>CM069456.1:8417450-9017450 GCA_035610835.1 Ophiura sarsii | reverse complement strand
GGGCAAATGGCAACATTTCTTGGTGTTTTTTTTTATTTAAACATTACCCAAAAATTCTTACCTGTGAATACAGTACCACAATCAGGACCAATATTGTCTGCAGGCTGACTAGGATTCCAATTAGTAAAACCAAGAGATGAACCATCACTCCATTGAAATGTGCTGTCAGATGCAACATCTGCCAAATGTAATAAAAGTTTGACAACAACGGATATGATATTAGAAAGGTTTAACAGGTTTGAAGATTTCATTGAGGGCTAGATTCATTCCTAAAAACCCAAGGAAAATGACAGTATAGTTAAGAAAGTTTCAAATAAGTGAACCTGTTTACAGAAGTGAATCAATTCAGAAGAGCGTGGGCATGAAAAATGCTTGCATGGCACAATATGGCGCATTGTGAACTCTATGAGTAAGGCTTGGGGAGTTCCAAAATAATGTGTGTATGTTTGGATTACTTTTGCTAGTGGAGAGATGAAAATCACATATTTCACACCAATTTCAAACTGATTAAACTATAGTTTGATTTGGGTAGGTACCAGTACCATTTCCACCCTTCCCCCTAGATTTAGACCAAAAAACTAATTAATGTATTACATGACACACCAATTCACAAATCTACAGGGTGTCTCAAAAATAGTGTCCCCATGTGAAAAATGATCTTTTTTGGGGGTCATGAACATTTTACAAATTGTTCACGAAATACTAGTAATCATGTTTAGCAATCTTTAATGTGCCATAAGAATTTTTCTATCCATTTTAGAGCTTTCATTATCAAATTATGGCAAATCTACTCGGGCATGCTCAAATTCAGCTTTGGCCACTTCATGTGAAGAGAGCTCTTTTATTAGAAAATCTACCTAATAAATGTTGGTAGTTGGTTGCATTTAAACAAAAACATATTTCATCCATATTATCCATGACATACCATACATTATTTGAATTTTAGATGGTATTTTAAATAATACAATTACATATCCTATAATAATCATCTGAATGACAAGGGCATTTCTTTCAGTTGAAAGTCATTTTTTTGTTCAAAAGTGGCCAAAGTGGGATTTGCACTCTTGTTACTGAATTGATCATATCATTGGGTGGTGAAATTCAATGGGATAAGGTATATTTGATAGAGTACTAATAGGGCTTACCAACAGCTTTTTAAAACAAAAAGACATTGGATGTATTTTTAATTAATTTTCAAACTCATGGGACACTTTTTGAGACACCCTGTATGATACTAATTCTCCAAGGCTTTACTCTCTGTTAGAACCAGACTTAACTTATATACCAATCTGTATAACATTCGTAATGTCTACACTCGAAGGTTTTCTCCTTTCCCTCCACTCTCCCCACTCCTGGTCTCATTTTTTTAACAAGACTTGATTTATTACTATTAATTAATACACCTATTCACACGTCTGTGCTGTCAATACTGAGGCTTTCCCCTGCCTTTCTACTCTCCCCCACTCCACCCTTCCCTCCCCAGGTCTAGAAGAAGACTGAATCAATTACCTGATAACCCAATCTACACATCTGTGATCTCCCCACTCCACCCTACCCTTCTTCCCCCAGGGTCTAGAAGAAGACGTAATCAATTACCTGATACACCAATCTACACATCTGTGATCTCCCCACTCCACCCTACCCTTCTTCCCCCAGGGTCTAGAAGAAGACTTAATCAATTACCTGATATACCAATCCACACATCTGTGATCTCCCCACTCCACCCTACCCTTCTTCCCCAGGGTCTAGAAGAAGACTTAATCAATTACCTGATATACCAATCCACACATCTGTGATCTCCCCACTCCAACCTACCCTTCTTCCCCCAGGGTCTAGAAGAAGACTTAATCAATTACCTGATACACCAATCCACACATCTGTGATATCCCCACTCCACCCTACCCTTTCCCCAGGGTCTAAAAGACTTAATCAATTACCTGATACACCAATCCATACATCTGTGATGCCAATATTTTGTAGCTCTTCAAACAAACTAACGATGTAATTATTCTCAACAGCACTGGAAAATTAATGTTGTATTATGTCTCATTAGAAAATTCACCTGTGTTAGTAAATCAACGAAAAAGTACCCTTGTTCTAAGGGCCCGACTGACTCTATTTTGTTTTTGGGGGAGGTTGAAAATTGTTTTGAACATTTTTGAATTTGTTTGACACTTTTTGATTAATTTGTTAAATGAGATTTTGTTGTTGAAAACTCACCAACATTTTCACACATTTCTTGACCCACAAAAAAACCACCCACTAACCGACCCTACCTGAGAGGTTTGTCACCTACTCATAATTGAAGCTAAACCTTTGCTTTCAAAACATAAGATAATAATGTGTTTACACCTTTCATCAGTAGATTAATGAAATACTCATTGAAAGAAGTGAGGTTGGTTAAGAACTGAGCCATGTTAATGAGGGGGGGGGGGGGGGGGGGGGGCGGGGTTTATTGTCTGTGTGACTGGAAGAAATCTAACAAAAAAGTTCACAAATTAACCAATAAACTAAATAAGAATAAGAACAAAATTAAGATCTTAGCTGTTTGGTTATTTCCGGTGGTCTCATAATGTATAGGCTGTGACAAATGTGGCAACCATTCACCACAACTGGGAATATGGTACAGACCACACTCCACAGCGAATTAGCAAAACAGCTACAAACCATATTTGTGTTTAATACCCCGTATTTTCATGATTTCGCTGTCCGTGCTGACAATCCAAAATATACCCCTTTTTCCGCGATTTTTAGAACAGTCATGGTTACCAACTTTTGTATTGAGTTGGGGGGCCGGGATTTCGTGGTCCTAATGCGCATTTCAGATTGGACACTTTAATAGTGCTGCACAGACTTCATACCTTTGAATATCCACCATAAATGAGCTTTGAGTCTCACAGAAATGTTTGGAATCAGTCCATGTATATTTATTGTGTGTGTTGATCTGGTAACAGTTGCCACGGAAAATACGCCAGCCTTCTGGACAGGTACCTGTAAGAAAAATTCATGTTCATAATATGACATCATATTAGTTGAGGCCAAATTAAATTAATTGTTTGTCTCAAAGCTCCTCTCCTGTCGTTTTAAATATAAAATATTGAAATTCTTGTAAAAGTGAACTTTTGTATTTAAGATGATGTGATCAATGAAAATCTGAAAAATCTGTGAAATTTTGGGTTTTTAAAAAAAAAATTGAAAAAAAAAAAAAAAATCTAATGCGCACCAATAAACTAACGCGCGTGGGAGCTTTGAGACAAACAATTAATTTAATTTGGCCTGATGTAAAGCTTGAATTTTACACGAGACACTTCTAAATCAGTCTAAGTCACTACCGGATTGATTTTCGACAGGATTTAGATTAAGCATATGGGGTAATGATATGATGTATGCATAGACCATAATCAAATCAAAGGTGTTTGCCCTGCGTTTCTATGAATGTGTTATATGTGACGCGATCAAGAGGAATGAGTCGGATGTCGGGGAATCCCAAATTGAGATATGGCCAATTCAAAATGGCGGCTTACATAAGTTTTGATGGAAATTCATGTATACAATTTGACATAACTTTGGAACAAAACGTCGTATCGACATGGGGTTTTCAGTTTCTGAAAGCTCTAGGTGTCTTCTTTAAAACTGTATTAAAAACTCATTTTCGACCAGGGTCGATATCCGACTCATTCCTCTTGATCACGTCACATACTTCATCCCACATAAAGTATGTGACATCAGCATGTGTTCCAGTTATAGATGCATTATTTATGCGTTATAGTTCAGTCAGTTCCAAATTAATGAAACCTGTTTACACCAGCGAATGAATTCAGAAGAGCGTCACACGCAAAACGCTCGCATAGTGCAATATGGAGCGCAATGTCGCAGTGTCATTGCATGTGTGACGCTTGTGGATGCCAAAATCGCGCTTATACACTTGGATTTCTTTGGCACACAGATAGATAAAAACCAAATATTTCTCGCCAATTTGAAACTGATTGTACTATAGTACTAGTAATTTTTGATTGCCCAAAATCATAAATCAGCCCATTACAATCAGGCGCGTAGCCAGCATTGTCATTCCGGGGGGGGGGGGGGGGGCAAACATCAATATCGTCCCTATTTTTAAGAGAGGACCAGACGTCGCAAAAGGAACACAAAACACAAAAAGGTTGCCCCAATTTTTGTTCTAGTCACTTACCTCGTGAATTTCACGTAAGTGGGGGGGGGGGGGGGGGGTGAGGTCAAAAAATGTCGCACAGTCCCCCCAAAAAAATCTCACAGTCCAAAAAAAAATCACACAGTAAATGTACTACATGAACAATTTCTCGTCCCCATTTGGGGGGGGGGGGTCAACAAATTTCGCACAGTCCAAAAAAAAAAATCGCACAGTCCAAAAAAAAAATCGCACAGTAAATGTACTACATGAACAATTTCTCGTCCCCATTTTTCCGCTTCTCCGTCCCCATTTTTCCGCTTCTCCGTCCCCATTTTAGGTGTCCGGGGGAGGGGGCACAGTCTGCCCCCCCGCTGCTACGCTACTGATTACAATCATACATGCAATAATGAGATACACTAACTAAAATACTCTCTCAGTCTTATATGTCCTTTTGGCATACTTCAAGTTGGTTAAGTTATAGGTTGCACTGCAAAACCAGTACATATGTCTCATATGTATAACGTTTGGTAGGGGGCGACTTGTACGTAAGACTTATATGATAGTCGTAATATTTTGCATCACCATGTCATCGCTATTCTTTAAAAACCTTGTATGTTTTTCGGGCCCCTCAGCATGTATAAAGTAAAACTGCCCAACTGTTATGCATAGGAAGAGTTGCTGTATACATGTTCCCGGCAAGAGAACTTACAAGGTTTTGATAGATGTGATTTTGTCACTTAAAAATGTTTAGAGCAGACCGCCTAGAGGTCATACACAGGAAGTATTACTTTATACATGCTGAAGGGCTGGATGGAGATACAAGGTTTTGAAAGAATAGCGATCATACGTGCATAAGAATTGAACTGAGACTAATGTAAATATTTGTATATTATTATGGAAATATTTGCATTGGTCTCCATTTAAAGGTAGATGACCCGATCACATTTTCGTAACACAGAATTATTTCAAACATACGGAGATTTTCATATCATATGAAAGCTCGTATTTTTCTCATCATCATACTGAAATTTGACGGCCTAAATCGGTATAATTACGGAGAAATCGATGAAATAACGTTGAATTACCGCGAATGGTGTTAACCACCGATATAGTTTGTGTAAGTACTCAATGGGTACAGTTCACAGCATCTTGTGCATCTAAAATAAGAACCATTAGAGCTATGCAACTCAAACTTTGGAACACGATTTTTTTAAGGATGACCTTTCATGTAGAATAGAAAACTTCAAGTTGAAAATCGGAACATCTACCTTTAATTTTCTTGTACATAATATGGTGATGGTGATGCAAACTAGTAGTTGGTGGCTATCGCATAAGTCTTACATTACAACTTATGAATGTGTACCTTTTTACCGTGATGGATATAGTGGCGAGTAGGCATGATGTTGGTAAGCCTACATATATGACTTTCTTGGACTTCCGAAAGGCATTTGACAGTGTGGAGGAGCATGTGAAGTTGTAGTGTTACGCACAAGTCACTCACACATATGAGCCATACATACTGGTTTTAAAGTACAGCCTTAAAGGCATGTTATTTTGAAGATGCTTATTGACATTTTGGCAAATGTTACATTTTCCGACAATGGTACACAGGGCATAGGCTCAGCCATCTCTCTTATATTTCTATGGATAATCTACATACCCTCAGGCTTTTCACAGATGAATTTACGACCTGCAGTGCATGCCGCTGTGTTCCATTGACCATCCTTAGCTGTGCTGATAACCTCTGCACAGTTACCTCCCATACTGAAATAACTGTGGGGGAACAAACAAAGATATGTATAAGGCCAAACAAAGAAGAAGGTAAGAAGAAGGTCTGTCTCAGAAACATTGTGCAAAAAAGCTAAGTGCTGTGCTTTTTTTTCTTTTCTTTTTTTTTTTTTCTTTTTAGAAAATAGGCTATGAGGTATGCGATATATATATATATATTTTTTTTTTTTTTGTTGCTTATCTAAGCTTACGGAGAACTTTTTAAAACTTTTTTGTTAAAAATCCAAAAAAATCAACAAAAAAAAATCCAAAAAAAAAATCCAAAAAAAAAGAAAGAAACAGTTTTTTAACCCCCAGTGCATAGACCTACGCGCCGTAGCTCATTTCACATACCAATGCGGGCGGGCTTCTGAGACAGACCTTCTTCTTTGTTTGGCTTAAGGCTATGTACGAGGGTCGTTCAATAAATAATGAAAGTGATCATGGTATGGGATGCATGGGTGATTCTATTGAGGGATAATGTGATCAATATAAAGTATGAACCTTCATCTTTCAAACAATACAGTTTTGGATTTATAAGTGTGAACTATGACGTCATAGCATTGTCTCAAAGTAAGTACACTTGGGACACTGCTAAGTCAGTTATTTGGCAGGAAATTTGAATTGTTTGTATAAAACATGTGGTAAGAAGATTGCATAACATGACACCAGAAGCAGGTAAAATCCCATTTTTTTCGCGTAAGTATGATAAAAAAGACAATAACGTTAATCCCTGTGTAATTTGATATATGTAGTATAAGAGGAAAAAGTAAGGAGAGGCAATCAAATAAAATGTATACAAATATCAGTATTTCAAATAGCCAATTTTTTATTTTAAAATGCTCAGTCAGGAATCACTAATATTTCGGAAAATCAAACAATTTAGGAAAAATACAAGCAATTAACCAGTTTGGGAGATTCCATATGATAGCTAACTAATTATCTGAACTTATTCGCATGGAACCTGCAGAAAATATGCGCATGCGCAGACGGCAGATAATTTTGAACAGGGCCACAAATGGCTAAAATCATAAAAATTTACCAGATAAAAGCTTGCTGTGCCTTCAAATTCTAATCAGAAATAACGAAAAATGCTTAAATCAATGTGTTTAAATATTGTTATAGTCAAAATAAAGTTATACATGAATGTATCAATCAAAGATGGCTGCCACCACCTCTCTCATTACTGCTATCTTTAGAGCTACTAGATATGTATTGTTAAAGTAATCGTCGCATAATTTCAATGGTTTAGAGGAAATTTTATGAACAGCTCCTCTTGAAATCCTCACTATCATTGCTTTACATCGCACAACAATTTACTAAATTATAATCCCTCCATTGTTCTTTATCCTTTGTTGTTTTCTAAGGTATATTATTGCGGATTTTGCTAAATAAAAGCGCATTTGAGATGGTCCCTTCTTGTTTGTATCAAGGGATTCAGATCGAGAAAAGAGTGTCAAGCAGAGATAAGTGTGTGTTCTAACTATGTGCCAAGTGTTATCTGTTTTTATGCTTGCATTGCCGAGATATACGCAAATGTATCAATCAACCCATTTTCAACATATTACATATCCAGCCAAATAATTGACAGATTTCAGTCAGTGTCTGAAACCTATTGTGTTTATGTTAATGACATTACATAACCAAAGGTATCTAAATATCCAAAAGTGTATTGTTTGAAAGACAAAGGTTCATACTTTGTATTGATCACATTATCCCTCAATAGAATCACTCATGCATCCCATACAATGATCACTTTCATTAATTATTGAACGACCCTCGTATGATTTGAATTTTGTGTGATCTTCGGAAATCAATAAGGCCCTTGAATTGAACTATTTAATGAACAAACTCTCCCAGCTAAATCAAAATTGGATACATCAGTATTATTTGACCTGAAATATTATTATTCCTTTTAATTGTCAAACAGTTACACCACAATTATGATTTTTTATTAAATAAGTGAGAATATTAAAGAAAAACATGACCCTTTTATACCATATAAACAAAAAAGTAACCCATTTGGCATCATGTCATCTTATGGTCATTTGTATAGAGAATCTTTGGGTAATCTGTAATAGACTCAGATTGTAAGTACCCAATTTGTTGCATAATATTGATTGTATAAATTGAATAATGCAATGTATTGCACTGTAAGTTGTATTCATTCTCTTGTTAAAGGAGGTGTCCCGCAAGCATATAAGTGTGCATTATATGTTAGAAAAATAACTATTGAGCCCAACTTTTGTAATTATATAGAACAAAACACCACACTTATGACAAAAACAAATAAAAACGCAATCTCTCAACATGCACTTTTTAAAATTCGCGGCAATCGAAAGTCCCAGTGTCGATGATGTCATAGTTATACAATGCACATGCGCACATTTTAGCACCGATACCCATGACGTCATCGACACCGGGACTTTCGATCGCCGCAAATTTTAAAAATTGCATGTTGAGTGATGGCAGTTTTTATTCATTTTTGTAACTAGTATGGTGTTTTGTTCTATATAATTCCGTAATTTTGGCTCGATAATTATTTTTCTAACAAATAATGCTCAATGTTGTGCTTGCGGGACACTTCCTTTAAACTGTAAGATGAGTTAATAAATAAAGTTTTTCCACCAAGATTGTATATATCTATGGGCTATTCCAGTGGAATCCATTATCCCCCAATGGAAGACATCACATCTATCTTTCCCACACAGGGACTGTGAATTCCGTATGGGGTCACCTGTATGGGTGACTCCATTGGAAATCTACTCTCCCTGTGGAATATTAGCACTTTCCAACCGGCAGGCGTCTGCAGACAACATTCCCAAATTTCACAAAATTTCAAAATTATTAAATTACATTACCATATTTGGAATCAACATGATAAATGCATTGGAATAAGTACAAACATGCCTAGTATTGGTTCTGTGATCCTTGAGATACACTTTGAAAATTTTGCTTTTTGTATTATGGTAAAACTAATAGCTGCCCGGAAAGTGTTAAAGGTATATTATGTGATCTTTCCAGGGAGCGCCCTCAACATCGAAAGAAAAAAAAGAAAGCAGATTTTCTTGCAGATTTACATTTCTGATCATAAATCGTACATACATTCCAAGTTACAGGGCGATACGATTCTTAATTACTTCAAAATCATGGTTTTAGAGTGAAAATAAACTGTCGGGATAACACGACAGTTTATATTTTCACTATAAATTCACCCTAAAACCATGATTTTGAGGTAATTAGGCGATCGGATCGCTCTGTAACTTGGAATGTATGTACGATTTATGATCAGAAATGTAAATCTGCAAGAAAATCTACTTTCTAAAAAAAATCATGAATAGAGGGCGCTCTCTGGAAAAGATCACATAATATGCCTTTAAGGTTAAATCTTTCATATTGGGTGCATGGAATAGCCCATTTGTAGTGGATTATTCTACATGGAAAACTAACATGCTATCAGGTTGACCAGGTCCCCAGTTGGTATAACTATCAGGTCCTAATTCTTCACCATCAGGCCATGTGTAACCACCAGGTACACCACTAATCTAATATGTGTTAGTAATATGAGTAAAAATGTGTTAGTAACATATTTAACAAATAACAAGGTGTTTGTATGGAACAAATAATATGTATTGTTAATAACATAGAACAAATTATTATGTGTTAATAACATGTAAGGCTGTGAATGCACGGGTAGTTTCATACCCGGGTACCCGACCCGTTTTTCGGGCGGGTACCCGGGTACCCGAAAATAAAATAGACACTAAAAAAAATCAAAAAAAATCCCAAGTACAAATTTGTCCCCAAAATGACACATAATTGGGGACAAATTTGTACTAAAAAAACAAAAAAACTTTTTTTTTTTTTTTTAACATTTCGGGTATTCGGGTACCCAATTTGGTACCCAGGTACCCGGAATAGCGGGCGGGTACCCGGGTATAAGTCACAGCCTTAATGACATGCAACAAATAAGAATACAGGAGGATGTCAAAAAAAATGGGTCCAAAATTGGAGACCTAATGACAGTAAAAGTGAACAGACCTGCCCTCAGCATGTTGCAATTCCATACAAATGCCACTTGTAAAGATAGCCTTGTAGATTCCACACCTCCAAAGAAATGTGTG
Organism: Ophiura sarsii; assembly: GCA_035610835.1. NCBI lineage: Eukaryota > Metazoa > Echinodermata > Ophiuroidea > Amphilepidida > Ophiuridae > Ophiura > Ophiura sarsii. The sequence continues at coordinate 9,007,412 of CM069456.1, read as the reverse complement.
CTAGCGCCCAACACTAGCCAGTGTTTTTAATTTAAGATTGACCCCAGCTTTCACCATTAATTTAAATGTACAGAAAAGGTATACAGTACGCTTAATATAAAGGAAATTGTTGTTATTTGTGATTTGTAGACTATAAACTTAATATTTATCCAAATAAGCCTGGTAATTTTTGTAATAGTAAGATTTGACACAACTTTTCTCTTTTTACTTCTTCTAGGACAAATGCACCGAATATAGCTAGCAGAGAGCGATTTTGAGAGTAGACTAGTATTCAACGTCCTGTTGCGGGGAAAAATGCTGGTCAACCCCCCCCCTCCCCCTAAATGGGTGGTTTTTTTATAGCAGACATCAGTATCTTCAAAGAAAACCAAGATTTGAACAAACCAATCGCTCGATAGCTGAAAAAATCAGACTTTAATTTGACCTCTTTAGCATGTAAACTATAGGGGAATTAATTGGTGGTGTGACACCTGAAGAGGCATGTCTGAAATGTTTAATGGAGAAACACCTGTGTCTTGCATTTGCGCACACTTCTACCAGGCAAGGTGTTTTACTCTAAAACTACTAATAAAAATTAAACCAATTAATAGTTTTGTATTAGTAGTATTAAGCATTGCTTCCAACTGTCTTTGCACCTAAAAATGGCCTTTCCATGAGGCGACGAAACAACCCTCCGCTGCTCTACGGGCAAACGGACCTCTCCGGTTGGGTCGGTCAGTCAGGCCAATTCTTTGTTTCCTTTTTCCCCATCAAAATGACCATAAAAATACAAACAATCTGTACTAATGTTGCAGTTTTTTGCCGAGCCAACATCAAATTTTTGATAACCAAAGTTTAGAAAATTTGGTCAGTCAGACCTGTAGAAAGGGGTTTCTTATGTTCGTCGCCTACTCAGTTAATTTGTTGGTTTGGACCCAGCTTAAGTATAAATCTACCTTGATGTGATTGATGACTGCTTTCCGGGCAAATCTGAGGAAATGGTTTCCACTGTATCTACACATCATTGTGTAAATCTCAAAAAGATTTGAATGAATTTCTCAGAAAATTTCAGAAATAAAGTCAACTTTATACGAGGGTCATTCAATAAGCTCTACCTCCTTACTCATAACATCGCTATAATGAATGTCAGCCTCATGACATTAGTCATGATTATAGTTCTGAATCATAGCTACACATTCATAGTAAATGCTAATTGATATCTATTTCACTTTTGTCATGATGCAATCAAAGCCAGAGAGAGATTTTAGACAACGGACACGGAAAACTACCCCAAAGATAAATACATGTTTTTCATTTTCTCTCTGTAATGTATGATTAGGTATAACTGCCCGATTTAAATACTGAAAATAGAAAACAATGGATGATTTCTGAATATAATGCTAAACTATCATGTATAAATCAGATTGAAGGCAATATTAACCTTTGTAGCTTGCAAATAGTATAATATCAACTCGGATGTATTGATACACCTTGAGCATACTGGAATACTGATATTCAGTCAAATCTTCGTTACAAGTCAAGCCACAGTGATGCCTCGAATGTTAAATCTTAACATGATATTAACTTGATCAGTTTTCCTTATATGCAACATTTAAAATAGTTAATCAGGTAGTCAGTGATAGAAAAATATATCTATGAGAGTCTTGAAATATATCCATTTAGTCCTGTATAGTGAAAATCTCTTAGTTCCTATAAAAAGCAAATATGACTTTTGCACACAAGTGGTAGACTATGGACATGAAATACAGCGCCTCCAAGTGACAGCTTTCTAATCATCCATGACTGAATTTTCCAACCAGCAGTTAGGCCAATAATAAAATATTGATTGGTTGTCCTCGACATTCCTATCTTATTTTCCGTCAGTTCTAAAACCTCGCTGGCCTTATTCATAGTCAAATTACCCGCTAATGCACATACCCTGAGACGATACCTGTATTGTGCAGGGCGCCGGATTGGACATACCGATTGAGCAGTGTGCAATGAAAGCATTCATGTGTAGTTTAGCGTGTGATTATGCTAAGTTGACGTGAGTTCAAACGCCAACTATTAGCCATTGATAAAGCAGAGTGTTGATTGAGAAATGTGTTGAAATTCATTTGTTGTTGTATTAGTGTGTTTCGTTATTGACATCATTGTTCACCGGCCTATGGTGAGCGTGTGAACTAACTAAAACTGTTTTAGATATGACCAAATATAAGGACTGACCGTGGACAACTAAATTATTTATATTTTGGGACTTACGGGAGCATTGATATTAGACGATTTATAGAATCAATTTCAATAAGTAAGCTATCAAAATATTCCTTGATATATAAATCATTATTATGAACGGAAATCATTCTCTGGAATGCACAAATTACAGAGAAATCTTGAAATGAAAGTTGCAAACATTTTTAATTTTTGTTGAATTTTTGAATTTTTTGCGACACATTAATTTTCACTCATCTGTATCGATCTGTTATGTTGCAGGGGAATGGCATTTGGCTCTCATCTCATCCATAATAGGAGTTTGACTAATATTCATTACATCCATACCATTAAACAACAACTTTGATATGTCAATTTTCTAATATATTGACACCCAATAGTTAGCTTTAAACAATTGACATCAGAGCAAGCGACCATTGATGTTTAGCTGTGGTTCGATTCCTATTGTTCAGCTGGTCGCTAGTGGGCGCTGCATTTGATGTCCGTTATATGCTTGCGGTAGCACTTGTGTGCAGCGGTTCTCTAGGGTAGGGTTAAATTTGATGGCTGTCATGGTCTGGTTCTGGCTAATTAGAGAGCATTTTCCGCCAAGAAATCAGTCACTTGTATTGTTTAAAGTCTGTTCAAGAGATATTTGTAAATAATAAATATTGCAATTGATCGATAGGTACATTTAGTCTCTTAGAATTGGCCAAATGAATAGCACTAAGGAGACATTTGGCTGTTTTTACCCGTTTCCGTCGCACTAAATGGAAGTTTGGTTTTTACTGCATATCCAGAAAAGTACAATGAGTATTCAGACCAATCTACTATAATTTTGTAGCTGAGATTCAAAGCTTCAATTGTATATAATTCATACGACTGGCTTGTATAACAGCAAAGTTACTAGGTAGGAGGTAGAACTTATTGAATGACCCTTGTACTTGTTAAAATCCCCAAATATAAAGAGGTGGTTTTATTAATTTCAGAAGATACACACTCTTCTGTTCTTGGACCCAATTTTTTGGACATGCTGCAGCGTGTGTCATTGTATACTATCTCATTAGCTAATACAACATTTGACCAGCTTTAACACTAATCTGACTAAAGACTAGTATACATAATATCCAGGGCTCAGAAACACAAGGCCTTATCTCCATTTCGACCATTTTGAGAAAATGACTATTGAATATTTATAAACACATTGGGGAGATGGAGATGAGGTCCTTGTGATACTGGCTATAAATTTGAATGGGTTGTGTTATGGAGATAAGGCTGTGTTACTGGAAAGAGAATTTCTTTCTGAACATTTTGATACCATAATCTCATTTTTGATAAAATGGAGATGAGGCCTTGTGGTTCCGAGCCCTCGATATGTCACATACTAATGGACCAAAATGCCATTAGGCTACAAGTGCAATCTTGGAACAATTATGTGTTATCAAATGGAAACTACCACCTCTCCCCTATGGACTTCTGAGATTTGTTGATGTCCTCCATAGTTTTTGTGTAAGTCATCCAAGATGGATTGATGGGGTGAGAGAGGAAGAAAGGCAATGTAGAAAAGAAATTTACAGATGTCTTTTTCCGCTCTAAACAAAATAAATATCATTAACAAAAAAGTCTGCAGGAAGAAAATCAATCTGTACAAAATGCCAAGAAATGTGTAAGGTGTTGCAAGGACTTTTCCCAGTGAGGGACAACTCAGTTAATTTTTTGGTAGGAGTTTGCGCCAAGCAAAATGTAAATGTACATCCATTTTAGAGGTATAAACTGAACTATAAACATACCTGAGATCCATAATTTTCCTTATTTCTTGAAAGATATTGCCAAGACTCATTGATTTACCGGGTCATTATGTTTACCAGATAGGATGAAAATAAAAAGGAACCCTATTTATTACTGGACACCCTCTCCCTGATTGTTACTCCTTATTGAAAATCGTTATTTGTGGCGTAGTATCTGTAAGGTCACGAGCTGTCAGTCATGACAGGACCGAACCAACCAACCAACTTGGCGACACATCCCCATGACCTCATATTGAATAAACCTCCCCCACCCCCACCCTGGCTATAATAATAATAATAATAAAGACATTTTTGAGCGCCTAACAACAGATAAATTCTCTAGGCGCTTTACAAAAACATCATAGCTGACTGCAGATGAACCAAAAACATAAGAGCGAAACAACAAAAGATTTGGTCACTGCAGTCAACTATGATTAACATGATAAAATCAAATGGTCTTAAGCTACACATTATACACATTATAAATAAACCAACTTACTAAATCTGTTGCTCCAATCCAGAGATCAGCTTTCTGCACATTAGCTTGCGATGAGACGACGTCCTGCTCCTCCTGGGTCTGGACACTAATCAGTTCTGCTCCTACTGCTTGGCAGTAGTAATTCGCATCACTCCATACATATTCATAACCATAGTATTTATAACACGATGAATTGGCAGATATCCAACCATTGGCTTCGTCACATTTGATGAGGACATCTGTAATGATAAAGTGGGAAATTCAGTGATAGAGGGCGCTTTATGAAAAGATATATGTGAGCCATCACATCAAAACATACCTCATAGGTTTTTTGTCAATGAGGCCAAATTATCTATGAGCCTCCTTTTCCGTAGATTTGAAAATACAAGGTTAGATAGTTAATCACCGGAAAAAGAGTAGTACATATACTGGAGTTAGTTTCCAACTTCAATGGTTTGGGTTGAAATGATTGACTGAAAGTGTATGAAGTCTCTAAGCTAACCTTAAAGAAGGTGTTGGCTAACTCTACAGCAGGCTTTCTCAACTAGATTTACTGATGCGCCACATTTTAGTAACCAACTTGTTGAAGCTCCACTTGGTCATATTTTTTAGAATTTACAATGGCAAAATTCCCCTTACAAAATATGTTGACATATTATGTAGACATCATAATAACTAATATTAATCTTTTGAGGGCACATGCGCGCGCAGCGCGCGAAAAATTGCTGTCTTTATACATCTGACCGCCATAGGCCTATGAAATCTGGCTATATCATGATATAATTTATTTTTAAAACAAATGTTTAACCACTCTCGCGCCACTTAGGGTGCCTTGATGCGCCACAAGTGGCGCGCGCGCCACCATTTGAGAATGCCTGCTCTACAGTATACATTACCATTGGGTCTTTCACATATGTATGGCCAATAATAGCCCACACATGGATAGTCATACATTACCATTGGGTCTTTCACATATGTATGGCCAATAATAGCCCACACATGGATAGTCATACATTACCATTGGGTCTTTCACATATGTATGGCCAATAATAGCCCACACATGGATAGTCATACATTACCATTGGGTCTTTCACATATGTATGGCCAATAATAGCCCACACATGGATAGTCATACATTACCATTGGGTCTTTCACATATGTATGGCCAATAATAGCCCACACATGGATAGTCATACATTACCATTGGGTCTTTCACATATGTATGGCCAATAATAGCCCACACATGATAGTCATACATTACCATTGGGTCTTTCACATATGTATGGCCAATAATAGCCCACACATGGATAGTCATACATTACCATTGGGTCTTTCACATATGTATGGCCAATAATAGCCCACACATGGATAGTCATACATTACCATTGGGTCTTTCACATATGTATGGCCAATAATAGCCCACACATGGATAGTCATACATTACCATTGGGTCTTTCACATATGTATGGCCAATAATAGCCCACACATGGATAGTCATACATTACCATTGGGTCTTTCACATATGTATGGCCAATAATAGCCCACACATGGATAGTCATACATTACCATTGGGTCTTTCACATATGTATGGCCAATAATAGCCCACACATGGATAGTCATACATTACCATTGGGTCTTTCACATATGTATGGCCAATAATAGCCCACACATGGATAGTCATTCCATAGTATACATTACCATTGGGTCTTTCACATATGTATGGCCAATAATAGCCCACACATGGATAGTCATTCCATAGTATACATTACCATTGGGTCTTTCACATATGTATGGCCAATAATAGCCCACACATGGATAGTCATTCCATAGTATACATTACCATTGGGTCTTTCACATATGTATGGCCAATAATAGCCCACACATGGATAGTCATTCCTTAGTATACATTACCATTGGGTCTTTCACATATGTATGGCCAATAATAGCCCACACATGGATAGTCATTCCTTAGTATACATTACCATTGGGTCTTTCACATATGTATGGCCAATAATAGCCCACACATGGATAGTCATTCCATAGTATACATTACCATTGGGTCTTTCACATATGTATGGCCAATAATAGCCCACACATGGATAGTCATACATTACCATTGGGTCTTTCACATATGTATGGCCAATAATAGCCCACACATGGATAGTCATACATTACCATTGGGTCTTTCACATATGTATGGCCAATAATAGCCCACACATGGATAGTCATTCCATCTGCTATTTGCTCGTATTAATGCACAATCTTCACCAGTTGGGCCATAATCATCAGGCTGGTCTACATCCCACATACTGTGTGGTTAAATAATGATAATAAATGAAATATATAGTGATGATAATGATTATGAGGTAGATAAGGCAAAAAAAAAAAGAAGGTTTGTCTCAGATGACCCGCGCGCATTCCCGAAACCGCCCACGTTAGCTTTTTTTTAATTTTTGTAAAACAAAAATTCATTTTTTTTTCCCAATTTTTTTTCTTCAATTTTCTCAAAAAAATCTTGCAAAATCCAACTTTTCGACCAACAAATGCCGATCAGGTATTAATTGAAAAAAAAAAATCAAAAAAAAAAAATCTGCAGACCGCATTAGATTTTCAGTCTCTCATGTCATCTGAGACGAACTTTTTTTTTTTTGGCCTAAGGCGAATGAAAGTTGTTTGAGAGTTTCCAGCCATATGCCACTGTTACTGTTTTCCACTTAAAAGACACTCATTTTCAAAATAATTCATAATTTTAAGGAAAAGTTATTGCATCCAAATCTCCTATATTTGTATCTTTTTAAACCCAAACCTCTAGTTTTCTCCAATTTTGTTGTTGCTTTGTCAACTTAAATTGTTAGAAATTATTGTTTGAACACTTTGCAGGCCTTTACCCCCACCTCCCCTCCCCCATGATGATGTTGGGTCACACATATTTAACACTTTTTACACGGCTATTGGTTTTACCATATACAAAACAGATTTGTCAGAAACCTTACCCAACTTGCAAAGGCTTGTCTCAAGGATTACTGAATCAACATTTTTGTACTTATTTGAATGCATTTCTCATGATGATTCCAAATATAATAATGAAACTCAATAATTTTGACATATTTGAAACATTTGTGAAATTTTGGAACTGTCGTCTGGAGACGCCTGCCACGTGGAAAGTGGTAACTATCAGCACATAGCCTTGCAACATTGATCAATTGGAAAGGGTAGCAGAACAGTTTCTGTTCCCATGAGATGCAAGTAGTGCACACGCTGTGGTAAAATAACAACATGTAAATAAGAGGTTAGTGTTCAAACAAAATGTTCTCAGCTTGAAGTTTGTTTAAGAATGCAACAATTGTTAAATGATTAATATATGAAATAAAAAGTGAATAATGCGATAGTAACAACAGCAATGGGAAACTTATTATCAACTTTCATATAGCCACATTATAATTGCTCCTACCATTTGGTCTTTCACATATGTATGGGCGTTCATATCCCATACATGGTATATCATTCCACATCCCATTGGCTCGTATCTCGGCACAATCCTCACCATCGCTACCCCAGTTGTCCGGTTGATCTACATCCCACATACTGTATAATATACAGTCAAGATAATTATTGTAGTAAATGGTGCTTGAATGTCACATGACAAATTTCATCACAAAGTGAATAACATTGCATTTTTGTCATTAAAATCATCTTCAATACTACCAATGAAATCTTCAATATCATTTGGAAGTTTTAAATATGATTAAAATCAGTGTAATTTTCCTTTTTATTTATTTATTTAATTTATCAATATATCAATTTGGGAAATATAACTATAACAGGCTCTGTAACGACATTCTTTTCATTGTCTGCCACAGGGGTCTAGCTACGGTGGGTGGCACTGGGCGGGGCCGCCCGGCACTGACAATATCCGCCCAGCACTCTAAAAAAAAAAGGTTTATTTTTTAACAATTTGTGGATAAAATCATTAAACTGCCTCATAAAACAAGAAATTATGTGGCAGGAACCCTCAAAGTGCATTAAAAAACCCTAAAAAGACATTAAGAAGGCCTCTGGATCCCATGCCATGATCCACTGCACTTCGTTCGCTACACTTTCTCCGTTCGACGTCAGTAAATTTACCCGGCACTAAAATGGTCCTGGCTAGAACCCTGGACTCTACCAGTAGCATCATAACTATAGAGTGATTCAATTTGAGAGGGAGGAAACCCCAGGATGTACAACAGAAAGCGAATGTATGCACAGAGTAAAACTAGGGGGCATATGCCCCTTCCCTTCTAGAATGTCTCCCCCCCCCCAACAAACTCATGTTCATTAACCCTAACTCCCCGGGGTACGTTGAGAATAAAACTAGCAGGGGAGAAAAATGGGACACATTTTGCATAGTCATGACCTCCCTGATTCAATTGGTGGTGATTTTTAACCAAAATACAAAAAAAAGTGTAAAAGCACTAATATACCTTCGGAAATGCGGAGAAAATGTCTTTATTTTTATTTGTACTGATTTATTTTGAAGAAATTTTACATGAGAGGGTTTCTACATGTATATATATCATCTATCTGAACAAGGTAAAAATGTTGAATTTCATTTTTTAAGAAATCTCTCTGACCCCTTTACCCTAACCCTACTACGTCTCACAGTCACCTCACAGCCAGCACCACTTGCTTGCGCGCGCACCAGTTCTATCCCCTGTAGCACTAAACTACGGGTATATATGGTCTCCGATTTTTTAGCCTGTGAAGCCCTCCCCCCGTGGCTGAGTGGTAGTATATCTCGCCTGTCACGCGGCCGACCCGGGTTCAATTCCCGGGGCCGGCGGACATAATTTTCCCCATTTTTTATTTAACCCCCTCCCCCTGTTCTTCGTTCCATCCCCACTGCCACGTTCTAGGGTTAGGGTTAATACGACACCACACAGTGCATTTCTATAACCCTAACCCTACTACGTCTCACAGTCACCACACAGCCAGCACCACTTGGCTTGCGCGCGCACCAGTTCTATCTCCTGTAGCACTAAACTACGGGTATATATGGTCTCCGATTTTTTAGCCTGTGAAGCCCTCCCCCCGTGGCTGAGTGGTAGTATATCTCGCCTGTCACGCGGCCGACCCGGGTTCAATTCCCGGGGCCGGCGGACATAATTTTTCCTATTTTTTATTTAACCCCCTCCCCCTGTTCTTCGTTCCATCCCCACTGCCACGTTCTAGGGTTAGGGTTAAGGCCTGTTCCCTCAATATTTGTAAGGGAATGGCCACATTACCAGCTCAAGTCCCTGCCATTTTTTCTTGCCCTCCCAATAAAAAGGATGCTGGTGCCGCCACTCTGTTCGTTATTATTTATCCATTTTACTCTTCCATAATTAAGAAAAACAGTACATGCTGAGACTAGCCGAATTGTGTTCCCACAGTTACCAAAACCGGGACAATTTTTTTATTCTGCCCCCTTGACCGGGAAAGCTGGCTACGCGCCTGGGTTGGGATTGGGTGGGTCACTACACTTTGTACTTCTGAATGACTTACTTTTGAGCATCATCTAAGAGTTCTTCATCCACAGACCATGTAAATTTGGCTTCATCAGTGATGTCATGAAGACCTATCCAATGCTGTGTCTTAGTAGGGTCCACAAATTGAGCTATATAATTCTGTAAATTAAGAAAAGTTATCAAAAATATGCAAAAAAATAGGGACAGCGGTCTCAAATAGGTCGTCCGTTTATATGGGTAGATTAAAAACAAGGTGGCTCTTAAACCACAGGCATCAGGCAACTAGAAAGAAAGAGGACATAGTATAGCCTCCTTGTTTAATAAAGACATAATAAGTAAACATCATAATGTAAATAAATAAACATCCTGGAGTTTGGTTGCAATTGTACTTCACCTGTTTAAATGTAATCAATTTCACATATGCAGCCAATTTTACATCTTGACCTCAGATGACCTTTGACCTTGATACATGACCTTTGACCTCATTAACATATAAATGTTTCCATGTTGCATCTATGACCCAAGTTTGGTATAAAATTGGAGAGATTAAGCCCATTGTATTGGTCGAGCTAGGAGTTTTTAAAAATATTGGGAGAGACGCAGTCGAGCCCAATATTTTAAAACTCATAGCAAGACCAATACATATTGGGCGTAAATCAACCAATTTTAAATAATGTTTGCAATTGGTCATTGAATGGAAAAGTAGTGGACAAATGTAATCAATTTTACATATGCAGCCAATTTTATATCTTGACCTCAGATGACCTTTGACCTTGATATGTGACCTTTGACCTCATTAACATATGAAGATTTTCATGTTGCATCTATGACCCAAGTTTGGTATAAAATTGGATCGATTGAGCCCATGAGTTTTTAATAATATTTGGCGAGATGCAGTCGAGCCCAATATTTTAAAATTCATAGCGAGACCAATACAAATAGGGTGTAAATCATCCAATTTTATCATTATTATGTTTTGGATCCAATATTATTTACACTTGGACACCTCAAAGCATAATATTAGTTACAATTGGTAATTGTATGGAAAAGAAATGGACGAAACAAAAATGTGTACCAATTGTTGACACACAGACACAGACACTCTATGGTAAACAAATACGGTCAAAGGGTAATTTTGTTTTGAGTGACGAGGCATATTTTGATAGATATCTGCCTAATAATTATGCCCCCCCTTTTAAGCAGAAGCCATATTACACATACATTGCAGTTTGTCAAATATTCCAGTTTAATGATTTTCAATATTAAATGCTGTGTAGAGAAAACAGTTTGTACACTGACAAAATGAGTACCGAAATGAGTACGGTACCCTATGTTTTTGTGATGCCAAAATGATTTGTATAGGAAAGTAATATGATGCCTAAATGCCTGGCCTACGCTACAGTTTGACCTGGGAATTTAATTTTGGCCAAATTTGAGGCATGAAACTGAAGATTTCAACACATTTGTTGACTTTGGTTGAAATATTCACGCGGATCATGTGCTGCAAATACCAAGACCTTGTAGCAGACTGCAAACAAATTGGATGGTCTGTGAACTACTTTCAGAAGAAGTTGGGAGCAGTAGGATGAGTGTACAATACAACGTTCAGCCCTTAAGCTGGAAATAGAAGCAAAGACTTATAATTTCATACCAAACACGATATGTTTGTGTTATTAGTCATTATTATAACATAATCGATAAAGAGGGTGTGGCTCAGCACGTCAATAAAAAAAAGTTGCCCAAGACTAAGAGTGCCATTTTGGCACCCGGTGGTCTGAATCTAGACTTTTACTCATCCATGATTTTCAGCAATAAAATCACATTTGTACCCTACTTCACGGTCATGTCGAGCTTTCACCCAACTAAGGGTCCATCCGTATCGAGCAAGACACACAGCAAGTTGTGCAGTATGATTGCTAAGATTGGTACCAGTGACCATTCATGAATGTATTGTGTATGCTTGCTCAACTGATGATATTTGTACCTCGCAACATGCATTAATAGTACAATAGTTTCTTGTCCCTCCATTCGATTGTCCCTGGTTGAACCATCATTTTTTATGGTAAGTACTTTGTTTCCATGTATCCATTTTCAAAAAGATACTTTTATTTTCAAAATAGGCTTAGGCTATAGTTACGTCCCTATGCAAAATACTTCAAACCATTTTGTCATTTAAAGGGGCATTAAGAGATGTGGTGGAGGATTACAAAAATATATGATAAAAACTGGGATGTATATTTTTACAATTGTATTACATGTATGAACTTACACCTTATAAGGATTAAGAAAAAAATCAGCCCTCTTTGTACAACAAAACGTTGATTCAAAAATGCTGGTAGAGCCGCAACCAGCATTTTACATGGTTAAGGGTGGTATTCCAACATATTTAAAACATTGTTTTAATCAAGTTTTGCTGGTTTTTTTTAGTAGAAACAACAATAATGGCAATTTTTAATGTTCATCTTGAATTCTGAAGTTAATTAAAATCAAAAAAATTCAACATGACATTGTGTCCCTTTATAAACTCAGCCAAAGCTTCACACATAGTTTTTAATTTTTACTATTCGAACTACAGCATGTCCCAAAAAACAGGGTTCAAAACATACCTGACCTTAATTGGGTAAATTCGGAGACCAATCCAATGTAAACCTTTTGAAATACAAAGATTTGAATAGAGCATGGTCAGAACCGATTTGTTTCGATTTAAGGAATAAATCATCCATGCGTTGCATGAAACTGTGCGCTACATGCAGTATTCCCGGCAAGGGGTTTATTCACCGAAAGAACTTGACAATAACTCGAACTAAAACAAAGAGCATTTTGTTTTTTAATGTTATGTAAACAATGAACTTGTTTTATTGCAATATGACCCAGATAATTTTGTTTACTGCCCAAGTCTTTGTAAAGAATGAATGCAAGGCAAAACGTTATTGAAGTCAGTAGTCACAACAAATTGCGCAATTGCAACACGTTTGGTGGTGTTCCTTGAAAAGTGGAACAAATGGGTTCTGACCACACTCCATTCAAATCTTTGTATTTCAAAAAAGTTTATATTGGATTGGCCACATAGTTTAACCAATTAGGGTCAAGTATATATTGTTTAATATCCTCAAATATAACTTTATATCCATGTTTCCTACTTTTTTAGTTATAAGCTCGCAAACTTTTGAACCCAGTTTTTTGGAACATGCTGTAACTACCGTTACTACTACTTACAATATTCAGACTCAAATGATATTTTAATCTAAGTAGTCCTTAATAATAACAACTGTTTCAAAACATATTCTCCATACCCTGGCAACTTTAAGGCCTAACTTGTACTATATAGTCTATAGTATGAGAAGTTAGCCCATGTGTACAAAAATGCAAGCCATGTATTAATTTGAAGAAACTTCCAAATTCTGCAACTTCTGTCATCTCCGCAGCGGCAATCACTCCATATCATCCTTTCCCCGAACTGACAAATGACAAAAGTCATCTTATTAGTTTCCTCCTATGTCAACTTCTGCCATTGACAAATTGTTTATAAAATGCTATGAAAATCATTAAAATAAAACCACAATAAACGTGTCTCGCAAAAAGTCATCTATCAGAGAGTCTCGGTCAGCTGATTGCCAATGTTTACATATTTATTGGAAGTCCCTTTTTGATTGGAGCACAGAGCGCTTTACAGGGTGTATCAAAAACCAAAATAGGATTCCGTTTCATGACGGTGTAATTCTTGTTATAATCATTGAACCATTACTAATTTAGTCTCAATATAAAGCCCAATTAATTATTATGATATCCTGAAAATATAAGATCAATCCGATGCAAAATAAGAAAACTAGCGTAACTATGTCATTTACTGGTTTGTACAATGGGATCTACAGACCAGTAAATAACATGGTTTACGTTTTAATACGTTATAATAATTGTCTACATAGTAAATAATATATCAGTTAATAGCAAAGTTTAGTTTGGTAATCCATTTAATTCTGCCACAAATCAATACTGGCTAAAACAACCCGCAAAACAGATGCAGGCATATTCTGTGCAAATTAAAAAAAGAAGAAGAAGAACCCACTGTGGATGGTTCATTGAGTTACAAATCGAGCACTTTCATGTTACTCGACTGTTTAATCAGGGAGGTGTAATAGTATTAGTATTAGTATTAACATCTCTCTGGTTTAATACTGTATGAGTTCCATTGTACAAATCAGTTAATGACATGGTTTACACAAAGTACGCTAGTTTTCTTATTTTTCATCGGATTGATTTCATATTTTCAGGATATCATAATAATTAATTGGGCTCTACATTGAGACTAAATTGTCATGGTCCAATGATTATAATAAGAATTGCACCGTCATGAAGCAGAGTCCTAATTTTTTTGATACACCCTGTATTCAACTGTTTAATGATGATATCAATATTCAATATTGATACCAATAGGCTACATTTCAAATAAATAAAAGTAAAAAATCAATCAACCAATCAACCAACCAATCAATCAATCTTTCAAATAAATAAAAGTAAAAAAATCAATCAACCAATCAACCAACCAATCAATCAATCAATCAATCAATCAATCAATCAATCAATCAATCAATCAATCAATCAATCAATCGATCGATCGACCGACCGACCGACCAACCAACCAACCAACCAACCAACCAACCAACCAACCAATCAATCAATCAATCAATCAATCAATCAATCAATCAATCAATCAATCAATCAATCAATCAATCAATCAATCAATCAATCAATCAATCAATCAATCAATCAATCAATCAATCAATCAATCAATCAATCAATCAATCAATCAATCAATCAATCAATCAATCAATCAATCAATCAATCAATCAATCAATCAATCAATCAATCAATCAATCAACCAATCAAATGTAACTAAATAAACAAATTCATAATTTTTGTCATGTTTCGTATCAGGTTTTTTAATTTTGCATTTGAATACTCAAGGAAATATTTATGTCATCCGTCCTCCATGGATGTGTAGGGCTTTTTAATATCTTGGATTCTTACTTACGTTCACATCTTTAGTTTTTAAAGCTGCTAGATCCCCGCCCAATCCCTGACAGGCCATCCGTGCCTCGTGCCAGTTAAGTTGATTTGAAAACAGCTGGAAACATTGATAGTTATATTGTATCCAACCACTCGGACATTTTTGACCAAATACTGTAAGAATAGACAAGAAAATGGGAAGAAAGTGCGATATATGAGAAAACATATTTATATCTGGATACGTTGCAGACACAAATCATGCACATTGAACTAACTGTACTGGTAAGCTTTGAAGTAGATGATTTCTTTTAAAGTTGAAAAGTGAAGTGCTCGAAGTATAGTCTGGGAAAAAGTAAGAGTGAAAGACCCCGTGAAAGACATCCATTGGATATACATGTATGACAGCCAAAAAAAGGCTTGATAAGACAATTTAAACCGGGGTTGTTGATTAGCCTGCTTGCATTTAAACACTTGATTGAACAGGGGAGTTGAACAATCCCTAGCCTTAACAATCCTAACCAGGAATAACTTATACAGGAATGGTTATAAATTATAATTATAAATACCAGTAAGCCTACCAAAAACAGGGGGAAAGGGAGAAAAATGAAGATAAATTTGGGTACAAATTAAGATTCACTAAATCAATCCCACAAACTCGCGACTAATGTGTAGCACGAAATGGGTCATCAAACCTTTAGACTCATTTTATGTCGACAGACTTTGATCTTAGATAATAAATAGTGTATACATTGACTATGGAACAAGCTGGTACTCTATTACGGGTGTATCCATAAATCAAACCCGGTGTCTTTTGTTATTAAATCAGTGTAAAATCACGAACATAAATGCTGTCTTCTATAGAAGCGAATTATTAAAGGCATATTATGTGATCTTTTCCAGAGAGCGCCCTCTATTCATGATATTGTTTTAGAAAGTAGATTTTCTTGCAGATTTACATTTCTGATCATAAATCGTACTTACATTCCAAGTTACAGAGCGATACGATTCCTAATTACCTCAAAATCATAGTTTTAGAGTAACTGTCGTGTTAACCCGACAGTTTATTTTCACTCTAAAACCATGATTTTGAAGTAATTAAGAATCGTATCGCCCTGTAACTTGGAATGTATGTACGATTTATGATCAGAAATGTAAATCTGCAAGAAAATCTGCTTTCAATTTTTGTTTCGATGTTGAGGAAAGATCACATAATATACCTTTAACATTTTCTAGAGAAGTGGCATCTATTTTCCAAATTGGTCCCAAATATCATGGTTTTTCTTATTCCTCACTGTGTAAGTGTATGGGTCGTATTTCAAAGGTCCCCAATATATATACATGCTATAGGGTATATTGATGGAACTCCCAAATGATGTTAGAAAAGGGGCAGTGTACTGTATGTAATGCATCATTTGGTCCTGAAGAAGCCAGAGCTAATCTTAATGAAAGCTTGACCAGATTAAAAATTGTCCTACGGCGATCCCACTCTTTTATTTTTACCTGTGAGTCAAAAAGAACTTGACCAGAATTGATTTTTATTTCTCCAAAAAGACCAAACATATTTGACATCACTGAATTCAATGATTATAGTTATAGAGCATTGTTCTTCCCCTTATCCAAATACCCTTCCTACCAGGAGTTATGCCTGCTTAGTAATGAAAAAAAATAATCAATTTTTGCAGCTGTCCATGAAATGCTAATTCCTATGAAATTATCCGTCTAAGTCAGAAGCAAAGAGTACACAGATTTATTCAAAACCAAAAGATATTTACATACCCATGATACTTTTAGGGATGCTTTTTTCATGAGCGGCAGAATATGCTCTTCGCATACCATGAATACAGGCTCCATTATTGGTCTGACAACTTTGTTTGATGGCCTTGGAAACAATATACATTCCTGGTCAACTTCTGCTTACGAGCACTGTTTATCAGACCGTATAGTATAAACAATCATATGGTCCAAATGCTACACCTTGTTGGACACCAGTGATAACGTGAAGTACGCTTGAGGGTGTTCCTGTAATTGAGAACTTTTGCTCAGTTACGAAAAAAGGATATGATTTGGATGGTAACAAATAACAAATGGTAGTTTACTTTCATTACTCAGGAACAGAGGCCATCCTCGTTATAGTCATGTTGTTTGAACTTACCAGTTGGCAGAAATATAGCCAATACCGCAATCTGCCAAAGTTTCATTATGTCGCCGTGATTTCAACCATTAATAGTAATCTTTTGCTCCCTCGCGTCTTCTACTGATAACAACTATGACTGTATAATATGATCTACAAGCCAAAAAGGACCCTATGATCTGACAAGATCAAAAAGCCCATGAAGATCCTGAAGATCAGAAAGTTACGAATATGATGTAATTATCCATGCACTCACGAAGGTGAGCGGATGCCAGCTTTTGGGTAGTTTCGTAGTGGTTAACTTGCTTGTTGTATATAGGTCGTGACGAATAAATGTTTTGTTTATCGGGCAGGTTCGATGGGATACATATTTTTAAAAATTTAGTCAAGATAATTTAGTCAAATTAATTAACTGTTTCGTCCATTTGATAACTCGTGTATAAAAGTGTAAAGTTGGTAACATAGCCACGGTCAGTTATTTTCACCATACCTTGATAAATCACTTTGATAAATGTGTATTGGTAGCATGGGTAGTGAATCCGCAGTTTTTGGAAGCTTTTTTCAACAAGTTTTTCAAACTTTCTTTAGACATGTTAGAGAGAAAACATTTGCCAAGATCCAACTTGAAAATATGTTGAAAGTCTGATGCTACGTTATCTGCATGCAGGGCTCAATAAGAAAGCGCTGAAGCTTGCTGTGATCTTGAAGACATGGAAATGTTCCTATTTTTTTTGCAGATGATACCACCATGAGCAATATTTGAACCTGAGACTTGCCCCTGGTTATGACATTGTAGCATATGAGCATCATTTTGTTCTAATGATCTCACTTACTGATCGCAAATTCAACTTCCTTGATCGATCTTAGAAATAGGATTACATTCAAAATAAAAACTGAAGAAAATACATAAATCAATTTACAAAGACTCTGTTCCCAGCCAACCCAATTCATATATTTCTAAATGGCCATAAATATTATGTAAATATCATGGTACAGCCCTAAAAACACAAATAAATAAACCTGTACTTTGTTCTACTGACTTTTGAACTAGCTGTGTGATATGATAGCAATACTAATGATAATTATATATAAGACAATATAAATAGACCTAATATTATGAATAAATACAGATTGAATTATGAGCAAACAATATCTTATCAAATGATCATGTATCATAACGATAATTATGATAGGTTTGATTGCACTTTAATAATGTCGAACTGTGAAATTTGTTACTCAATCTATCCTTTCGATCTATCCGGCAGAGGGCGCTCTTACTGAGATCGTCTGACCCAGACTGGATTTGTGCTATAATTCCACTCAATATTCAGAAGAAGAACTTTTAGTTTTAGTCGTCAGCTGAGGCATGCGAGGTTGCACTTCATTCAAACAATCCCATGAGGTTCCACGAATACAAGTTCATTTTACTCATGCATATGCCCGACGATTTATATCACGAATCAACTTAGGGTCCATATCCAAACTCTCAGTGCTTTTAAAGCATTTTTCTAGCGATTTAAAAGCGCTTTTCCAACGGTATTTCGTTCTATTGTTAAAAGCATCGGAAAAAGATCGGTGATTAACTAGAAACCTCTCTACTTATCTGGCGTTAACAATAGGACTATTGTAGTACTCTCGATGGCTGCATTAGTGAAGCAGACAGATCAAAGGCGCAAGGAAGGTTGTGTTATATTCTTTAAGAAATACTATAATATAGTATTTCTTAAAGAATATAACACAACCTTCCTTGCGCCTTTGATCTGTCTGCTTCACTAATGCAGCCATCGAGAGTACTAATAGTTATATTGTTAACGCCAGATAAGTAGAGCGGTTTCTAGTTAATCACCGATCTTTTTCCGATGCTTTTAACAATAGAACGAAATACCGTTGGAAAAGCGCTTTTAAATCGCTAGAAAAATGCTTTAAAAGCACTGAGAGTTTGGATATGGACCCTTAGGGCAATTCAATAACCCATGTTTAATTTAAAAATAACCACCCAATGTTCGATCACAGAATCCTCTCTGTGGTCCAATATAGAAGTCCCTGAAGACAATAGCAGTTACCTTACTGGTCAGTCTGATCCTGGGTTGATCTACAATGTTACGTCATCTTTAAAAATTGTTTACGTCAAAATACGAAAGCGTATATGGGCGTTCATTATTTGAAAATAGTTAGGTTAGCCGGAAAACAATACATACGAGGGTCATTCAATAAGTTCTACCTCCTACCTCATAACTTTGCTGTATAGAAGCCAGTCGTATGAACTATTCTACAATTGAAGCTTTAAATCTCAGCTACAAAATCATAGTAGATTGGTCTGTATACTCATTGTACTTTTCTGGATATTCAGTAAAAACCAAACTTCCATTTAGTGCGACGGAAACGGGTAAAAAACAGCCAAATGTCTCCTAAGTGCTATTCGTTTGGCCAATTCTAAGAGACAAAATATACCTATTGGTCAATTACAATCGTTCTAAGTTACAAATATCTCTTTAAACAATACAAGTGACTGATTTCTTGGCGGAAAATGCCCTCTAATTAGCCAGAACCAGACCAGAACAGCCATCAATTTCAACCCTACCCTAGAGAACCGCTGCAAAAGTCATAATTATTTGCTTTCCATAGGAACTGAGAGATCTTCATTGTACAGGATCAGGACTAAATTGATATATTTCAAGTCTCTCGAAGATATATTTTTCTATCACTGACTACCTGATTAACTATTCTAAAGCCTATAAAGGTAAAAATACCTGAACTTAACTGGTGAAATCCCGAGACTAAGCGAATGGCAACTTTCAAATTTAACAATAAACTACCCCTGCGTGGTAGGGGATCATCCCGGGTCTGTTACCTGTACAAAAATCACAACCTCTAGGTTTCAGAGGGCTTCCAGTTTAGCTAGAATGCAGCTGTTATAGGGAGTTAACAAACAATAAGCAATAAGCAATAAGCATCTGTGCTTTATGTGCAGGTTTTCCCTGCATGGTGTTTATTCTCCGAAATAAATTATGATTGGTAAAAAAGGGTTAAATTAAAGATATTTTGGATCAATTTTCAGCATTGCAGCAACATTGTTATTGAAAATGTGCAAAAACAGAGCAACTGTTAGAGCGCCCTGATACCCTGTCTCTAATTCCTTTGATGATATGAATGACTAAATGGCTGAATACAAATTCCGAACAAATACGTTTTGAGCTGTTCCAAAAAATGACAGAAGGTTATTTATTTACTTTTCGAAAACATTTGATGGATATTTACCCTTTTTAATCCTCCTTATGTCGAAGATAAATGTCTTGAGTAAGTCATTGTTAAGAATAAGGTCAAAGGCTAAATATGAAGCACGCGCTGTATGACACTAAAAGAGGAGAACTGACAATTTACTCGATGATATTGCAGCGGTTCTCAGTAGTAAAAAGTATCAACATTGTCAGCAACATCATCAGTGTTGCTTACTGAACCCCCTTAACATTACTGATGCTAATGAACATTTTATCACTATTTGTGGATTTGGCAAGGGGACTTGATGCAGATACATACTATTATTGGTACATAGGCCTACGATTCACTAATATGATACATCGGTTATCATTGTTTTTCTTAATGTTGATTTGAAAATCTGTTTTCAAAGGATTTAGCATTACGTGGACAGTTTCCAAAATGGGTTTTTTGATTAAAATAGCCCGCCAAAATCCTGATTTTTTTTCCAGATGGATGGGAGAGTATTCTCCTTAATACGTAATACATTGGTATGCCAAATTTGTTTGGTCTTTTTGAAGAAAAAAACCCCTATTATATCAATGCTGGTCAACTTCTCTTTGACTCACACAGTAGCTTATGACTATCATGACTATTGTAAACAAGTTAAACTTGCCTGAATTCTGATATACCTGCGTCTAAATAAATTATGAACGTTTCTAATTGCGTAGTTGTGGTGTAGATTTCCCATTCACTTAGGGCTGATATCCAAACTCTCAGCGGTGTTACACCGGTATTACACCGATATTCTATACAAATATCGGTGAGTAATACCGGTATAACATCGGTGTAATACCGGTGTAACACCGCTGAGAGTTTGGATATCAGCCCTTACTTGTTGGTAAACTAGCTTTTGGTTATTTTCTTCGTTATTAATCCATCCTTATTTCTGCAATGTCGTTTCCACCGTGTACTACCAAGAAACTGTTGTTTAAAATATGTAAAATTGATATTGATCACTGCCCGATTTTGGGAAACCCGCTTCTAAAAGTCTCGACCCATAATGTGAATCACTCTGTATGCATACCGGTATAACATGATATTAAAATCGTTTACACGTGCCGTTGTTGCGATGGAAGCATGTACCAATTTCCCAAGTCACAAGTGGCTTGATTAAGTCAATCTGCCACTCTGACCAATTATTAACAATAGAGGGCCGCTGTAATATCAAATTGATACACATAAAAGTAAAACTCAAACTGATTTTGAGTACATTTTCAAATTAGAGAAAAAAGGTATTGCAGGCGTCGTTGTTCTACTTAAAATAATACTACCGTCCGCATTTATGTCAGACAATATAACACGGGTACGGTCTAAAAACAATACCTTTATTCTCATTCTTAAACAATCATACTTTAGACAAATCATCAAAGAAATAAGTACATTTTATTGTCCACATTTGACAACTTTTACCCCTGCTAGGATCGAACAACCCACAAACATTCCATCCAATCACATGCGATGAGTAAACCATGTGTAAGCGTAGCGGCGCTGGCATAAACGCAGGAAAAGCGCTAAAGACGCACTGCATTGTGAAGGTCGGGCGCACTGTTAAAACGTAAGCCCCACCTCCCCGTGTTAAGTTGTCTCATCTAGATGTCGCCGATTTCTCTGAGAACCAATGAGATTGCTTACACTTTCTTAGCTGTTTAAGAATATTGTATATAAATCACTCAACATGACAAAGGTAGCATTAGGAATAGTACAAGTATTTACAGACATATATACATGTTAAATAGACACCATAGATGTTAGTTGTCTTCTATAACATATTTAGCCAAACAGGGACAATAAAACACAATGACTGGATGTCTACAGTTGGCATAATATATTAATTTTAAAGGTTATTTTTATGTTTTTGAGAAACCCTGTATGACAACATGGTACTGTCAAGAACACTATCGTAAAAATCATAGATAAGTAACTCGGGTATGTAAGCCCTTTGTTCACCTTTCCAATATTCTTTGTTTTGACTGTATCAATAGGTCAAAAGTGTGCTTTGTTATGGGCACATTAATCATAAAACATACGACACCTGTTGAGGTCTCTATGTCATTTGCTATACTCCATTCAGGTCAAGTTGTAAAGTGACTCCATTAATTTGCAAATCATAGTTTTTACACATTTTATAGTAGGCAAGATGTTCAAATTTAATTTAAATACCCAGTTACCATTTCTTTTGCAATCTTATCATGGTTTTGACTGGTCCACAAAATATATTTTCCATTTCTATCGTGCTTTTTCTGCAGTCCTGTATCATCTTTTAGTTGAGAGGGTATAAAAGTTGTATCCGGGCAACGGCAAATGCTAAATACACCCGCTAGTCTTCACACTAAATGTATTATAACAAATATTATTAGGCTCTAAATAAACATTGTTCATTTTGATGATGGGTGACTCATTTTTATGTCTTCACAATCAAATCAAGGAGTGTACATGTACAATGGTATGCTAAATGACCATATAAGCTTCGCATCTCTAGATTACGCTTTGACCATGACGCGTCTAACTATAATGCTATATAATCTTGATGCCATACTATTATAGCCACCGCACAGGACATTTACCCAATGCACTTGAAAAAATGGAAACGACTGGAAGCATGCAAGATTTTCTTTATTCAAATTATTCGCCTGATCTTACAATGAATTAGGTCTACTAGTAGCAGACCAAATGGAAGCAGAAATCTGAATATTTAGTTGGAATATACTTCATCCGTCATTCATCATGGAGTTGGATCTTCGTCGATTATTTCCACCCAATCAAGCAACATCGTCATCCCGTAGAAGCAGCAGTCACAGTTATTATAGAGACCCCAAAGATACTGCTTCCCGAGGTAAGAATTAGTATAAGAGACTATTCTCACCGGCGCCTGATATTTTGTCCCATATAATATCATTTGCGTTTGGTATACGTGATTGATTGATTGATTGATTGATTGATTGATTGATTGATTGATTGATTGATTGATTGATTGATTGATTGATTGATTGATTGATTGATTGATTGATTGATTGATTGATTGATTGATTGATTGATTGATTGATTGATTGATTGATTGATTGATTGATTGATTGATTGATTGATTGATTGATTGATTGATTGATTGATTGATTTATCGATCGATTGATTGATTGATTGATGAGTACCCACGTGGATTAGTGGCGTCCAGAGCGAGGTTACATACGTACGTTGATAAGTAGCGTCCAGAGCGGTTGGAGAGTACCTATACGCCGGATTAGTGGCGTCCAGAGCGAGTTTCAAGAACGGTATTTAAATGAAACGAAATCAATCGATCAATCGATCTTCAACCGCTCCGGACGCAACTAGACCAGGTATTCTCAAACTTCTCTCCTGGACGCCATGCACTTATCCACCTATAGTGACTCTTCAATCTTGATCTGGACGATACCTATCCTCGTAGCCTAGTCGTAGGTTCCTTCAAACTCGCGCAGGACGCTCCTATCCACATAGGTAGTCTTCAACTTCGCTCTGGAAGCCATTCTGCACATAGGTACCTTTCAACTTCGCTCTTGATGCCACCCATCCCCACGTAGGTACACTTCAACTTCGCTCTGGACGCCACTTATCCACGTAGGTTCTCTTCAACCTCACCCTGGACGTTCCCTACTCACGTATGTTATCTTTAAACTCGCTCAGAACGCTCCTAATCCACGTAGGTAGTCTTCCACTTCGCTCTGGAAGCCACTAATGTACGTATAGGTACCCTTCAACCTCTCCCTGGAAGCCACCAATCCACGTAGGTACTCTTCAATCTCGCTATGAACGCCAGTAATCCACGTAGGTCTCTTCAATCTCGCTGTAGATGCCTCTAATCCACGTAGGTACTCTTCAATCTCGCTCTTGACGCCACCAATCCACGTAGGTACTTCAACCCCTGGACGATACGAATCCACGTAGGTACACTTTGATCTCATCCTGAAAGCCAATCATCCATTTAGATACTGTACAACTTCGTTCTGAACGCCACCAATCCCCTCAGGCAGGGACTCTTCAATCTCGTTGTGGACGCCCCTACTAATCCTCGTAGGTACTCTTCAATCTTGCTGTAGACACCCCTAATCCTCGTAGGTACTCTTCAATCTCTCTCGTGACGCCACCAATCCACGTAGGTACTCTTCAATCTCACCCTGAAAGCCAATAATCAACGTAGGTACGCTTCAATTTCGCTCATGACGCTTACTAATCCACGTAGTTACTTTCATTCTCGATCTGGAAGCCACTAATACACGTATACGTAGGCCTACTCTTCTACCTCGCTCTATGATAGAACAAAAATGATAATACACGTAGGCCTCCTTACGCAAGATATATAATCCAACGATTATAGGATGAAAATATTCAGTTTAAATAAGTGATTATAAAAAATATTTGACCAAAATCCGCATTTAAACCAATGGATAGCCTATTTTTCCAGATTGTATTCTTCAACCTTGCTCAGAGCGCCACCAATCGACGTAAATACACATCACCAAAATGAAATCATAGTGCAATTTATCTCCAGCATATCTAACTTCTTGGTTATCTATAAAGTAACCATTTTACACAATTAAGAGAGATAATCAACAGATAAAGATATTATCATGTTTACTGGATCGCATTGATACATCCACTATCATCTGTAACTAATAGACCTGTAGACAGGTTAGATGTAATGCTGTGACCAACCACACGTATGTTAGACGACCGTATTGAGAAATGAGACTAATAACTTTGCCATAGGAACCCATTATTATATTGCTTGATTTGTTGCTGATGCTGACGACAGAATGTCCATTTCATCACCCATTGACTTTGATGGCGTCATAGCTAAAGTTTCGGAAGCGCAAGAATTGTTCATCTTATCTACAGAATCATCGGATGCTGGTCAGTATTATGAATACGCCGTATATACATGTACTTTACAAACGGATTGCGTTAAGGTGGCAGTTGATATACTGACCAACAAAACGTACACGGTACATGTAGGCCTACTCGGTTTTTCTAAAGAAAAAAACACACCCAGAAACATTGTTAGGATAATGTTTTACAAATAAATACGGAAAACCTGTCATTGTTGAAAATTTGATTAGAGGAAGAGTTTCACAGCTACCCACCAATAACAGAAGTTACAATATCGTTAACTTTATATTGGATCATTTGCTAACTTTGTATTTACTATGACGTGGAGATATTACACATAATATGTAGACTTCTTGCGAGTAGTATTTTGAATTTCGTGGCATTTATCCTCGTAATTTCGTAATATTGCGCGACCGAAATTATATTTCGAAAGGGAGTTTACTACTTCGCTTAAAATTGTAATTGACCCACATGGCCCTTGTTAAGTATATTTGCAAAAATATTTGAAAATAGAATTAAAGGGATTTTTTTAGTTTTGAAAACAATTCATTTATATTTACATGTAAATATCTCTTCATCATAATTTCGGGGGAAAGATGGTACTGTTAACAGAAATTTAACGATGTAACTTGTTTTTTCAATTTTATACATGAACCTTGTAAAACTACGACTTATTTAGATGCAGATGCAGATGGTTAGGAAAATGTGGATATATTTAGGGTATTTATTCCTTGAATGAATATCTAACTGTCTGTGGTAAAAAACACAAAATATTTCATAACATTATCAAACATGATCCCTTACAGTATTTTATGGTAAAAATACCCAATATATATATATATCTGTGACCCCTCCTCAGGAACAACAAAATAAATGTACTGGTCTTAGTATAGAATGCGACTCAGGGTTTTGTCTGGGCTTAGAATTACTCGCGACGATACCTACATCCACATGTACAGTACATTAGTTATACATTTTGTAATGTACATTATATGCTGTTACCAACGGCACGATGCCAATCAATTCAAATGTTTGATATTGATCGATAAGTATGATTTTCAAACAGTAATACGTACAAGTCAAGTAGTAAGTAAACGTCTGGGTAAACAGTACTGTAGGGGTGAACATGTGCGCGTGTATAGAGCCAATGATTTCATATTTATCTTTAAGTTTTCTGTTTGATTCCTTTTATTTATCTGGAGTGCTTTTAACAATACTCTTCCTTAGTCATGTTTACATTTCATAGCATATTGAGGTATAGGGAGCTATACATGGGTTATATAGTTTGATACAAGGTCGCATTTTCTTATCATGTGTTGTAAACTTGTAATAAAATAATATGCTAGAATGCAAAATGAAAACAATACCTTACATTTGGTGGAATGACAATTACATACACTTAATCAAATAATTATGTTTCAAATATATTTACATACAACCATGATACAACAAACATTTCAGTCGCATAACATACCATATTTTATACAATTGCTCAAGTTTTCTTAAGAATTGTGCCGATACTGAGAAAGAAATATACAATACTTATAACATAATTATTTAAATACTGATAGTCTAATTGAAATATTCACTAGTCAATATCTATCTTAATCTCTTACATAACTACAAATGTATTTGACCACATGTTATGTAATTTTAAAGTTTGGACAAATTCTGTGGTTTTTTGCGACACAAATGGCTGTAATTTTGTGAATTTGGTGCCAAATTTTCTTTTTTTTCTTCTACATTTTTGATTGATTGTAAGATTGATAGATTAATGTAGTTTAAGAATGGATCGACGTTATGATGGCCATTATGTTGGTTCGGACAGATATGTTGCGACCAATTAAAATTTTGTTATTTTTTATTATGTTGCAGATCAATCTGAAAGAAAAGCGAAGTTTCTGGAACTTGTCGGCAAACTACACAATTACTACAAGGGTCAACTGAATTCTGCACTCGTATCGACGACAAAATTTGAAAAAGCTACTCGTTACTTCATCAGAGCGTTGCGAAAGATAGAACCTATGGCAACAGCTGAACAATTTACCACGCTGGGTGAATTAGAGAAACTCATTACAACCTGGTGTGAGACCCAGGATGAGGAAGAGACGGACTCAAGTGATACCGTCTTGCGTTCTATATTACAGTCATATATTAAAAACGTCAACAATTTTCGAATTTTAAGACAGTTTGTTAAGATGGAGATACTACAAACTCTGAAGCAGTTACCAGAGGAATATGAAGACGCTCTACAGACAAGAACAAGAGGCGAGATGGAGGTACTAGTTTGTGCTTGGACGGGTCTTGTGAACAGTGAAGCAGATCTGACCAAACTTGAACATCCGAGTGTGGAGACTTACCAGGAGCATTTCATGAATGAACATGAAAGAACGTGCTTCATTGGTATTATCAGTGTATTACCCAAATTGACAGATATTGTTAATCGATTTGATTATTTATTGATCAAATACCAAATGGGGTCTTCCACTATGTAAAACATTAGATATAGGGCGTGTCAACAAGTGTACTACGTGTAACATAATTTTGTTTTGGCTATGAAAAATATAAAGATTGGATGTGAAATAGTAATAATCATGTTCATCAATATTTAAGTGCAATGGACTCTACCGATGGAAGATAGGGTGGCCACGGGCCCGAGATAGATTTTCTTTATACTTTCATATTTGATAGACCTTAACCCAAAACTAACATATCTGGAAATATTTTTGAAAAATAATCCTTGTTACCATGGCAATAGCCAAAATGGCATTTTCGGACGATTATTGCCATTTTGGCATTTTTAATCTTTCAAATTTTCATATTTTGAAGCCTGCGTAACTATTGCACTCAATGGTCATGATTTTTTTTTTATTACAAGCTATGGGTAGATAGATACTTAAATGCTTCATTGAATGTATCCAAAAAATTGCCAGGTGTCACGGAGGGTTATACCATTTATTTGAAATAGGGGGTGTTTTTCAACTTTTCAAAGTATGCAAATATACCAATTCTGCATAGCTTACAACTCATATGGTAACGCTCCGATTTCAACGTGGACCATGTCATGATGAGATGAGACATTAGTCTTATCAAAAATGTTAATTTGAGTTTGGGGAAAATACTTCCTGTATATGAAGTGTTGCCAGACATTTTCACCAAAAATCACATTTTGTTCAAAATCAAATCCACTTTTTATTCTATTTAATGATATGAGACTGGAACTTATCATTCACAGCTAAGTTTTTAACAATGGGATGTATGTGTTAGACCACTAGAAACTCAAATCTAGTATTTTTTGCTTTGTTAACATACTTTAAAACCAAAATGGCCGCCAAATGAATGGTTAAAAGTGGTCAAAATCCCATACAATAGCATAATATCAACCGAAATGTATGATAAAAATATAATTTTAATGATGGGATGTATGTGTTAGACCACTAGTAACTCATATCCATTATTTGTACTCTGTTAATAAATTTCAAAATCCAAAATGGCTGCCAAAATGGCCCCCAAAATAGTTCCTAAAGTGGCTGCAAAATTGTCAAATTCCATAAAATGGGATAATATCAACCTAAATGTATGATGAAAATATAGTTTTAATGATGGGATGTATGTATTAGACCACTAGTAACTCATATCTAGTAGTTTTGCTTTGTTAACACACTTAGAAATCCAAAATGGCCCCCAATATGGGTCCCAAAATGGCTGAACAAATTGTCGAAATTCCATAAAATGGTATAATATATCAACCAAAATGTATGATGAAAGTATGAAAGTATAGTTTTAAAATATAAGGATGGTATGTATTAGACCACTAGTAACTCATATTCAGTATATTTGCATTGTAATAACATACTTTAAATCCAAGATGGCCACCAATATGGTCGCTGTAAATGTACAAATAGTGTACAATAATCCACACAAAAAATTGCAAGAGTGTATATTACATCACATTCACCAAATAGTATGTTCGAAACTGCTAAGCTTTTGCTTATAGATATAAGGCCCACCTCTATGACAATTTTGACTCTTTGTATCACTTTCCAAAATGGCTTCAAAAGTGGTTAAGTTGATGTTAAATGACCTAAAACAATTGTTTTGTATTGTAAATGACCATACTATATATGTAATAATACCAATACCCCAAATCTACTAAGACAGCATTCAATATATGTCTATGATAAAGCCTAGGGTTTCACACCACTAAATAACGTCTGGCCCTACCCCCTTTGAGGCAAAAGTCCAAAACCGGCCCGTTTCTATGCCGAAACGGGAGACCTATTCTAAATTACAGTTTAAAATTAGGGTATTTACTACAAGTTATGGCGAAATTAATATAGTGTGAATTTTGACAGACACATCAGCGTTCTTCAGGTCCAAAAAAATTGATGCAATGATGATTTTTTAATATTTTAACAGAGACATTTGTGTTCAGGTCATTTCCGGTATCTGACGCAATAATCTTAATCAACAATTGCGTGTGACCAGGAAAACTCAACTCGTACTTTTTGAAAAGGCTCTAGCTCAAAATTATGCCGGTTACCCCCCATATATGAGTTGTTGAGTTAGTAGTCATGGCTTTCATCTTCAAGTTGAAACCAAATTTCAAGTTACCAGTTTCTTATAACGTCAAGAAATATCCATTTTAAAAGTGTGCATTTCACGTGTAACCCTATGGGAGATGTATTTAGTGGTGTGCAACCTATATACAGAGGGTCAAGGCGCTTTGACCTTCACCCCTGCATTGCTGTCTAAACTGACTTGCCGGCAATGATAACTAGACTTCTAGTTAAAATTGGTTCTAACACATATTATTACGGCCCGTACACTTCGTTCTCTTAGTATACACATCTGTTTCATCATGAAAGATCCGTCCGTTTGGTTAAATAAGCTACAATCTGACTAATTAAAGTCATTATCTAGTTTTTTTATCTTTTTTTTTTTTTTTTTTTTTTTTTTTAAAGAAGAAAACCGTATATTCCCTGCCCAAAAAAGTTAATTTGAAAAAATATTATGTTTGATTAATGATTTTCTTTTCGAGATATCGACGATTATGTAAATTTTTCTCCATAGAGCTGTGTATAAATGCTCATTTTCTCCACCCCACTGTCTTTTAATGCAAGACCCTGCGACATTAAGACTTCTCGGACACGTGCCATAGACGTAAATGATTACTTTAAACGATTTAAAGTTTATCATGTTTATTTATCGAAATGGCTAAGATATGAGGGTCTAAATTTCGCTAATAGGAACAAAATTTGGAGAAAACCTTTTTTTCTTAAATATCAAAAATATAATTTTAAACGAATTACGCTCTAGTGAGAAGAAAAAAAGATTTGAATACAAGTTTTGCATACTTCCGTAAACTCCCCTCTCAGAACGGCGCGGGGTCTAACATGATCTAAATTGTATTTAAAAAGACATATTTGAAGCAAGAGTTGAACGTAAGCGGTGGGGGGGGTGGGGGGGGGGGCATAGGGTATATGGGGGGGGGGGATAGGGCATGGGGGGGGGGAAATTGATTAAGCTGTGTCTACTGAATAGGTCAACCTCACAGAATGTCCTTGTAATTTCAATACTTCCATGCAAAATGTTTTACAACAAGTGATTAGCATAGTGCCGTATGCCTTTTTGACGAGGATCATGGTAACCAAAATCTACTTTTCTACTGACATAGCCAATATGGCGCACAATGTCTTTCACTGTTTTTTACCACTTTGAAGTCGTATATTTGATCAAAAATCATAACTACGCATTATGTAAAGTGCAAAAGATTAAGAAAATGAGGCAATAATAAAAAAAGTGTCTCCTTCAGGTTTCACACCACTAAATAACGTCTGGCCCTACCCCCTTTGAGGCAAAAGTCCAAAACCGGCCCGTTTCTATGCCGAAACGGGAGACCTATTCTAAATTACAGTTTAAAATTAGGGTATTTACTACAAGTTATGGCGAAATTAATATAGTGTGAATTTTGACAGACACATCAGCGTTCTTCAGGTCCAAAAAAATTGATGCAATGATGATTTTTTAATATTTTAACAGAGACATTTGTGTTCAGGTCATTTCCGGTATCTGACGCAATAATCTTAATCAACAATTGCGTGTGACCAGGAAAACTCAACTCGTACTTTTTGAAAAGGCTCTAGCTCAAAATTATGCCGGTTACCCCCCATATATGAGTTGTTGAGTTAGTAGTCATGGCTTTCATCTTCAAGTTGAAACCAAATTTCAAGTTACCAGTTTCTTATAACGTCAAGAAATATCCATTTTAAAAGTGTGCATTTCACGTGTAACCCTATGGGAGATGTATTTAGTGGTGTGCAACCCTAGGGGCTGTAGATCTAGTTTGAGTATTTTAAATTTTATATAAGATGGCTGCAAAAGGTTAAAATAACTGAAAAACAGTATCAGTCTTATTGTTAGTGTTACATTAGATATGAACAAAAGATTATATCTATGGATTTTAATCCACCCAGTAAACGCGCGACGCGTATCTGTATGTAACAAGGTATGATTGTATCCATATCTTGATCAATTGGTGGCCACCTGTGTTAATTATTTGATCATTTGGAGGTAATTTTATTGACCATTAGGGGTAAGTTTAATAAAATGGTCATTATAATGCCCATCTTAATAACATCACATTGTCAAAATGGAGTCTATACCATTTAAGTATACCTTGTCACATATACAAATACGTTTACTGGATGGATTAAAAGCTGTAGATATAATCATTTGGTCATATCTAATGTAACACTAACAATAAACTAATACTATTTTTCAGTTATTTTAACCTTTTGCAGCCATCTTTGATGGATATTTTAAACTACTCAAAGCTGTATAGATCTACAGCCCCTAGGCTTTATCATAGATATAGTGAATACTGCCCCATTACATTTGGGGGTATTGGTATTACATAGTGTGGTACAAAACCATTGTTTTAGGTCATTTAACATCAACTTATTCATTATGGCAGCCATTTTGGAAAGTGATACTGAATCAAAATTGTCAGAGGTGGGCCTTATTTCTAAAAGCAATAGTTTAGCAGTTTAGAATAATACTATTTGGTGAATTTGATGTAATATACACTCTTACAATATCTATTTTGGATTATCATACACTCATGTAGACTATTTTTTACATTTACAGCGGCCATTTTAGTGGCCATCTTAGTTTTAAATTATGTTATTACAATGCAACTATACTGGAAATGAGTTACTAGTGGTCTAATACATTATACATCCCAATGTTAAAACTATACTTTCATCATACATTTTGGTTGATATTATCCCATTTTATGGAATTTGAACAACTTGTTCAGTCATTTAGGGACCCATTTTTGGGGGCCATTTTGGATTTCTAAGTATGTTAACAAAACACAAATACTAGATATGAGTTACTCGTGGTCTAATACATACAACCCATCATTAAAACTATATTTTCATCATACATTTCGGTTGATATTATGCTATTTTATGGAATTTTGACCACTTTTGACCAGTTTTGGTCAATAATTTGATTTAATTTGGCGGCCATTTTGGTTTTAAAGTATGTTAACAAAGCAAAAATACTAGATATGAGTCTATAGTGGTCTAACTCATACATCTCATTGTTAAAACTATACTCTGATCATACATGTTGGTTTAAATATGCCAATATATAGAATTTTGGCGGCCATTTTGGCGGCCATCTTGAATATAGGTGTGTTAACAAAGCAAAAGTTCTGGATATGAGTATCGAGTGGTCTAAAACATACATCCCACTATTAAAACTACACTTTCACCATACAATTTGATTGCTTATGTCATTTTATGAGATTTGACCAGTTGTGGCGGCCATTTTGGACGCCATCTTGCATAACCCCTTAGCATTATGAAAATATTGTTGGTAACATCCTGATTATGTCTTAGGATCATGATAGGAAGTTAAAAAAGTGGGTTTTGGGGAGGCCTGGGGGTGCACACTAACCCTTTGTAGATACCCGACTAATATCTAAGACTAATCCCTCAGATCATATTCAAATTGGTAAAGACAGCACGTAGCCAAGGTGTATGGCAAGTCAAACGTGTCATAATAATGTAATTATTTGTATTTAGTTGTATTTGTAGTCTTTACATGTTTTTTTTTAATACTACTGTGGTTTACCTTTTCCTAATGTTGCATGTAAAGTTGATTCTTCATTTCCGTAGTATTTAACTTACGGTAAGATTTATATTGATTTTTTTTAGTAAATAGGTAAAAGACTGGCAACACTGTTTTGCTTTCCATAAACACAAATACACATTTTGGGGTGAACACCAATTGATTTACAATTAATATGTGATTATAATGAGTACACATGACAACATATTTGGGGTTATAAGGGTTTTTCACGTTGAAAACGTAATCTGTAATCATATTACTTGCTATGGCAACACCCGTTAAGTTAATGACTGGCAACACTGACCATTTAAAATGATCAAATTTATTATAATATCAAATTTTCTTCTAATTAACATCTCGCTGTGAATTTAAGGTTCCGGTTTCATATCATAAAACACAGCGAAACATGCGTTAGCTTTTGAAGGAATTGTGAAATTTTGTGAAAATATCTGGCAACACTGCATATTCAGGAAGTATTTTCCCCAAACTCAAATTAACATTTTTCATAAGACTAATGTCTCGTCTCAACATGACATGGTCCACGTTGAAATCGGAGCGTTACCATGTGGGTTGTAAGCTATGCAGGTTTGGTATATTTGTATACTTTGAAAAAGTTGAAAAACACCCCTACTTCAAATAAATGGTATGACCCATCATGATATCCCATATTTATGTCTATGCACTCACTGAAGCATCTACATATTCACCTATTCAGCTTATATAAAGAAAATATTTCATATACTTTTTGTCTATTAGAAATAGATGCTTACAAATTTGATAATTTGTGAGGTTAAAAGGCAAAAATGGGGAAAATAGCCCTAAAATGGTATTTTGGCCGTTGCCATGGAAACGAGAATTATTTTTCAAAATTAATTCCACATTTGTTAGTTTTAACTAAAGGGTCATCAAATATGAAAGTATAAAGAAATTCCATTCCGGGGCCGTGGCCAACATTTTAAAAAAATCCTCCATTCTTACAGTCCATTGCACTTAATCTGTCATAATAAACCTTTTTTCTATCCATTTTTTTAGCTTTCGTTATCAAATTATGGCAACTCGATTCAGGCATGTCAAATTCAGCTTTGGCCACTCAGAGAACACTTATACTAGAATCGTCATTCACTGTGTAATTAAACATAATAAAAAACCCACTACCTACTAAATGTTGATAGTTAGTTCAATTTAAGGGGGGAGTCTGGGGTGAGAAATATGTGTTTTTGGCTAGATAAGGAAATATGAGATATTGCATACATCATATGCAGTAAAATGTTAGCTTCAAAATGCTTTTTATTTGACTGAAATCGGACATTCCATTTTAATGTTGTGTTTGAACAAAGTTATATCGGTGACGCGAATTTGTATGAACATTGCGGTTCCCTATTAGATTAACATGTAATATTTTTCAAGCAGTGATATTTAACTACATTTTTGAAAAATTATTATCAAAGGTTTAGTAAAACATCTTGTATTCAAAAATGGTATTATAAATATTGAATTTACATTTACCATGAAATTTGATTACAATTTTGTAATTTTGGTGTATTTCTCACGTATTTTACTGTTTTTTCACCCTGCTATATTTAACAATTTGCCATGGTTACAGTATAAAACATATTAAATCAATTAATCGGCTGCATATATCTTAGCAAATCTTTGATTATAAATTACAATAATTATTTTTATAAACATAAATGTAAAAAAAATGGAGGTAAAGGTTAGTTTACGAGTGAAAAGCGCCCTCTACGTTATGTGATTTTTAAAACCTCGATATCTCAAAACATCGAAAAGCGGAAAATTTGAAACCGTTCTGGATGTAACTCAAAAACGATATATCGGATTTGTATAATATTTGGTATACATATTAAGCTCATAAAGGGCTACAAAATAATGAAGCCCGATTTTTAAAATTCTTTTCTGAATTTGAATTAGCATGCAAAATTACCTGATTGGTCGGCTCCTGGTTACCATAGCAACGGTATCAAAAATCCGGCTTCATTATTTTGTGCGGAATGTTACTGTTAACCTTCAACCTAAATACCAGCACACTACTATTTAGCGTTATTGAGTTACATCCAGAACGGTGTTTAGCCAATCAGAGCCCCTGTATGGTTACCATGGCAACCAGAGCAAAATCTTAGGTCAATTTTGAAAGTTTGCGATATGGGCTATATTATGGTATATAACACTTGTTTACCGATAAGTTGAGAAGACGCCACACAGAGAACTGGTATATTGGTAGCTATTTGGCACCATGCGAATTTGAAAGTAATTTATTTCAAACACATAATTGATGACTGCAATTTATCCACATCGCATAACATAGCAATAACATTACATTTTTTGCAAAACTTTATAGAAGAAATCATGATAGAAACAATTTGTTTAAGGCCCGCTAATTTATAAATTAACTGTCAGAGATTTTAATATTTGAAACTATTCGGATGGTACCAAAAAGCATAATGACCAAGAGTGGCCGCGGGTGAACGTAAACCAAAAGGGGCGGTTGAATGCACCTCAACACTGATTGGATGAAAAGGTCACTATGACGCCAACAAAACCCCACATCTCACTTCCGGTCAACAAAGGAGTTTTCGATCGATAAACTCTAGAAAACTTTATTATCGCTCCAGTTTTGGGAAAGTTGTTGAAATCGATATCATATATAGGGGCTTTTGACCCCAGACCCCCCCCCCCCCCCCCCCCCCATAAACAGAAAAATATATTATCATCCATATTATCAATAACAAACCACGGGATATTTGAATATTAGGTGTATATTCATTGGAACCTCAAAGCATTTTTTAAAATTCATAAATCCAATTGCTGTTCAAAAGTGGCCAAAGCGGGATTCACAGTCTTGTTACTGAATTGATCATATCTCTGATGTTACGGGGTGACATTTCATTGAATGAAGCGCATTTTGATAGAGGACTAATATTAATAGGGCTTACAAACCATGTATTTAAAAAAGAAGAGTTTTGTCCTTCATAGGACATCTTTTGACATGCCATGTATGTGCTATTAATTATGCAATGTGTATGACGATATTAGACAACTCATTAACTTTCCACACAGCAGGCGTCTGCAGATGACAGTTCCAAAATGTCAAATGCATCACCATTTTTTCAGTTATTCATGAGATAAGACCAGCTACGGCACGATTTAGGGAAAAGTTGTGAAAGGTTTCTGAAAAATCTGTTTTAATTATTTTGGTAAAACTAATGCCGTTTGGAAAGAGTTTTGTGGCTTAATATTTGACTTATTAGGTAGGTCAAAATTCAGTTCAACATTCTGAATTTAAGAAAAGTGTTGGTGCGGTAGTATACAAATACACTACATGGTTAGAGGGGAAATAGTGCAATCTATTTTCCCGAGGTACTGGCTACAGGCCTACCACCCCGAACCCGGAGGGTGAGGGGTGATAGGTCCGTAGCCAGTACCGAGGGAAAATAGTTTGCCCTATTGCCCCGATCATACCATGTAGTATTTGCTTTATTACACCTCACTGTGACTCTGGGGATGAGGTTGTAGGGAAGTAGCCAAAACTACCACACGGGAAATAGCTCAATTTCTTCAATAGCTCAATTTCTTATCACTGTGGCCAGCTCAATTGACCAATGAAATTGCAGTATTTATGCCTATTATCTCATGAATATTTATGAGGTGTAATAAGTAAAATTACAGCTCTGCCGAGAAAAGTTTGCAGGTTGTCTTGAACACGCTGTATAATCATTTCAATAGAGGGCAGCAAAGCATTTTTTCTGAAAATGTATTTTTTGATCCTATCCCCAAGTTTGTACTTACTTTTTATATTTTAAGTAATTGCAGCGTAACCAATCCACTCCATGCGCGGACACAAATATTCTTCTTAGCTATTCATGGATACTCTAAGCAATTAGCTTTTATTGTATACAAACATTGTATAACACACCAGCAAAACAGCAAAACGTTTTAATATTTATCGTTGCACAATTTGACAAAGGTGCTCCTGCATTAAATCTTGGCAGGTCAACCAGTAATTAGATTAAGTGTAGTGTTTGTGATTTATATTTGGCGTTTCTTGAAATTTCCATTTCTATTCATTTAACATCATGGGATTCCATTGAAGCCCTGGGTTTCGTGCTGAGTTTCCCTATAGGAATTGACTATCAAATAGAAGGTTACCTGTATAAATGACAAATTAGTATGATCAATGTATACACCAACGCAATAGTGACGTGAATTGCTTGATATAAATCATGATTGATAGTTGTGCAGGGTAGTGCTATCCGACCAAAATACATATTGACTTTGGTGTAGCTTTACAATACTACTGAGTAGTATTAAAAGTAAAGCATTACTAATTCACCTAGCAAATACCTGGAGCAGATGCAATCATTCTTTTTACAAAAACACGTTCGAAGAGAGAAACGCATCTTCGATAAACATTTCCGTAACAAAACTTGCATTGGATTTGAATCCATATCAGACACGATCACGCCGTGTCGTGCTATCTTCTGAAGGCCTTTCTCTCGTTCAAGTCGTCTTCATTGAGCATTAAAACAGACCAACCTGTTTATATTGTGTAGCCCATTTTGCCGACCTCATCTATATCTTCAATTATTTAGGTCTGGGTACCTCGTGATTTCTTTCCAATTTGTATTTATTTCCGTGAACAGACGACAGCAAGTTGGTGCCCACTGCCCACGCATCAATCTCCACTAATTAAAGGATATTAGAACTTCAGTATCTCAATAAGGTACTTTATCATGAATGACGGAGATCAGTTGATGAACATAGACGCGAATTTAACAGATTCACAAACAGACATTGAAATTCACACCGTTTTAACCTTCACAGAGCGTGTGATAGTTTCTGTCTTTGTTTCTCTGACAACAATCTGCGGATTAGTCGGTAACGGGACCGTCATCATATCAATACTATTGTCTAAGCGACTGAGAACGGTGTGCAATGCCTTTGTTTTCAATTTATGCATCGCAGACCTTCTCACCTGTCTTGCAGGACCATGGATGGCTGTAGCCTTCATGTCAACTGATGGCTGGCAACTTCCAGAGGTCATCTGTTCTGGTGTAAGTTTCATCGGCATAAGTTGTATTGGCTGCAGTGTTTACACATTAGCCACTATTGCTATTAGTCGGCTTATTCTCATAACACGCGCTCGTCCTTCGTATGAGGCGTTCTACACTCGCAAGACTATAGCCCTGATCATCAGCGTCACATGGATTATACCCATATTTATGGCTTCATTGCCATCCATATTCGGTATCGGTAAACTTGGATATGACAAAAGATTTAGCTCATGTACCTGGGATCCTTTGCACCCTCTGTCCCGGATGTTCAGTTTACTATTAAGCGCTGTGATCTACCCTGTGCCACTCATTATCATATCAATGTGTTACACCTTAATCTTCTACAAGATTCGGAATCACAATCGAGTGATTGCCATCGCAAAGAATGAACATTTATCGGTAACAAGCTCAAGTGGAATTGACCCCAGTACATCAGGAACTACTTCCGGTTACAATCGCCCTCATCGAATACCGGAACACCAATTGCAAGTCACTCGCAACATGTTTCTAGTAGTTCTGGCGTTCGTTGTATGTCTAACGCCTTACGGGGCTTCACTAATCGCACCAAATAGTGATGAATTTATTGTTTATGGTGCTCTAATTATGGTTACTAATTCATGCATTAATCCAATCATTTATTCCACTAAACATCCAGAGTTGAAGTTTGTTATGAAATGTGTTATTTGTTGTCGGTTTAGTTATAGTTCGCGATAGATTATCATGTGCATGAATCCCTGACTAATGAACAGTTCAACTTACATTCGATAATATTATCGAGCATCTCTAAACTCCAACCTCGATAATATTATCGAGCATCTTTAAACTCGATAATCTTTATAATACGTGGCTATACTATCGAGCATCTTTATACTCGATAATACTATCGAGCATCCTTATACTTGATAATATTATCGAGCATCGTTACACTCGATAAAATTATCGAACATCTTTATACTCGATAATATCATCGAGCATCTTTATACATGATAACATTGTTGAGCATCGTTATACTCGATCATATTATCGAACATCTTTATACTAGATAATCCGTATACACGATAATGTTACCGAGCATCTAATTTCGTCTCTCGATACGATATTATTGAGCAGGAAAAAATCAAATATTTGTTTCAAAAATCGAACGAATTGTTCTTGATTTTGTAGCATTTTGAAAAATAAATATTGCGGCTCAATAAAAAGCGTAACGAGACTCAATAGATACTAGGTAATTGTTATTAAGCATAAATGGAACTGTTCCTTATAAAATCATGATTCAGTTTTATATGATCGATGGGATTTTGTTGTTGATAATCTGATCTAATCTGAGTTTGTGCTTAGTTGTTAACCTAGAGACGCCAACTTGGTCTAGAATTAGTTTCTTTATAATAAGGCCCCCCAAAAAATAGTTGTGTTGCCCTCATCCGGCCGGGTCAAAATTCTGAGAATGTGGGCCGGGTATTTCCTTTTTTTTTAAAAGATTTTTTGCTTTTTTTTCTCTTTTTTTAAGATTTTTTTTAAGATTTATTTTTTTCAAGATTTTTTTTCAAGATTTTTTTTTCTCCAAGATTTTTTTCAAGATTGTTTTCTCAAGATCTTCCAATCTGTGAAAAGTGATGGGCAAGAAACCAAAATATTCACCATTGGGTTGAAATTACATCCAGTAAGCGTTTTCCTTAGTATCTTCACACATGTTGACTGAAATAATAGGTATAAAATCATTGATTTGGTAAAAAAAAAAAAAAAAAAAAATCCGGCCGGCCGTCCTTCTCGATTTTAGGCTTGTGAGGGCAACACAACTTTTTTTGTTGGCCTAACGACGAAGACATTGAAACTCCACTTATAACATTTTGGGTCCTGGAGGTGTGAGCTTTGCACATTGCGGGACTGAATCGAATAAATATCGCGATAGCATTAATCATGTTAGAAATATCTTTACATAAATGACCGTTTATTGAATGTTTATTACCTTATTGTCATTTTAAGAATAAAAATCTACACATGATTTTGATCTTGATGTGATTGATACTTCAAAAACTGTCCAAAACGTGGCTGTTGAAATGTCTGTGAAATGTATTTAAATAGAGTCTGATGGAGTAGGCTATGCGTTACGATTAGAATGTCGATGTCAATGAGTCCTGAGATGAATGTTTCAAAGTAGCAAACATAGCAAAAAAATGGCCAAATTTATCAGCGATTTCGTTTTTCAACCAGAGGACTAATAGCATGAATACAACATGTGTTAGGTAAAATATATGTCGATTGTATCTTAATTGTGAGCAAAGGACAGAAAGTCATTCAGAAAACTCCATTCTTTAAATCCAAAGAACATAACAGTATCCGCACAAGCGACGACGATTTACTCTTTTCCTGACATTTATATTATTTGCATTCGTGACCGACGCATACGACGCCTGTTATTTGTTGATACTCCTCGAACTCATCTCGCCACTGCACCATATCATGGTGTTTCCAACTGTAAAACTCATCTCTCCATTCTCTTTCAACATCTGGTAGATTACCTATTCATGACAAAAAGTAGAAACGTGAGTACGTGAGGTTTATTCACCATGATCCATTCAGTGGACATCTTAGATAAGAGAATCATATTGTATAACCTTCAACAATGTTCAATATGTTGTAATGTATTAAGCATGATCCCCGTTTGTGCAAGGAACACTAGAATTTTGACGATATTCAACACAATCAATGGCGGTTATAGACGTGACTCCTTTATCTGCTTAAAGTAAAATAGTTGATTTGAGTTATTTTAATAGCTACTAAATTCATAATGAGTATGTTTCTTGTAAAACATTTTCAAATGAGCATGGAGTTACATTCACAATAAAGATCACTGAGGCACTCCAATTTTACCTTGTGGCTTATATCAGTCGAATCTGTGTTTGTTATGTTAATTGCCATGTCTGTTTTCCTCTGTTCAGTTTCCCTATCGTTTTGTTTAAAACTTTAAATATTATTTTCCTAATTAGCATATAAATATTCGGTTTCTATTTTATTTTTAAAAGGTCGTTTTCATGTGCCATTGTTCTTCTCGAGTTTTCTTAACACACTTGTCATAGTTTGTAAATTATATTTTTGC
The DNA here is from genome assembly GCA_035610835.1 of Ophiura sarsii. Classification (NCBI taxonomy): domain Eukaryota; kingdom Metazoa; phylum Echinodermata; class Ophiuroidea; order Amphilepidida; family Ophiuridae; genus Ophiura; species Ophiura sarsii. Next base: position 8,965,910 of record CM069456.1, on the reverse strand, counting down.
TCATAAATTATGTAATTGCTTTATCGTACATGCTTAATAAATATATTTAGAAACTCGTAAGTATCGAAGTAGATCATTTATTTTACAACAATAAGTTAATACCTGCAAATGTGTTCAGTTTCACCATATAATCATTCCAAAAAGCACATTGCTTTGCTTTTAACGCCCTTCCAGTAGTTGAATTTAGGTCTAACATCAGATATTGTAACTCTGGTATCGTGTACAATGGCCATTCTACTAATGTATCATCGCTTGGAATACTACAAGAATTAGATGAATGATAAAGAGAGAAATACGAGAATTAATACCCAAATACCTTCATGTTAAAGGTCCTTTTTATAATTGCTGAAAGCTTTATGTAATTAATTGTTCAATATTATTGATTTATTGTAAATGCTTAGAAACTCACTTATACAATTTAGAAGTAATACAAAAATTACTTTTGCCAAAAATCCCGCATAGGCTATATTTCAATATATGTTAGATTGATGAGGAGACAAAAAATAATATAATTAAAGAATATACAACCTAGGTTTGAAATCGTGCTATTCTAATAGCTCTTCTTTGTAAACTACAGTGCAACAATGTACGTCTTATTATACATTAATTGCCCTTTTGACAGGCTGATGATGATAACAACTATTCCATAACATCGTATAATTTACCCTGTTTTGGCGAAATTAGTCCAGTATTTCATAAACTCTACCGTCAGCGCTTTGTCGTCATCATTCAGCTTTCCATGGAGATTCCTCTCCATAAAAGGAGAACCAAAGACAAACTGTAAATCCTCCGAATGTGCAGCACCAGTCCATTTGGGTCCGATGGGTCCAACTGATAATAATGAAGCGGATGGATCTCGTGTCATCTGGTACATGTAAACTTTATCTCCTGTATGATTTAAAGGTTTAGTAGAAATGTTCTTGGTTTTTAGATCCTCAAGTTTGGGTACACAAATTAATTATATTTACTCTCTAAATGTAAAAGAGTGGTTTTCCACTCTTTCAAGGAGTTAAACGCAGGACAACACGTTTTTGAGTGAAAAACACTCTAAAAGGAGTGAAAGGGGATTTTGTATGACAATGTTCCAATCTATTGAAAAATTAGCTCTCACGCTCATTTTAGAGTGGACATTTCCCCCTCTAAACAGGTTTTCCTGCGTTTCCACTCCCTTCACTCCTTTCCGAGTGAATTTCCACTCTTTCCACTCGTTTTACATTTAGAGAGACTATTTATAAATCGGCAATGAGTTATGAAAAAAACATAACATCGTGCTACATTTATCTTGCTAATTATTATTGTTTTTGTTTTGAACAAAGAAGTAGGCCTAGTGAGTAGTAGGCATATTCATTAATCTTATTTAATCACATTTTTCGACGTTGTTATAGTCAATTTATGTTTCGCATTGAAAAATCTAATTGAAGACAGATTTTACAATTATTTCCATAAAACACCAATTTTAATCTGATCCGTTTTACAACTATTTGTTTTAGATATTATGACCTTAAGTAGGTTCACCTAATCAAACTAATGCGGAGATTGGGAAGATAAGGGGTCCCAGAACATTTGAAGTGTGTTGATATCATAGTGATTGTTCTAATCAGGGACATTCAAAGATCAAGGTCTTTGCTACATGGTGGTGCTAAATAATCATATCAGAAATTATCATATCAGATATTGTATATATCTTACCAGTTTTATCTTTTATCCTCCAATCTGTGTACTTTTAAATTGTAATTTTTAATTTGTTGATTTTTAAATTGTTTTAAATTGTAAAGCGCTTTGGGGTTTTTACGAAAAGCGTTTCTTAAATGCAGCGTAGTAGTAGTAGTAGTAGTAGTAGAAATGTATAGAACACTAACAATATTATGATTTGAATGCGTAATTAAAGGCACCGCCGTAGATTTTATTACATTTTTAATTGTAGTCAATTTACCAGTATACAGGGTGAGTAAAAAAACCGCAATAGTGAAAAGAAGCCATCTTGTTTTCAAATCCAAGTTGTACAAGAACGTCGGAAGTGACATTTTAGGCCCAAAAGAGTTATTAGTTATTCATGAAAATATAAGAAAATCCATACATATTTAGCAATTTTACCAGTCTTGAAATTGGAATTATTTAATCTTTAATCAAATAATTAAGGGGGTGGGGCCTAAGGAAGTTTTTTGTTGAATTTTGCGAGTACTGTAATAATTGAACTATGACTCAATTAAAAGTATACTTTTTTGAAAGGAAATGGATCAGAGAATCCAAATTTGGCATCAGTTTTGACCAAACATGTTGATTTTTTTAACCTTATCTTTTTTTTTTTTAAATTTTGACTAAAAGTGTAAAAAAAGAAAGAAAATCCATTTGTTCACGTTTTTTGGCACTTTTTGGTCAAACTTTCAAAAAATATTAGATTAGGTAAAAAAAAAAAATTGTCCCTTCATTAGTGTCTTTACATCATCATCAAGCGATTTGGGTATTTTTTACTCAAAATTATTTTTGTTAGCTTTGTTCAAAAAAATGTGGGTCAAAAAAGTGAATTTTGTGATTTTCTCAAAAAGTCAACATTTTGGGTCAAATTTGACGCCAAATTTGGATTCTCTGATCCATTTCCTTCCAAAAATGTATACTTTTATATGCATTTGATTAATAGTTCAATAATTACAGCACTCACAAAATTAAAAAAATCAAATTAAAAACTTCCTTGAGCTTGTTTTATCAATAATTTAGTTAACAAAATTGAACACAAAAATGCTTTTCAAAAATGAAACTTACGACGTTCTTGCATTCCAACCACGAAATATCTTACCTGCTAACGCATGCGCTCTGGCTACCTGATCAGTTGGGCAAACAAAAAATGGGTCGGTGTTTATTTCAATGAAAGCTCGTAAATAGTCCGCGTTGGGGTCGTCCACGACTTCCCATGGAGTATATTCTTGAAACATAGCATCTAGAATCACCGGGTTATCATCCGCAACGAAATTTGGAACCTGGGAGAAAATAAAGGATTTATCTGTAATTTTGAATATTTTATGCATGAAGATGTTGTGGCAAAACAGTTGTATCCAAAATCAAAATGATGGATAATTGTACCAGAAGAAAGCCCATATTTTGTTACTTTTTCCTTTAAAACTTAGGCATAAAAGATATTCCTTTGGTTGTTATAACTAAAACTAGGTAATTCCTCAAATATACACTGAGCCACAAAAGAAACTTATAAAATGTTAACAGATCACCAAATAAAATTCTGTGCATGAAAATGTACCGAATTTGATTTTGAGTTTGTTTTGACTAAATGAAATGTTTTTAACTTTATGTTGCTGAAATTGTTTTCTGTGACCTGTGATGCAAGACGTTGTCTGGGTCAGTGCAGATTTCTCTTGTGTCATTGAAGCAAACAATTGGTTATTGACTGTCATTTGAAGCAAGACATTGCAGTAATATTGTATCCAAATTTGGTACATTTTCATGCACAGAATTTTATTTGGTGTTCTGTTAAAATTTTATAAGTTTCTTTTTTGGCTTAGTGTAGTTAATGTACTATTTACTCGCAATTTGTGTTCTGTTCTATATAATGGGCCAATCTGAAGACAGTTTTTACTTATGCTTAGGCTATATCATTGGAATCACTGCAGTAATTTAACTCGAATTTTAGAATAAGACTGAATTGATCATGCCCCATGATGTAGAATGGAATACCATGGGAACCAATTGCGCGCAAATCGTGTCATCCACCTTAAAGATATTGCATTCGAGTTTTGTACACCTTTTCTATATAAAATATTATGAATGAATATCTATTTTTTTTGTACAAAAATACATACCTCTCTCAAGTAATCGCTCCTGTTCATATGCGGTGCTTCTTCAGCTAAGAGATATTCTGGATAAACAACAAGAGCGTTAAGGGCACCCTCGTCTTGGTTTGTACCCAGCATTAAGTTAACGTGTTTGAAATCTCCCTTTTCCAGTAATTTAAGCGGTAGATCTTCTAGAAACACCCCATCAACAACAGCGCCACCATATATCCCCGCCTGAAAAACACCCACGCCATTTACAACTTCAAATATTAAGATATTACTGAATAAAGTTAACCAATCAATTGTTGAAACGATTCAATGCTTCTTTTACTCACTTACATAATATTTAAAAATATATAATGAGTAAAAGAAGCATTGAATCATTTTATTGTGTTTTTAGCGATGGGACTAACAAGTATCTTCAAATTTATTCTACAGTGCTTGGTAAAATTCGATATTTGGGATTTTACTTCCACAGTACAGTGTTGAAAGCGAACCGTCAGCAAAGTTTGGTGTTCTTCAAGATGTCTATTTAGGGTTTATGTCCGCACTCCATTGGGAAGAAACTTACCTAGCGACGGGTGTCATTGGTATGGTGTCATTAGACATTTTACGTTTCGTTTAAGATTCCTGTTATCCAGACGCATATCATTATAGATGAAGTGCTAAGATGTTGTTATAGAGTTTGTATTAAGATCAATGGAATGGTATCTCACTATAATCTCAGCTGAAATAATATCAACGGTAAATACATTACATGTCTACAGTAATATACAGTATGAGCTTACTATTTCACCGGCATCAAACACAGTTTGAGTATCTTTTGTTCTTAGACATTCCAACATGACTGCCGAATTAGACGTATCGCAGCCGGCTTCCTTGCCGACGGTCAACGCTTGTCGACGGGCTTTCTCAATGTCTGTAAACGCCCAATCACTGGTACATGAGCCACTCTGTTATGTTTAGTGATAACACATACATTTATTAATAATAGTAATGTATCTTATAGGTTTACAAGATCGAACATTTCATGTACAAATGTTTAACTGTGCAAGGTTCGTCAGAGCATATAGTATGATCATAATCTAACAATATATCTTAGAATAAAGATTGTCAAGACACTTGAATGAATTGAACCTGAGCATTGGGATCTAACTAATGCAGATGAAATTAAAATTATGGCTGCTGAAATGTGAATGTGGAGAAGAAAGCCGAAATTCAACTGGAAGGAGAAAGAACCAACACAAGTATCCCGAAAAACCTTGGTGTGAAGTGATAGTTGCTATTCGCTAATTGCACGCAATCGCCATTTTAAAATGATAGCGAGGCTCTCCCCTCTTATCAGCGCGCCCAGACGCGTCACGCGATGTACAAACCTGCGTGAAACCACCGACGAAGTATGGCGTGATAGTGGGTGATAGTGCGTGAGGGGAGAGCCTCGCTTTCAATTTGGTTCCATCTGTACCGTTTAAGTAGCGTATAGTTTAATCAGTTCCAAGTTGGCAAGAAATATTCGGTATGTCTCTCCGCGCGCAAATCCAGTCGTACGCGCGAGATTATGACCACACGCACGCGGTTTTGGCAATACGCCGACGCACGCACCATATGATGCACAGTGCGTTTGCCATTGCCTTCATGCGCGCCCACGTCCTTCTCGTGGTATTAAGGAAACTGGTCAAGTTCAGTACAACAAGGGGAAGTGGCAGCTTAGTCAGAGAATAAAATATAGTTCGTAGCTGTTTACGTTGGTCTCATATTATAGAGGCTGTACCATATTTTGAGTTTATTGGTTTTTTTTATCTTTAATCATAAAAATAACGCTTTTTCTTGGATTTCAAACAACAATAAATTTCCCCCTTTATAAAATCGGCGAATCCAGCGAGCTGTTTACCAACTTTATGCTTCGAATAATCGCGTTCTTATCACACGCTCTCACGGCATACGCACAACGCACAACGCACAACGCACACGCCGGCAACATTTTGTAGGGCACGCTTGAACATCTAAGCGCGATGACCATACGCACTGAAATTTATTATATTATTCGAATGAATTAAGCCCCGCCCTAAACTATATATTATCGTATCATAGTTGCATAGTGCGTAGCGGCTGAAAATCAGCCAAAAATCAATCAAAATGCCTGTTGACATCCAAAACCATAAGTGGTTTTTCATATCTTAGAGGAAAATGAGAGAAAATAGGAAAAATAATAATAGGAGGACAAATGATTCGAGACTATAGTCCGATATAGATTGAGCAAGACAAGGAAGGTTTGGAGAAGCATGATTCGAGATTCGAACATAGATATCGTCACAACTAAAATCTTATGTTGAGTTGTTAATTAATTCGCAGGGCCCTAGAAAAGATTACCTGTTTCCATAATAGGAATTTGTACGATACGTTAGCGTAATATTTTGCATCTTTTGTCGTGCAAATACCCGTGAAAATGAAAAGTGTATACGGTATTGCAAATGCCACTGTAACTGTGAAGCTCCAGCGTAACTGGTTTTTTTTTAATGATGCACACTATTTTACTCCTGGCGTCATTGTCATGCTTGTATACTTCTAGAGTGAAAGGTTTTTTTCTCTGATGGAAATATGAAAATATGACAAGTTTGAAGAGTTCCAGCTTTGTGTATATAAATAGTAAATGTGAACAATAGCCGAACAGATATAACAAGGTTAATAAACCGAGTGATTAGAAACCAAACTGATGACTCAACAACGACCCTTAATTGGCCAATCAATCGGTTTACTGTTACTCATAGAATATGCACACAGGATTCACAAATGGACAGGTAAAGGTAAGGTAAATGGTGTTACAATGACATGAAAGGGACCTAAAAATTAAGATAAAAGCCCATTCATATAGAGCACAGCATCAAAATGAATTATAAAGAAACATAAATATCAGCAAACTCGTGACTTAATCCTAACAGGAGCTGCCTATCGTCACACGTCAGGGCATTCCATATCACAGCGCAAGTACTGATTACGCGATTTACAGGTCATTATCTACCCCAACAAGGCAAGGGAGCTATACAGTGCTCAGGGTGATGTAACACCCTATCTGCCCATTGTTGAGATTTTGTTCACAATATAGCGCACTCTAAAAGTTCGTCCTTCGGAAGTTAAGCGTAAACTGTCAATCATTCGTTGGGAATGAATATTCATCCATGACTATTCATGACCTCACACGATGTGATCGGCGCGATCCAGCGTCTTTCCCAACTGATTTAATTACAATATTCATAAAATGCAAATAACGCCACGCCCCTCCTCTGTCACTGTCAGACGAAGCCATCCACAATTTAAAGTTCGTATTTTGTTCCACGTACAAATTAATTTCAAATAACCAATTCTGAATGTTTCGTGTCACATAAGAACTAAATTCTGCTATCATCAAAGCAAATAAGTTTTACTCTAAATCACAATCAGCTTTTGACCATTGATGTACTATTTCTGTGCCACAAATCATGTTCTGAGCCGATAAAACCCACCACGTCTTAGGTCGTCTGGTTTGCTACGACCATGATAGTGCGCCCCCTCTAAAACCATCTTCCGTCAATTTAAGCATAGTAAACGGGGGACTTTGCCTTCGAGATACTTGTCCCATAGTTATAGGGTCTCTGCAGTGCTACACTGAAACCCTGGCCACCATGCTTGAGATGTTGAAAGAACTAAAGTGCTCAACAAAAGAAAGTCGTACACTTTGTTTATGTCATTTTAAGAAACTTTCGATTCTTTTTTTACCAAACAGGCTAGATAGACATTTGGATGAATCTTTCAGGCACATTTTGATACCATACATAACACCTAACAACAAAGATAAACCATAATTAGCACCAATCATAGAAAATTAGTCACTTTTCAAAAGTCGCATTTTCAATACAATACGCGGAAGAAAACACCAATTGTTAACAAGCACATAATGCCTTTTATGTTCGGTATCCCGCTCACTAAGTGTACGCACAGCGCAGGGTAGTGTACACGGCTGCACAGTGTGGTTAATAACAGTGTCGCACACGGGGTGAGCCTCGCACACAACCATTTTCTTCCCGTGTAGCAATTGAAAATGTGACTTTAGAAAAGTGACTAATTTTCTTTAAATGGCGCTAATCATGGTTTATCTTTGTTGCTAGGTGTTATGTTTGGTATCAAAATATGCCTAAAAGATTCATCCAAATGTATATCTAGCCTGTTTTTGTTAAAGAAACAATCAAAAGTTACTTTAATTGTTCTAAACAAAGTGTACGACTTTCTTTTGTTGAGCACTTTAGAAGGGTGTCATAAAAGAGTAAGTATGCCACTTACATAATTGGGGGAGAATTGGAGAAAGGGGTATGTGCACGCGACACTTGAAGTTCTGTATTTTTACCTCCGAGATGTTGCCAACAACATCGTCTGGAAGACTCTTCCAAATAGTATGTCAGCTAAAAATATTGTATTACTCATTTTAGAATTTGTATATATGTACGAACACACCTATCCTTACATTTACTCACCTGCATAATGACTTGACTGAATAGATCTCTGCTTCCTTTTGACAGAAGATGAAAACTAGAACTCGCTGCACCAGCACTCTCTCCAAATATGGTGACTCGGTTAGGGTCGCCTCCAAATGCTGCGTTAAAATGAAAGGCTAATTTTCAAATGAATTCCACACAGGTCTTTAGGGTAAGGTCACGAATTTTCTGCTTTGTAACTGTCGAATTCCGCGTTTTTCCGCGTTGTAAGTTTTGCATTTTTCTGTGATGTAATTTTCCCCAAAAAAGCTTAACATTTACGATCTATAAAACCAAAAAAAACCACACTTTACATGCAGCTGTGTTCTTACAATGCAAAAATAATAATATTCTAGGCCTATGAATTATGGTATGGAGTTCAGCGCGGAGTTTTATATTTAAATATTGTTTGTTTTGTTTTATTACGTATCGTTTTTTGATATTTATATTGTTTTTTTCAAGACTATTTATACATTTTGTGTTTTGGACGTTTTTTGTGCATTTTTTCTTCTTCTTTTCATCAAAATGTCGTTTTCCGCGTTTAACCTCAAAATTCGTGACCTTACTTTAGGGCCTCAGGACGGCTAGTGTTATGTCTTCCAGATGAGTAGAACTACTTTGTCAAACAATTTAAAATCATATCAAATTCCAAATCCTTGTCATATTTCTTTTCTTGGATTGCATGTCAACATTCAAAATAGGGCCAAGTTGGACAAAGGTTGGTTAACAAATGGTTTTACCTAACCTGATTCCCCTATATTGGCAATAATCAAGCTCAGGAAGACTGCTCGAACAACCTCAATATTGAAATATTGATGATTCCAAACAAATGTTAACTTTGTCTTGATAACATCTTTTGTAAATTTGAAGAATTTTAATTAGGTTAGGACCCATATCTTTTAGCATAAAAATAATGCTTTTTGCTAGATTTATTTTAATAAAGCAACAAAAAATGTCCCCCCCCCCTTTATGAAATCGGAGAATCCAGCGAGCTGTTTACCAACTTCCTCCTTAATCGCGTTCTTTGGCACCAGCACACATGGCAGCGCTGCGTTATACGCACAACGCATACGCCGGCAACTTTGTGTAGGCACGCTTGAAGATCTTAACGCGCTGACCATACGCACTGAAGGTATTATTATTAGAATGAATTAAGCCCCGCCCAAACTATAAATGCTCATCACAATAAGTATCGAGACACTTAACAAATGAGCCAATAATTAACGGCCCGAAAGGGTAGGGATTAATTGAAGCACACAACTCAGTGCATAATTTTGTTCTGCATACGTTGACACCTTGATTGTTGAGATGCGATGTTATTGTTATTTTTATGGTCGTAGGTCCAGTTTCAAAAGTGACAATCATCCCTAGGGTCATGTGTTTTAAGCTCGCCTCCTTTCGCGTTACACACGGATTTTGGCTTTCACGACATGATTTTAACTTTACACATTTATATTTGCTTGTATACCCCCCTGAGGTAGTAAAAGTATATATTTTCTGAAGGGAAATTTCATGAGGAAACCAAATATGCCATTAAAATTATATATAGTACGACTAAGAACTAAAATGGTATGATCGGAAATGTTCGGAAAATATCAGAGTTTTTAATTTTTAATTCGAGATCCATATATTTTTTATACCTACCCCTATCATTATTTACTTTACATATTTGAATTCCTCATGAAATTACCCATTAGATGATATATAATTGTTAAAGTTACTACGTCGGTATGGTAATTATACCGGCTAGTGAATATCTCCAATTTTTATTTTATATATTTTTAGAATTTTCAAAAATATTTGTTTAAGGATGAACCCTTCCCTGATATAAACTGCATTTCTGAATTCCTCTAGTTACAAGCTTTCCAAAAATGTATACTTTTGCTATCATAGGTTGAAAACTTTTTCTGTTATTGTCATTTTTATAAATCCGGTAAATTGAGGCTGATTATTCATGTTTACTGTGTAGCGAATAGGAAGAAAGCTGATGTTCATTGTCTTATCCATAATTAATTAGTTGTTACAAATAGTTGACAAGTCTGTTGAACCACATACTTAAAGACTACTAATTATCCTTTAAAATGGGACCAGAATGGTGTTTGTAACATTAGGAGATGACTAGTTATTGTAAAAAGAACAAAACATGGGATTATCCCCATTGAGTTTGTACAGGCGGCACCCCTTCCAGAAACACCCCTTCCAGCACCACCCCTGGTCCCCAAACATCAAACAGCTGTATCTCCCATTCTGTATTAGCTATACCAATGTCATTTTGCAGGCAGATAGCTTGTTATTAGGGCTTTAAAATGATATCAAATTTGTTGAGATAGCTTCTGTGGTTTTAAAAATATTTGAGGAAAATTACAGCATGAAACTAAAAAATGTAACGGCACTACCCTATTGGGAGGCGAGTTCATAACGCGTGACCCTAGAAGCATTTTTGTACACGTGTGTAAAGCATAAACCTGATCATTCTCTATAGGGATGATTGTCGCTCCGCATCATCGCATCTCAATAATCGAGGGGTCAAAATACGCAGAACAAAATTATGCACTGGGTTATTTGTTTCGATTAATCAATACTTTTTCGGACCGTTAATCTTTGGCTCATTTTTAAGTGTCTCGATACTTTTTGTGAGGAGTTTATTATCGCCTCATAATTAAATAGTGCTTATCGACTGAAATTCAGCCAAAAAACCAATCAAATTGCCTGTTGATATCCAAAACCACACCCACTATATAACAATATCTTTGAAATGCATGTTTAGGTAAATAATTATCTGAAGTTAAATGGCATGCGCAAAAGATGCATCTCAAACACGTTTTCGTTACACTTATATGTTTCCTTATGTGTAATGTATGGGATATCTTTTCTATATTGAATTTATAAAAGGACTATTGGAAGATCGATTAAATGGAGAATGAAAACAAGTAGATTGTTTCATTAGTTGCAACTGTTATAGGGAGTAAACCCTATATATTATAATGTATTATTAGATCACCAGATCTAGCGCTTTACATCACGCATGCGCAGTACTAAATACATTGAGTTATTAACATGGTCATCTAACCTAAAGTATGGTCTCTCCGAGTCCTCTTTATTTAACGTGCTTGACACAATACCAATCCACGTTACATGGTGTCAGAGTGGGATTTTGACAATGTAAGAAGCTCCCGCCCATTTTGAAGCAGGTTCCGTCGCCGAGGTTTCAAGATTGCGTGAATAATGACCGTTTTAGAGTCAACCATTTGTGGGCGTAAAGCAAGAAAAAACTTTCGTCGAGTCGCAGTACAGACCAGGATTACGAGCTGCGCATTTTGATGCAGGACTACATGCTGTATATAACTGGACTCAGCGAAATGTAAACAAAACGGCGTGAATAAAAAGCAGCGTAAATACAGAGAGCTGAAAATAAGACCGCGGCGACGAAAAGACAACTCAATAGAGAGAAAACTTCAGAAAATCGAGAATATTTCAAGCTTATTGATTATACAAGCAGAGACTTGAGTGTATCCAGCAAGGACTAAAGGCCATTCAGTTAGACTGTGTGATGATATATGTAACTGTTTAATTTATACAAATGCCAGCACTGAACCTCTGGTAAGCCATCCAGCAATATTATGTTCAGAATGTAATTCCAGAACTTTTGCTACACAAATAAGACGTTCAAACAACGATAGTACGCAACGTAGCTGTGACAGTGTGATAAATAAGCAATAGACTGGTGGTGAGACACAACAATGATGTTTAAAATGAAACACCGGCAACGCTTGACTGGTATTGTGAATATGAACAGTAAATAGTCTACTATGAATGATATGAAAAAAACAAAGTCTTGTGATAAATATGAACTTGTCGATGATGTTCGCTTCGCTGAAAGAAAGCTGCACAATAAAAATGACAATGTTCGGGATGTTCATGCTGAGACTGAGACTGATAAATAAACTCTGCTGAGATGCAACATGACAGCTGAAAAAAGATTGACAAAGATTAAATGGATTGCAACATCTGGATTTGAACTTGAAAATAGGCCATAGGATGCCTAATAAGCAGATTGCAACTTCTTTGTTTACAAATATTTATATTCCATTTTTATGAAACAAAAAAGGCTATTTAGATGATAAAGCCACCTCTCATTTTCACAACAGAGGAAGATGGACAACAATGTGATTGTTATCTGAACTTTAGTTCAACAACAGACTGTTCAATACTTATAAAAATGTGCTCACATAAAGCATAGTGTTTATTTCAAATACATGTTACTTGACAGTTGATAATCATATAGATGGACAATGACTTTAAAACCTACTTCCATAAAGGAAGGGAGATGTTATAGGGAGTAAACCCTATATATTATAATGTATTATTAGATCACCAGATCTAGCGCTTTACATCACGCATGCGCAGTACTAAATACATTGAGTTATTAACATGGTCATCTAACCTAAAGTATGGTCTCTCCGAGTCCTCTTCATTTAACGTGCTTGACACAATACCAATCCACGTTACAGCAACCACCTAGTTTGGAACCACCTACCAGTTCATGTTCGCGCCGCCACTTCTATTTCGCAGTTCAAATCAACTCTCAAGACCTACCTCTTCCAATCGGACTGTAATAAGTTTTAGACGCGGGTAGTTGCATGGACATTTTTATCTTTGTTTGATTGTGCAATATTTGCATGCAGTGTGTACATACGCGGACTTTTTTTTATTGATTTATGTGTCTACACCAGCTGGACTGGAACACTACATTTTGATGTTTTATATTACTGCGTGCTTTTATAATGTGTAATATTTATTGCATACTTGTAGTTTTTAAGGTTTTGTATAGTATTTTTTCCATTTGTATCCCCCCATACTGTTGTTTTTATGTATTTTTGTAAAGCGCTTTGAGGACAGTTTACTGTCATAGGGCGCTTAACAAACACCTTATTATTATTATTATTATTATTGCAAAATAATACGTCGTTTTTACATGAATTGAATCAGTGAAAGTTGATGGAATTCTATTTGATATAACACCTTACATACCTTCGATATTTCGTTGAACCCACCTCAGCGCTTCTACTTGATCGAAAAATCCAAAGTTTCCCGGTGAAGCATCATCACCTGTTATTAACAAATTAATGGGGTTTAAATGTAAGAACTGATTATCTATAGGTAACCAATAAAAGATATACATTGCTTGTTGCATTATTCAAGTCCATTTTACTGATTAAAAAGAATAAAAGCAAGATAAACCTAACTTGGTGTGGGGAATCAAAGCAATAACAAGGGATAATAAAGTGATTAAGCTGTGAAATATACTAGGGGCAAGCAATGAGAATCGCTCCACTAAAAAAATAACAATAAAACACGGATATGCACTGGGACAAGCAATAAAAAATAACGCAATAAGACCGACGTTTCAAGTGGATATACCACTCTTCATCAGGACAAAATATAAAAACAAAAGGAGTAAACACTATGAAGAAGACAGTGAGCATGAGTTTACCACTATAATAATAACACAATGCCAATAAGTGTCACAGATGTTGCCTATACTAGACATCCAAGTTACTACTGAAAAGCATTAGCAAGTTCAATAGAGCACCGAAACATCTGTCCATCAGTCGAACACTACTCTAAAGAAGTATTCATCAAAAGTAAAACGGATTCATATTCCCATGAGTTTTATACATTTTGCACGTATTTGATATTGTATGATGCGACCGCATTGCAAATCCTGTACGTATGCCTCTGACTTTTACGTTCGATAAAGACTTTAAGATAAAGATATCGTTTAAAAACGATAGTCGCCAAAGTAATATTTTCCATTTCCTACGTATAAGTAAATATTGGCATTTATCGGTCTCAGTTCAATTGTCATTGGTGCTTGTAGGTATGGTATCATTTTTACTTTTACGGCTATCGTATAAGTCTTATACTTATGAGGCATACGTACTGGTTTGGCAGTGCGACCTAATTAATTAAGTCACCATTTTGTGTTTTTCGGTTTAATTCGATCAATACCAAAGTGCAGGGTAGACAGTTTAAGCTCTTGATAATAAGTTGTAAAAAGATACCGTCACAATTCACTTATGTGTTACGACCATATGGTGAAATATATATATTTATCGTTTAGTAAGTGTACATACTGCAATTTCATTGGTTAACACGTATGAAATCTGATCCATATCGTGTAAACAACAAAGTCAAACCACATGATATATTCCATATCGTCGATTAACCGCGTTACCAGATTGGCGCGGTATGATATTACGTGTAAAGCGATTGCTTTGCGTCTGTGGAAGAGTTGCTTAACACACGACATGTACAAATAAAATGGCGGATGATTTAAACGCGATCGATTCGATTTCTGTTACATTCTGAGGCCGAAATAGACCGCAAAAAGGTCTAACCCACGCCGGAAAATAAATGATCTGCATATAACACAACCAGACATGTTTTTCACGATGATTTTATGGAGAGAGGTGACGCGCAAAGCCTGTTAAAGGATTCTTAACGAGGAATTTTACGGAGGAACGAAGGGAAGAGAATTCAGCGCCTTGTTTGAAGTTTTTGTTTTTGGCGAGTGTTTAAATACCATTTTTTATTGGGGCCTTTGGACTAAACGATAAATTCGTTATCCCCTGCATGTTCACACAATACGGAAAAATACCTATGACATGCCAAACCATAGGTATTTTTCCGTATTGTGTGAACATGCAGGGGATAACTAATAATATCATTAACAATACCTGTTGACATAAATCCAAATACGTTGAGACGATAATTGACGCCCACATATATAACATCACCGACTGCAGTAAGGGGAGCACCATCATATTCAAACTGCTCGGCAGACCCAAACGAGAACCCACCTCCGTGGAAGTATACCATCACAGCAAGTCCACTTTGCTAAAAAGAATAATCAGTTTCATATGATGACTACAAGCAATATTTATCAGGAAAAGGTGTACTTTAGGTTCCAGATACTGTTATACAATCGCACGATACTGGTACAATTCTAATGTTCGATACTGGATAACCAAAAGTTGTGTTCCAGTATCGAGCGATACTGGTACACATGCTGCCAATAGTTCTTTGTCCCAGTTATGAGTGATACTGGTACATAATTGTGTACCAGTATCGCCCGATACTAGAACATTTTGTATGTGCCATTATCATTTAGTAGACATGAATGCTGAAATGCGATTGGTTAATGTCCCAATGAATATTTTCCCGTATTCTGTATCTGATGACTGATATGAGCCCGTATTAGTCTAGTAATTTTATCACGGCTCTGATTGGTTACATCAAGGTTTGGATTGATCCATTATCATTTTTAGGGGTTAGATGTGGAAAGAGTGGCGGTGTTGGGTTATGGATGAGGGTTTGGGGCTGAGGTGATAGGGGAAGTGGGGTTGGTCTTTTTTTCTTCTTTTCTTAGTACTTATTTGAATTCGGATTCCCCCCAAATGGTTGCATACAATTCAGATTAACCCCTTAAAATACCTACCCCCCTCCCCCTGCCATATTAAATGATCGCTCCCTTATGGAATTTGGACAACTTTTGACCATTTGTGGCCATTAATTTGGCGGCCATTCTGGTTTTAAAGTATTTTAACAAAGCAAAAATACTAGATATGAGTTTCTAGTGGTCTAACACATACATCCTATTATTAAAACTATACTTTGAGTCATACAGGGTGAGTCAAAAAGAAGTTTACCCTAATTGAAAAAATAAAAAAAACCAAAAATTTTGACCACAAAATCAAGGCAAACAAAACTTTAAATGATTGCGCCATTTCTTTGCTATCATCTGGAAAAAAAATCACGCTATTTGATGATACCGTTAAGTAAATATGACTATTTCTGTACAGGAGCTGTTTTTTCACCAAAAATACGGTTTTTAATTTCAAGCTTAACGAGCTTAATAACGTTTACTAGGATTATGATGTAAAGCATTACACATCTTGTTTATTAAAAAGAATTAAGTAGACAATAGACTTGTTCAAAATTGTCTCCTAATAGATTAAAACATGAAATATGGATTAAATCGTATCACCACTGTCAGTTAATAAATAATAATTGCAAGGATTAAATAGTCCGCAAGGGATATTCATAAACATGATGAAACTAGATGAGGATATTGAATAAAAATTGTCACCAGTGACTATCTGATAATGTGAATAATAAACGATATAGTATTTTGATAAAATCAATAAACATAATATTGCACTTATTTTTCGTAAATATGTCCGATTAAGTAAACATTATCCTTGAACCAATCAAAAATTGTCAATGTCCACAGTAAGACTAGTAAGTAATATTCTATCCCTCTCTTTCTCTCTCTACATGTAAAATTTATTCCTGTTAATGAATAGAAACCCACTTGATAATACAGCATCTTGTTTGGTCTTTCTCCTGATCTGTGATAGTGTGCTTAGGATGGTTGCACTGAGGGACAATAGACAGCTTTAAGGCCTATTTATGACACAATTACCACACTTTAATCATTTCAAAACAAAGGAATTGATCCTTTCGCTGTCGGTATTGTAATTTTTTATTGGTCGTATCTTATGAAATATAATGGTCAAGATCTGGATCTGGAAGCGTGTTCGGACGTTAAATTGGTCACTTTCATTCAAAACAGCGTAAAATAAGTTTCCCTCAACTGATCTAAACCAGATAAAATTCATATTAAAGCTAATTAATTTGTCTTTATACCGTAGTAAATTGTTTTGAAAACAAACGAACACTTTTTTCAAAAAAAAAAATCGCTGAAGTTGAGTAAACTTTTTTTTGACTCACCCTGTACATGTTGGTTTATATATGCCAATAATATGGAATTTTACAATTATTGGCGGCCATTTTGGCGACCATCTTAGATTTAAGTGTGTTAACAAAGCAACATTTCTTGATATGTGTGTCTAGTGGTCTAATGCATACATCTCACTATTAAAACTATACTTTCACCATACAATTTGATTGCTATGTCATTTTATGAGATTTGACCAGTTATGGCGGCCATTTTGGACGCCATCTTGCACAACCCCTTAGCATTATGAAAATTCTTTTGGCATCATCCTGATTATGTCTCTTAAATATGTTTAAAACCACAATAGCTATCTCAACAAATGTGGTATCATTTTAAAGCCCTAATAAGCTATTTGCCTGCAAAATGGCATTGGTATAGCTAATACAGAAGGGGAGATACAGCTGTTTGTAGTTTGGGGACCAAAGGTGGTGCCGTAAGGGGTGCCGCCGGAAGGGGTGCCGCCAGTACAAACTCAATGGGGATAATCCCTTGCTTTGTTCTTTTTACAATAACTAGCCATCCCCGATGTTACAAACACCATTCTGGTCCCATTTAAAGGATATTTAATAGTCTTTAAGTATGTGGTTCAACAGTAGGGCGGGGCATAAATAGGGAAGGTATTTTGTTCAAATTGGCCATGGTCAAAATGTATTCCACTTGACCCCACATGATTAAATATGTACTTTAAAAAAAATCGGAGGGGGTCTTCAGACCCCACCACTACCCTTAATCCCCCTAAAGGGAAATACATGGTAAAATTGCCAAATTGGTGTAGCAAAATTATGTTTTGACCTAAAACAAAATAAAGCATAATTTTTTCAGCACAATGCATTTCTATAAGGTCCCCATAATGACATACTAAAAGTCCAAAAATATCAGAGTGGTAGAAATACGCCTAATTTGCATAAACTTAAAATGGCCGCTAATTTGAGAAGTTTGGCGGCCATTTTTTATTTATGCAATTTAAGATACACATATAGGGCTGATATGTCTCTGTATGTCCTTTGAGACGTTATACATTCATAAAATATATGCTGAAGCTATTTAAAGTGCCATAAAAACTATCTAAGATAAGAAATACGTCCAAAACAATGAAAATGCTCAAATTAGCGGCCATTTTAAGTTTATGCAAATGATCATATTTCTAACACTCTGATATTTTCAGACTTTTAGTATGTCATTATGGGTACCTTATAGAAATGCATAAGGCTGAACAAAATATGTATCAATTTGTTCTAGGTCGAAACCTGATTTTGCTACACCAATTTGGCAACTTTACCATGTATTCCCCTATAGGGGGATAAAGGGTAGTGGTGGGGTCTGAAGACCCCCTCCGAAATTTTTTTAAAGTGCATATTTGATCATGTGGGGTCAAGTGGAATACATTTTGACCATGGCCGATTTGAACAAAATACCTTCCCTATTTACGCCCCGCCCTATTCAACAGACTTGTCAACTATTTGTAACATCAAGGATAAGACCATGATCATCAGCTTTCTTCCTATTCGCTACACAGTCAACATGAATAATCAGCCTCAATTAACGGTTTTATAAAAATGACTATTAAAAGGAAAAGTTTTCAACCTATGATAGCAAAAGTATACATTTTTGGAAAGCTTGTAACTAGAGGAATTTAGAAATGCAGTTTTCAGGGAAGGGTACATCTTTAAAAATATTTCTGAAAATTCTAAAAATATATAAAATAAAAATTGGAGATATTCACTAGCCGGTATTATTACCTTACCAACGTAGTAACCTTTGACAATTATATATCATCTGATGGGTAATTTCATGAGGAATTCAAATATGTAAAGTAAATAATGATAGGAGTAGGTATACAAAATATATGGATCTCAAATTTAAAAAAATTGAAAATCTGATATTTTCCCGAACATTGTGAATCATACCATTTTAGTCCTTGGTCGTACTATAATTTCAATGGCATATTTGGTTTCCTCATGCAATTTCCCTTCAGAAAATTTATACTTTTACTGTGTAAAGTTAAAATCATGTCGCGAAAGCCAAAATCCGTGTGTAACACGAAAGGGGGCGAGCTTCGAACGCGTGACCCTAGACTGAATATTAGCAGACAAAACCAGCAAAGTCCGTTATCGTTTTATCATTGAGTTCTTTTACACGCACCTTTGGTGTAGCACTAATAGTCATATTATATTATTGATGAACTGGTAGCGACAATTCACCGGTCGATAGTAATATGAGCAGGATGCTTCAATTGATCAATGCAGTTCATACACATACTTGTCCTGTCACACATGTTTACAACCCAAGTCCGAAAATGAAAATTGTACTTTGTATCATTCTTTTTAATGTAGTGTCCTTAATTGTTAACCGATCGTCGCAAACCAAAACTCAAATTGAAGAAGAGAAATTAATTCATTTAAAAGAAAAAGTTGGAACTATATTTTTAGAATGTATTTATTACCTGGTAAGTTACCTTTTCGAGTACTGTAAATAATGATTTACCTTTGGGCTTGGGGCGTATACGCTCACAGAAAGACAATCTTCACTCTTCCTTAGATACACCGTTGCAATGTTTTCTTGGAAACATGCAACACTCCGATCAGTGGCATTGTATATACCGTCCCATTTAGCTTTCGGTACAGGCAGTCGGAAACGCAGGTCACCTATAGGCGGTTCTGCAAATGGTATGCCATAGAAAATGTCCACATATTTGTCAATTCCGATGAAACGAATTTCTCGAAAACGTAAGGAAACTCCTTGAACTAATCCTTGCTCTACTTCTCTTATAGGGGTTTCTTGACAGTGAGTAAAAGACATCAATAAGAGATACAAGACGCTAACAAACGCTACTCGAATCATCTTGACGAATATCTTATAGGCCTATGCTATCTAGAAATAATCATGCTGATCATAATTCAATTGGTCAATTAATTGTAACAACTCGGTCAGATTGATATAAAAATCAGTTAAATATAGTAAAACCAAGTTCAAAGTCTGTAATTTATTTGCCAGCACGGGCAACTGTTTACACAAGGTAGACTAGATTATCTCGCTCGCGTCATGGTTTTAATAGGTTATCATTAAGCGATAATTAAGATTTAGACCCGGTTTTAGGGCTTAGTCGTCAACCAAAGAATTCGATTTGAAGGCGTAATACTAGGGGCACGTCTGAAAACATGAAACAGACAAAAGACTTATATAAACACGGAAAAGTTCACCGTCTACGGAATGCTATACATTTGTTAATACCGAGTAATTTAAGTGTCGTGGAACCATCGCAAAGAGTTTGTCAAAATTTGAAAATACAGGATGTCCCAAAAGTGTCGATACCTTTTTTTAGCTTTTTATCTCTGGTAACACAATTCGCAGTATTAAACTACAAACATATTTTGATAGAAGAGGCTTGCAGAGTTTGATTCTCAGGTTAAAATATAAGACACGCTGAAAGACTTGTTCACATAACAGTGGCGGATACAGGGGGGGCTTTGGGGGCGCGCGCCCCCCGTAACATTTTACAATATACCTTTTTTGTGTACGCGCCCCCCGTAAAATTTGACAATATACCTTTTTTGTGTACTACTTTACCTTTTTCAGAGACATAGGTAGGTTCCGGTGGTTTGCCACTTGTACCCTGCGATTTTTTTTTGCCGGTTTTGGGACAACCACATCGCTACCCCCCCCCCCCCCCCCCCCCCACCCCCCACTTAGCAGAATTTCACGAGCTGACGGCAAACAAAATTGGGGCCCTTTTACGATTTTTGTTGGTGTCAGCCCCCCGTAAATTTCAATCCTGGATCCGCCACTGCATAACTCACGATACCATACATTTGTTCAACTTGAAAGAGCTGTTATCACGTGCTGCAGGTTTACTCATACCATTCACTTAATACATTGTGTGCCCAACATTAATAATGTTCATAATAAGGATTATCTCAATCACCATGGAAAATCTCTTTCTTCACGACCTCCCTCCCTCTCTCATAATTATACTGCGCATATAATGTGCAGTTTTACAGTTCGGTAACATTTCTTTTGTCATTGGAAACACCATAGCTGTTATTGTAAGTAAGTTTGGAATGCAAACAAAGTTTTCTATAACCTAATATGTTTACAAAACTGCGAATTATTTTACTGGAGATATATAACTTTAAAAGGTATCGAAACTTTTGGCTACTCTGTACCTCTTATGGCTTTTACTGATATACCAGGAAGATTGTTAAAACATTTGTGAGTTAATCTTCATGATACATGTCGTCGCTGTTCTGACATACCGGCACATGTGCCATTTTGGGCAAAATGAGTTAAGTTGCATTTTATGATCTACAAGTGAAACTCTTTATTCTCCAAAAAAATTGAGACAAAAAGGTAATTAATTAATGAGATACCGCACTAATTAGTGTCATATGCCAGGGTTTTAACATAATACCGGCATGAAAACCTCATTTTGTATTCTGACATACCGGCACATCACCATATTCTGCCATAGACCACCGTGTAACTACATACCGGCATATCACTGGCATATCGCTGTAGGACTGTCTGACATACATACCGGCACATGACTTTATGACATAATTACTCCTAATCAATAATTGCAATTTGTTGTTGTAACATGCTCATAACAAACATAAGTATATATCTATTAGTGTTCTTTGACAATGATAGTGACATTTGATGTAAATGCTCTCTTTAAAAATTGGAAAATTTTCAACCACGATTTTCTCAAAACGCTGTTTTCGTGATGTGCCGGTATGTCAGAACAGCGACGATGTATAACACCGAAGTCAAACTTTAGCCCTTATTCCTAAAGCTCAAATTAGAAAGAATTCTTAAATATTCTTCTTAACCATTCTTAAGAAGAGTTAAGAATAACTCTTTCTAAGTTCACTGAAGATTAATCTTATCATTTATGCAAAAGTGCCCAAGTGGTTCTGCAAGGTTTGTGGTAAATGTAATTGGTCCCATTCAAGAACCCTTGTTGGCACTAAATGGACAAAAGATTTTTAAAGTAAGCAACATTTTCGGATAGTGTAGATAACTAACTAATATTAGTTTATCAATACACATACATTTTAGTCAGTTTTCGGTATTCTTATCATTTTACAGCTTCCCATTGTTTATCTACTTGACATTTGTCCATTTTATGGTTATACAGGGTGTCCAAAAAATTGCAGCGTGACTTTAGGTGATCGTAACTCCCTAAATAAATTGTTAGAACGATAATTACTGGACCGAATCAAATGCGGCTTTCTTCACATTTTAGCAAACTAATTTGACTTTATTTTTACGTGTGAAACATTTCATTCGATACTTATTTAGCATGTAAGTAAGTTATCATCACCTAAAATCACGTTGTAATTTGTATTGGGACACCCTGTAAATCCTAAATCTTGATTAGCGCCAATCCGGGTATTGGACGGTTAGAACTAATAGAGATATCATTCCGGAACCTTTAGACCTCGGGTGGTGTAGACTATAGCATTCCTACAAGAACAGGAGAACAAGCACTTACATCGATATGTAAGGACCCTGTAACACTATTGCATATAGAGCTAACAGGTGCCCGACGTTTTGGAAATTTGGGTGTACGTTCGTGTAAGTTGTTATTCGTTCGTGACATATTTGGCATACGTTGTATTCGTTAGCGTTTCGCTAGAGGTTCGCAGAGGTACTCTGGGGTTTATGAACATTTTTGAGCATGGCAAACATTTTGAGCGGGTGACAACTTTAATGATCAATACGCTATGTATTCGCTGGGCATTCGCTGCGTTTTCGCACGTGGGTAGGTCGCTTATTCGTCTTCTTAAGCGCCGTATATGGCAAAACTGCTGACGATCGAATAAGCAGAATACACCCAACGGGCGAAACGTTCTAAATGAAATGCTATTTAGACGTCATAATTATGTTTCTCGAAGGTGTTCTGCCGATTGCACTCGAACAGTCTAACTTTTACATTGTGACTGTATAGAAAATTTACAACGCGTTCTCAGGATAATTAACCCTTCTATTTTGATAATGCGACTGGCAAGGACGGCATTATTGGTTTCGCTATTGATAACCAGAAGACCGTACTACGCCTGGAAAGACGACATTATTAGGTTTATGATAGGTTCGGTATTACTGCAATTCATGGTAGATATCATGAATGGAGCAAAGGTGGTAAAACATGCGTAACATTACAATGGTTATAAAGCCATGGAACCAATGTATAAATGAGATCACGAGGGTTCTGTTGTGGCGCTCTGTTTAATAAAAAAACCCAGATCAATTGCAAAGTTTTATCGTTAAAAGCAATTGAAGCCAATACCGACCATGTGATAACTCTTTGCACATATTGTTGTTCAGTGTTACTTTAATTATGGTATAATTGATTGTAACACCTATATAGTACCACAACAGATTCGAATGGTGCGCCCTTAGAATCATATTGCATTCGTATGGTGCCCTTCTTTGTATCATCTACAATGGTGTAAATATACGACCATACCATTACACAAGGCAAATATTTTATGTAACAGAAAAAAGTATTGTTTTAGGCCGTAACCGTGTAGGCCTAAATGTTAAATTGTCTGACATCAACAAATCAACTAAAGGGCGCTAGTAATATTATAAGCATGTTAAGGGGGGGGGGGGTCTAGGTTGATTTGACCCAAATTTGGAAACACATTTTCTCAATGTTATCGTGGATTTACCGCTTAGTGGTATATATCAAATTAAAGCTTAGGTCAAGACGTTTCAGAAAATGTGTGTTATTTTGATCTGGTTGCCATGGTTACCATGCAAGGCCTCTGATTGGCTAAACACGGGAGCAAACGTAACTAGAAAACAAAATGTTGCATATACACCATACTTGGGTAGATGATGTATCGGTTGAGTGCGCATGAAACCATGGATCCGGATTTTTTATATGGTTGCCATGGCAACCGTGAACCGACCAATCAGGTAATTTTGCATCGTAATTCAAATTTGAAAACAGATATCAAAAATCGGGATCCATGGTTTCATAGCCCCTTGTGTGCTTAACATCTGGTCCAAATCCCATGGTTATATGAGCTTTCGTTTTTGAGTTACGTTTGCTCCCATATTGCAAGTTTGCGTGTTTTATAGTTTTGAGATATCGTGCAAAACGTATTGAAAAATATTAAAATTGGCGAGAAAAAAATAAGTTGACATTTGGGATAAAAATAAATGTTCAATTATGGAAGAGCATGAATTTAGACACATTTTGAGACATTTTGGGACAAAATCGCAATTATATTAGCATTTTTATTGATTTTTAAAGATAAATTGCTTAAAAATAGCCGGGTGAGAAAAATAAAGAAATACATAAGAAATTACGTTGACCTTGAAATTTTGATGATTTATGATGTGCAATTATTTATTTCAATATTTTAATAAATAAATTCAATCAAATGTTACAATCATTTGATCAAAAAACAATTAAAACTGAAAATGCTAAAAAACGCAGGGCGAGCGTTTTTACATACAAAAGTATACAAAACACCACCGATTTTTTGAGACACCCGAAACTTAATTGACCATAACTTCAGAACCGAAAATCCAATTTACCTCAAACAAAGAGCATTTTAAAGCAGAGACTTAACAGTTTTCTACTGTGCTAATATCTCATTTTTTTGCGAAGCACTGAATTTTAATATCTGACCAACCTAGACCCCCCCCCCCCCTTAAGTGGAGCTTCAGTGCTGCTGGCTGAGTTGTTTCACGATAAAATAATTAGGCTTAACCCTAACACTTTTGAAGGATTTTCCAACGAATTTTTTTTCAAGCAAAAACACACACACAACAAGAGGTGCCACGCCCCGGGGTTTGAACCCACGACCTCTCGGTTACAAGTCGAACGCTCTACCAACTGAGCCATGGGGGAGCTATGCTGGGCGAGTGTATTCGCCCAGCTATGTAGCCCGGGGCCATTATTTCACCCAAAAACCTCAGCGCCAGGTGGAACCGACAGGCTGGGAAATGGGATTTCATGGGGTGCGGGGCTGTAAGGGTTAATCTAATATATCGACAGTGCTGGACAAAAATGAGACAAACAGTAGCATGTTTCCTGAAACCATGACACATGACAAACTGTTGTCACGCACTTCAGTAGAACTCTTCTTACACAATTGAAAAATACTATGTTAATACGAAAAAAATGGTATGTTGATGTAGGAGAGGAGTCCGTATAAAGAAAGAAATAATAAATAAAATTGAAAATAACCCTTTGTTGTATGTATCGAAACATTAGAAAAAACAACCAACATGATTGCACATCGTCGCAGGTATCTACAAAGAGAGCAAATACATTTGAATGAAAATACAATATAAAACTGAAGTCAAATACTTTTGAAAATAATGTCAAAAATCACGATACAAATGTGTTTTGCCTTTGCAATTTTAAGCCAATGGTAACGCTTTGCTTCGTTTTGTCTTTATCCTTCTCAACGGTATAAAGATGATGAGTATTTCTAGTCACTTGTTTTTTCTTGTAATCTGTTATTTTCAAAGATAAAAGAGGATGGATAATGGATATAATTAAACTTATATCACGGGACACTAGGGGCAGCTAATAGGTTAGGCATCAAATCTTTCAAGCTATCATTCAATTAAGATTAACATATACAGTGCTCAAAATAAATAATGCAATAATAAATACGCTCATAACACTTCAATTTGATATATTGTTCGCGAAGAACGGTTGACAATTAAGAACACTAGACATTTTCGCACTTTCGTTTTGAACATTTATGATATAAATTTAGTATGGACCGCATTGATCAATTGAAGCATACCGATCCTCATCTTACTATCGACCGGTGAGTTTATTTTGCTGCAATCAATAACCTTGCCTATTGTTCAACCGAAGCTGCCTGTAGAAAAACAAAATACTATAATGAAAAACGGAATTTGCTTCGGATTTTGATACATCTATGTGTTAATATTCAACCAATCTTGACAAGCATCATCTCAAAATAAAGAGAGGACATTTGTTTTGAATTGTATGATTTATTTTTATTGTTTACGATAGGCGCTATAATAATAATAGTTGTAGAGTTATATTTAGTACCGGGTAAGTTACTTTGTTGAGGACTGTACATGTGTGTTGTTGACGCAGTTTAAAGCCCTGACATTGTGTCAAATAGTTTGTTATTGATACCCAAGAGGGATCTAAAAGCAATCATCACTTTGTAAAAACGCAATTAACGAAAAAGCCTTGGCGAAATGCATTACATGTTGTTATTAACGTGATTTTCTTTGAGCGAACGAACCCTTTTAAAGGAAAGTCTGTCGGTGCAGGGTTTTTGATCTAGCAAAGTCACAATTGTCAAATAAAACAATATATAAAATAACAAATAATGCTTCGAAATGTTGTTTTAATTCATTTTTCAGAAATTCTTGAAACTTTTGAAATAAAACCTCCTCAATTTCGCAAATGATGGCATTATTATTCTGACAGAGGTATTGTTTTAAACTTGCATAACGGATGCATTTATGTTTAATATAATATTATATACTAGAATTCGCGGTTCGTGGGTTGGGCGGTTCTCGGGTTGGGAGTTTATGGGATGTGTATAATCTTAAAATTCAGTTATCACAGGTGCCATTAATATTCCAAATCCCCATAATACAGGAACCTCATGTTCCCCATGTGCATATCCATATAATTCAGTACATGTGTTATTAGGCCTAGGTTTAGGGTTTTATATTGGAGTCTTAGTTCAGAGGTCTTTTAGTTTTAGAGTCGGCGAGAGGAGGGGTCTATCGTCATGACTCATGATCATCTGTGCCCAGTCTTGAGAACGTGTGTCGACATTGATTATTCCTCTGTAAGCATGCATGTTTGCGCACACCGATATCCATGTAAAATTCCTATTTATAACAGACATCCCATGATTGGCCTAGGGCCTATCCGAATTGCTATAGTGTTAAACTACAACTTTACACTGTACACACTCGCACGCTGAAGGTCTGGGTTTGATTCCTGGCGCATGCAGACTGAAGCCCCCCCCCCCATCATTTGACTCTTCCTGATATCCTGATCATGCATATCGCATGCATAGTTTAACTCATAAAAACCGGGACGAAAACATGCCCGAAAGTTAAAGATATAATTGGAGCTAAATGTTTGCTCACACCATCTATATTTATACATGTCCCTGTAACATTCCCATTTATATAAAAGACATCCCATGATAGGCATGATGAGGGCCCGTTGTGGCCTGCGCGCATATACATGTAGATGGGTCCGCGATGTTGAGGCACTGACATCATACCACAGTAATTCGCAATCACTTAACAATAACATGTTTAATACATAACGTGTTCCTGGATGAAGGCCTACGGTTTCTACGGTTTACGCTCCCAGTTCCTTTATTATTAACCTAACCCGCCATCTGATCCTTTTTTACCTCCTGATCATATGCATATAGTGTAACTCATACAAAAACACGCTCGGGAGTTAAAGTTAATTGGAGTCCTTTTCCTATCCTTGTTAGCCACCGGACGGCTTCCTTTTACACTGTTTACCAGCCCCATGAAAATACCCAGTTTGCGCCACGACGCGTACGCAGCTAACGGTCTGCGCCATTACGCGTGCGCCGACAATCGCGTGCGCCATGTTTTGTTTTGTTTATACGCGATCGCGTAGCAACAGTTTGTTGTCTACGTGGGGCGAAGATCCCTGTGCATAGCGATTACAGTGGGCAGGGATCTGCACCCGAAGTCATTGGACGGACAGACAGACTCGCCACAAATAGTATTTAGATATACACATAAATAATCACCCAAGATGATCCTTGTAGAGTGCTCAACTTAAATAAGGAGCTTTATAATAGATGAAAATAGAGACTATTTCATTATTCTTTAGTGTAACTTTATTACCGACAAACTTGTTTCGAGGAGGTGTATGTCACCTCCTCTCTTCAGGGAATGGTGGTTACATAATAAAATAAAAAACATTTGCATGTAAATAAAACAAGGAAGAGCGCAGACGCATGCGCTTGCGTACGTGTTTGGCGTTTACTTGCGCGGTATTTTGTTCGCGCTAACTTGCGCGATCTTATGTTCGCACAAATGTGCGCGGTATTTAGTTCGCGCTTTTGTGGCATTTTAACTTGAGCTTTTTCGCATGCCGACACGTGCTAATAAGCTCTGTACGCTTATTTAGTGTGGCCAGATTCGGATGGTAAATCCGAGGTATTCCCGAGGGCATCAATCGCAGGCTGTCTGATATATCCTCCAATGAGGGTGAATTTTGGCAGTCTACCAAAGTCTATCAAGAGGATTTGGATAAAAGCGGGCACACACACAAGCTTGAGTTCAGAGGAAAAGTTCAGCAGAAAACCAACAACAACAGAACTCGAAAAAGACACAAGAGTCAAAACTAACGTGGGAAAAGAATTCCTGAACATTGTTGTCGAAAGTTTCCCTGCAGGACATGCACTACAACAAATATTCAACAGGAATACTCTAAAGATATCTTACAGTTGCATGCCAAACATGATATCAGCTATTGATGCGCACAACCATAAAATCATGACGCCGAAGACGCCGGTACCCAAAGCCAAGCCATGCAACTGTAGGATAAAAGCAGAGTGTCCTTTGAGCGGAAAATGCAGAGAAACTAACATCGTCTACCAGGCCACGGTTAAATCAGGAGGCAGTGAACAAACATACGTCACCAGCACCGAATTCAAAGCAAGACTCGCCAACCACCGACAGTCCTTTAAAAAGGAAATACACAAGCACCAAACAGAACTGTCAAAATATGTTTGGAACCTAAAGGTCAATCATGTTGATTTCAATATTAAATGGACAATTCTTGCTCACGCCCAGCCGTACTCAAACGTTACTAAGCGATGCAATATATGTATAGCAGAAAAGCTCTATATCATTTACCATCCGAATCTGGCCACACTAAATAAGCGTACAGAGCTTATTAGCACGTGTCGGCATGCGAAAAAGCTCAAGTTAAAATGACACCAAAGCGCGAACTAAATACCGCGCACATTTGCGCGAACATAATACCGCGCAAGTTAGCGCGAACAAAATACCGCGCACATTAATGTCCAACACGTACGCAAGCGCATGCGTTTGCGCTCTTCTTTGTTTTGTTAACATGCGAATGTTTTAATTTTATTATGTAACCACCATTCCCTGAAGAGAGGAGGTGACATACAGGGTGAGTCAAAAAAAAGTTTACTCAACTTCAGCGATTTTTTTTAGAAAAAAGTATTCGTTTGTTTTCAAAACAATATACTACGGTATAAAGACAAATCAATTAGCTTTAATATGAATTTTATCTGGTTTAGATTGGTTAAGGGAAACTTATTTTACGCTGTTTTGAATAAAAGTGACCAATTTAACGTCCGAACACGCTTCCAGATCTTGACCATTATATTTCATAAGATACGACCAATAAAAAATTACAATACTGGCAGCGAAAGGATCAATTCCTTTGTTATGAAATGATTAAAGTGTGGTAATTGTGTCATAAATAAGCCTTAAAGCTGTCTATTGTTTTAATCTATTAGGAGACAATTTTGAACAAGTGTATTGTCTACTTAATTCTTTTAATAAACAAGATGTGTAATGCTTTACACCATAATCCTAGTAAACATTATTAAGCTCGTTAAGCTTGAAATTAAAAATCGTGTTTTTGGTGAAAAAACAGCTTCTGTACAGAAATAGTCATATTTACTTAACGGTATCATCAAATAGCATGATTTTCTAGATGGTAGCAAAGAAATGGCGCAATCATTTAAAGTTTTGTTTGCCTTGAGTTTGTGGTCAGAAATATTTTTTTTGATTTTTTCAATTAGGGTAAACTTCTTTTCGACTCACCCTGTACACCTCCTCGAAACAAGTTTGTCGGTTACAAAGTTACACCCAATAAGATATCAAAAGATAATCAAAAAGTGCTCAACTGATAAATCAGGAGCGTAATATGTATTGACAACCGTTTCTGGTTAGACTAGCCATTGAACAAAGTGCTCAATACCGTAAACGGTAGTGCGTATACAAATTCAGAGGTATATTGATGTATTAACGTCAATCAATCAATCAATCAATCAATCATTTATTTCCATATAACAACATTTACAAAACATCAACAATATTCAAACAAAGCAAACAAATAACAAACAAAATACAACCATAGGACAATATGGAGGAAAAGACAGGAGGCCAAAAAGGCCTGAAATTTGCCTTTCCCTGTGTATAGATCTCCTTTGGAATATATTGTTGCTCTGATCGCTGGTTTTAACACCATTGATTGTGTATTCTCATTTTCCCTGTGTCAAAAGCCTACGATCAGAGAGACATCTTTTCGCCTGACGATTGGACAACATGACCGTATGGGATTGTCCATGAAACTCAGAGTAGCGATAATATTCCGGAAGGTCTATACCTCTGAATTTTTATACGCTCTACTGTTTCTGTACTACAAAAATGAATATCTTCGCTTTCAACATTTGTCTATGAGCCATAATACATTGTGTAACCGAACGAATCAGTTACGTTGTAACTTCTATTTAGTCAGATGTCATTTGGCTTCTGCCTTGAACTGTAATTGTTAAGAAGAAAAAAATATTTACAAAATGAATTTCTTTATTGCATTGATATTTTAGGTATAGTGATTCAATGTCAATCATTCCATTCCATTATAACACAACGGGAAAACGTATCCTTACTAATGGCTAGATAATTACACTGCCACGGCTGGCTGATACCTTATCCAATAGGATACGCATACGGCTTATTTGAGTTGGTACTAATTGCCAATTTGATCATTTAAAATCACTCTTTGGCGAGAAAGAATCTTATGATGGCTTCGTAATCAGAGATGGCGGGGGAAATTGGATTATGAACAATACTTTGTGTGCTTATTACCTGGACCATCTCGTGGACGGATGGACGGATGGTTGATTGAAGTGTCTATCCCCTGATGAATTGAATTGATCATGACGCTTTGAAGCATACAGCAGGCTTCTTAGCGCCGTTGTTTACCCCATATCCCTGATTATCATGAAACGGCGATGTAACTACCTGATGATATGATTATATACTTGATTGCTTGAAGTAGATTCGCTTTATTTCCCGCCGATTTTAAATTCTGGTATCAATGCAATCTGATTTATTTATTATAACAACACCGTATACTTCACGTACTTGGTGGACTTGTTGTTTTTGCTACAGCTTCAGTTCTACAATCATTTGTTGCGTAGCTGACCACCATGGGCGTCGATGGAATTTGGCGGAAGTTGAAGAAAACAAAACAGACGACAGCATTGAGACAGATCTGCATTGCGTGCTGACATTTTGAAGAACGGATTATTGTAACAATCCTTACCATCCTTATTACCACCATTGGACTGTTAGGAAATGCTTCTGTGATTCTGTCTATATTTTTGTCGAAAAAACTGCACACAGTTTGCAATGCTTTCATCTTGAACTTGTGTTTTGCAGATCTTCTTACATGTAGTACTGGACCATTAATGGCGATAGCCTACATGTCCATCGATGAATTAAAATTGCCAAGTGTAGTATGCGCTAGCGTAGGATTTATCACAATATCTTGCATTGGGTGTAGCGTATACAATCTTGCATCCATTGCAATTAATCGTTTACTCCATATTACATCGTATAATCGCTTATACCGTCGCGTATACACGCCTGTCAACATTGCTTTGATCATTAGCGTCACATGGGGTGTACCAGTATTTATGGCTTGTTTGCCCCCTGTATTTGGCATGGGAAGACTTGGATATGATGGAAGATTCAGTACCTGTACGTGGGATCCTCGACACCCGATGTCATCTACATACAGCAGGCTTCTTAGCGCCGTTGTATACCCCATATCCCTGATTATCATATCTGTCTGCTATACTGTCATCTTCTGTAGGGTTCGCAAACATAGCCGTGTAATGGCAAGATCTGCGGACAACAACGTATCGGTAACGGAGAGTAGCGGAAGAGATTCATTAAACCGTCCCGTCGCATCAAATCAAAATCAACTTCAGCAAAGTGTGTCAAGACGTCAAGTGAAGGTGACCAGGAACATGTTCCTAGTGGTTGTATGCTTTGTCATATGTTTGACTCCGTATGGTGCTTCTTTGGTGGCATCAAACAGTGATGAGTTTATTGTGTACGCGGGACAAATTCTACTTGCTAATTCCTTTGTTAATCCCATCATATATGGCACCAAGCATCCGGATTTTAAAGTGGTCATGAGGTGTGTGTATGGATGCCGATTAAGAGATATACCAGAGAAGACCGCTTTCTGTAAATGGCTGATGTGCAAATGGGACTAAAATTCATTGCAATCCTGAACATACTATGATTTATGTGCGGAAAAGTGAACTCGTGTCTATTCATTTAACTACTGCGTTTTTCACCTTATTATTGGACGTCCATTCTTACCACACCAGGTGAACTCGTTATAAAACATTTTGCAGGCAAAGGGTTTTCAATTTTCTCCTCGAATAGTAGAACTTTGGAAACTTCATTGTTGAAAAATATTAAATCCAAAATCGTCCGTCATTCTATAATCTATAAGGAACCTCAAATCTGAAACTCCTTTGACTCTGCTCTAACTATAGTTGGACAACAATTAACCGCTTCAAAAATGTGGATCAACAGAAATTGATTTCTGAGTATCTCTGAGTTTTTTAAATTAATTATTTATTATCCTCATCTCATCTAGACTTGGTTCAAGGAGACACCTACCCTACCCCACCACACCCACCCCACTACCACCCATCCCACCATGACCTAACTCACGAATACTACATGAAACATGTCCATATCATTAGCCCGAACATCTACCTATTAATTCTCACTAATGTCCCACATGTACAGAAGCTAATGTTATTACACCTCATATATTTATAAGGGTATCCTCTTTTTTGATTGGTTCATTTCTAACATAGTCGGATAAATTAAGCCTGCCGAATGCTTGTCTGTTTTATGCTAAAGTGATCAACAAAAGACAGTCATACACTTTGTTTAGGTCCTATATACAACACATGGCAACAGATTTGTCACCCCGACCCCCCCCCCCCCCCTTGTACCACGGACCTCCAGCACCCGGCCCAGATCCTAGCCACTACACCACGGCTGTTAGTCACACTCGGCGAAATATATTCGCCTCGTTATATAGCCTGGGTCCGTTTTGTAGCCCAAAAACCTGCACGCCGGGTTATAAAAACATTTTTTTTCTCGCTCAGTTGCCGTGTGGTGTAGTAGAGTTAGGGTTATTAAGATGAAAATTACAAAATGTTGGAATTGAAAAAATAAATACAATTTTGCTGTATAACCCTAATTCTAGTACACCACACGGCAACAGATTTGTTTTCCGACCCCCAAAATTCGCCAGAAAGGTCACCCCGACCTCCCGGGATTTGAACCACGGACCTCCAGCACCCGGGCCCAGATCCTAGCCACTACACCACAGCTGTCAGTCACACTCGGCGATATATAGCCTGGGTCCGTTTTGTAGCCCAAAAACCTGCACGCCGGGTTATAAAAACATTTTTTTTCCCGCCCAGTTGTCGTGTGGTGTAGTAGAATTATAATAATAATATTTTATAACTCATGCTGCTTTTAATAGCCCTATAGTGCAGCATATGGTGCAATCTTCCAAGGGGGGGGGGGGGGGGGGGGGGGGGGGGGGGGGGGGGGGGAAGGGGGGGGGGGTTGCCCGGTTTGTGTCTATGAGCTCATAGTGGATGTAAGTGTACTGTTTGTTGTTGTTGTGTTTTGTTAAGTGTAGTATTGAAGTTTGAGTGGAGTAGGCGTGACTGTTTGATGTGTGCGGGCTAGGGGTTTTCAATTTTTGATGTATTAATTCTATGTGCAATATTTTATAATCTAATGGTCTTTTATATCATAACTATATGTATTTTTATTGTGTGTATTTCTTTGTAAAATTTGATGCAATTCAGTGTTTGTACTGCGATATCAATTTTAATAAACCAGTTATGAATGAATGATGAATGATAAACCATGATAAGCGCCATTTAAAGAAAATTAGTCACTTTTCAAAAGTCACATTTTCAATACACTATGCGTGAGGAAAGTGGGGGTGTGTGAGGTTCACCCCGTATGTGACACTGTGATGACCAGGATTGACCGGCGAATCGATTACACAGTGCAGCACTACGGGGTGCGTTGGGTCGTACAGTGAGCGTGATATTTGATTCCCATGCATGACACTTTGAATTTGCCCGCGCATTGAGGGGAAATGCGCAGCGATCAACACGGGACTGATACGGCTTATGTGCTTGTTAACAATTGTTTTTTCTTCCCGCGTAGTGTATCGAAAATGTGACTTTTGAAAAGTGATTAATTTTCTATAAATGGTGCTAAACATGATTTATCTTTGTTGATAGGTGTTATGCTTGGTATCAAAATGTGCCAACAAAATTCATCAAAATGTGTATCTAGCCTGTTTGGTAAAAATAGAATTAAAAGTTACTTTAAAGTACCCAAACAAAGGGTATGACTTTGTTTTGTTGAGCACTTTAACTTTACTAACAAACATGCGTAAGTTTTGACTACCGTCCCGCTAATCAACACCGTCCCCCGGAATCATTCTTGTCTAGAGCCTATGAATATTACGTACATATAAAACGGTGACGCCAAGTACGAGGTTAACAAGTAATGACAAAACAAACATGGCGTCGTCTGCTAAACATCTGCCAAAGAGATTTGCAAACTAAACAGACGCAGATTTGAGCCTCTTTTGGATACTTAAATTTATCTACCAAACATGTAATTATACAAAAATCCGTGAAGGTCTGTGGCAATAATTTGTGCAGAATTATAGGAAACTGGTTTCGATGATATTGTTTTTCTGCCAGGGGAATTGAGTCCGCCGCTTGCTTGCTATGTGTAGTATTGTGTAGCCTGTAGGCTTCTAACCAGCCTACTCGGGAGCAACTTAAGTCTTTTTTTTCGATTTTTTTATTTAGTTTAGACAATTATATGAATGAGGTGTAATAAAACATATACAACCTGCTTTATTTCGGGAAAGTCTGGCGACGAAGTCGCCACTTGTCGTTATCTAAACTGTAGTCACTGTGCAAAGGTTACAGCTAAATGGTAGTTACCAAATACAACATGGTTTGAGGGAAAATAGTGCAAACTACTGGTCCCATCCGCGTCGGGAGGTAGTCACCAGTCACCCAACACCAAGGGACCAGTAGTTTGGCACTCATTCGTCGCATGCACCGGACGGGCTGTTTGTGGTTGGCTGTGGTTCTTAGTCATGTGAAACACAAAAGCCGTGAATGGCACGCGACACTATCATGGTGTGGTTGTACCGGTTGGACGGGCTTGGGATTAGATTCCGCGCTGTGTAAATGGGCCGATGGGGCCCGAGGGACAAGGACTTGATATCAAGTGTTATGTCGTTAACCTAACATACCTGCCTACTGCCATCATACTGATTTTCATCATAACCTTCCGTGGTAGTACGCAGCCCTTTAAATCCAGATATTTTACAGTGGTGGAGTCAAACTTAAGGGTACTGTCAACCCTTTTTTATGAAATTTATCAAGCACTGTAACTTTTAAACTAATAATGTAATGTATATAAAAGTATACAATTTTTTAAATGAAGTTTGTCGTAGAATTCATTTTTGGTATCAAATTTCACAAAAAATAGTGCTTTTACATTTTTGCCCAAAAATCTCTTTTTGAAGCCAAATATTTTCAGACAACCTAACAAAATCAATTTTTGATTAAAAATTTCATAATTTCACCAAAATCATCTAAAGTCAATTATTTAGAGCGCATTTTTTTGACTTAAAATTTGCTTGTTTTGAAGATATTGATCAAAAAGTGCCAAAAATGTAAATTTTGAGATAAATACAACTTTTTTGTACATCACATTTATAGTTTAAAAGTTACAGTGCTTGATAAATTTGGCGCCAAACAGGGTTGACACCTCCCTTAAAGGGGTATTAAGAGATGGTGGAGGCAGCGCCCTCAATTACAAAAATATATGAAAAAACTGGGATTTGTATATTTTTACAATTGTATTACATGTATGAACTTACACCTATAAGGATTAAGAAAAAATTAACCCTCTTTTTACAAATAAACGTCGATTCAAAAATGCTTGTAGAGCCGCAACCAGCATTTTACAAGGGTGGTATTCCAACATGTTTAAAACATTGTTTTAATCAAGTTTTGCTTGGTTTATTTTTAGTAGAAACAACAATAATGGCAATTTTTAATGTTCATCTTGGATTCTGAAGTAAATTAATTTGACATTGTGTCCCTTTAAAGCCTTTCCAGGCGTAACGGCTTCTCCGCACACTATCCACAATTCTGGGCTTTTCTCACTAACTTCCATCGCCATAAATTGTGCATACATATTATTGTATAATCCTTTATATCTACTCCATATACTTTATATCGTATCGTTTTCTTTATTTCATGATACTTTTCTTGAAGATTGTATGTTTTCGCTTATCATGCTTATCATGCTTATTGTTAGGCCTATGCCCATTTCATTAGTTTACGATAAATCGGGTAATACCCCTTTAATCTGACTCACAGATTCGGTTTGGACACTCACCAGCAGCAAATGTCGGTCTAGAATCACTTTTGTATTGTATTTCATGCAAGGTTCTTCAACAAATATTTTTCGGAGCCTCAGCATATGCCAGCTTAGTATGATGTTTGATTGTGTTAATACAGGGGCGGTTCCAGGATTTCGGAATAGGGTGGGGGGGGGGGGGGGGGGGGGGCGCCAAAGCAAAAAAAATAGTGAAAGGTATAGCCCCAATTTTTTTTGCAGTCATTTTTTTGCAGTCACCTCGAGAATTTTGAGAGCGGGGCGAGAGGGGGGGGGGGGGGGGGGATTTCGTACGATCAAAAAAAAATCGCACAGTCCAAAAAAACAGCACAGTCAACAACTAATAGCCAATCCTCAAGGTTTTCATCAGTTTTCTCTAACAATGTCCTTCATTTTGCCGACTGCTGCATACATTTGCCTACTACATGTACATATTTATACCTCATCATCGATTTGCAGCCATTTTCGAACACAATATTCATTCGGAAGGCGCCCTGTCAAAATTAGGGAGGGGGGCGGGGGGGGGGGGGCAGGCGCCCTGTCAAATATAAGGGGGGGGGGGGGGGGCGCCCCCTAAATCCGCCCCTGTAATAAATATTATGAATGTAATGAATGAATGAACTATATACCTCCGCAGAAGTATTTATGAAGAGTACGTGACGCTATACGTCAATCAATCGGGATTGGTTATTTTCATATTAACTGCCACTGGTACTTGTAAATACATTTATTACTTTTGCATATATAATATTTTGTCTTTAGTTGTAGATTTACAAAACATGGTTTTAAGCTAGTTAATTGTCTACATCCAGCTATTACATTGATTGTATTATACGTCGTGAATTAATTCACAAAATATCTTTATGATATGCTATTCAATTTTACTAATAGTGATTTTCATTGTGTTAATGTACTGTGTTTTTTAATGATTACTTATTTATATTTGTATGATAAGTTGTTGTTGTTGTATTTGTACTTTAACTTATTTCTGATGTGTAATCTATGATGTATAGCTTCTTTATTATGTTCTTATATTTGTTCATACATACATGTTATGCGTCTCGGGGTTGTGTTCACAATGTGAGGCGCATTATAAATGCCCTTTTTATTATCATAATTGGTTTATTTTGTGTTTTGTGATGCACATTATATCGATCTGTGAATTATAGCATTTATACTCTATATTATCATGAAGGAATAAAGGAAAAAATGACTACGAAACCCCTATTGTCAGACACTTATTTATTTAGAAGCTTATGACAGTCATGAAGGAATGCGTTTGACACAATACATAGGGGACGAATGCTGCAAATTCTGAAGGCCTATGGTATTCCTGAGCAGCTTATAAATGCGATTGCAGAAATATACAAGGACACCAAAGCAAAGGTTATATCACCTGATGGGGAAACTGAGGAATTTGAAATACTGGCTGGAGTACTACAAGGTGACACCCTGGCTCCATATCTCTTCGTCAATGTTCTCGACTACGCCCTAAGAGAGGCCTTTTTTCAGATCCACAGCACTGCTTATGCACTCCGGTCCAGCTCTGTCACATCCTTTGTTGTTCCACGTTCCAACAAAAAGGCGGGTGACAGAGCCTTTTCTATAGCAGCTCCTCGCCTGTGGGATGCACTTCCTGCCAACATCAGAAGTGCTTACAATTTGACTACCTTCAAAAGGCTCCTTAAATCCTACCTTTTTCCATCTTCATGATCATTGTCCTCCTGTGTCGCTTCTTCACACTTTTTCTTCTTCTTTCTCAGCGCTTTGCATCCATTGGTTAATAAAGCGCTTTATAAATCCTTGTTATTATTATTATTATTATTATTATTATAGATGGCAAAGAAGAGGAGCTAGGATTCCGCTTAACAAAAAGAAGCAGCAGACGAAAAGGATCAACCACAGTCTGTTACTGACCTTGACTTTGCTGACGACATGGCACTGTTGTCTGAAGAAGTGTCTCAAGCGCAATCACTACTTCAGAGTGGAGACTTCGGTGGGTAAAGTTGGTCTCAAAATGAACGCTGCAAAGACAAAGTACATGTCCTTCAACCAGAAGTAAGTACCTGTAATCACCACAAGCGAAGGTATGCGCCTTGATAAAGTGGAGGACTTCAAGTTACTTTGAGCCTGGATGAACAGTACTGAAAAGGACATTGAAACACGCAAAGCAGCTGCATGGAGAGCTTGTGGCAAACTTAGTCAGTTATGGAAGGCCAAAACACTATCCAGAAAGTTCAAAGAAAGACTGTTCATAGCTACTGTAGAATCAGTCCTCCTCTATGGATGTGAGTCATGGACAGTCACCCCAAAGCTTAGTAAACAGATGGACGGATGTTACACTAGAATGCTTAGAACTGTGTTCAACATCAACTGGAGACAGCATGTGACAAATAAAGACCTGTAAGCGGATATGCCCAAAGTCTCGGATAAGATCAGGGAGCGTAGATCAAGATTTGCAGGACACTGCTTCAGAGGGTCCAATGAGCTGGTCTCCAAAATCATACATTGGGTACCAAAACATGGAGTAAGAAAGCGTGGTAGACCAGTCCTAACCTACATTGACTTACTAAAGCATGACACAGGATTGCAGGTATAGAAGAAATCAAGACAGCTATGTTGGAAAGGAAGATTTGGAGAAGCATCGTGGTTCGGGAATATCACCCGCCATAAGTCAAGTAAGTCAAGTAAGTCAATAAAGGAAAAAAATGAATAAAAAAAACCTATTGTCAGACACTTATTTATTTAGAAGCTCATGACAGTCATGCTTTTAGTGCCAAAAGTAAGGTAATAACAATAACAATAAGGTTATAATAGGTTGATTTCGTCGCATAAAAGATTTAAAAATAAACCCAAAGGAATTGAATTTAAATATAAACATTGCCGATCATTGATGTTGATGTTGTATCTCACCAACGACAAGAAAACTACGAATCAGTAACATGGTAAATAGAGCACACAAATTCAATAAATTCTCTTTTAATGTTTAAAGGTCATCATGTGACTAGTAAGTAGGCCTATTCGTGCGTAAATAAGGTGGAATGTATTGATATTCGCGTGCGTCAACAATTATAAGCTTTATGTAGTGAGATTATGAGGTATACAGGCTGTAACAAAAAAGTATACTTTTGTTTAAATTGGCATACCGTAACTTTTTAAATTAAAGCAATTATAAACCCCAACTAAATTGCTTTTGGTAACCAATAATATCATGTATAATTGGCACTGTAGGAACCAGTGCCAATTGGAGCGATTATTCTTTTCTTGGAGACTGATATGTAACTTTATAATTTTTTACAGGGTGGGCAATGAAAAGGGGGAACTTTTATCTTATTATTTTTGTGGATATGTTGCAAATTACAGTTTCGTAAATACAAGCACAAAACGGATACGTTATTGGATACGGCAACTATATATACAATACAATACAAGCTCCAGATTGATGGTTTTTTATTTGGTATTTACGATGTAATGAATATATTACTTGCGGTAGAAAGGTAATTATAAAGTTTAAAGTGATATGCCAAGTCATATGGAATGGAAGATTCAATGAAGAAGAAACTAAAAGTAAAACAATAACAAATTGAAAATGGGTCAAACGCAAGGAGAAATATACATCGTTTTATCAATTACGCATTCAATAAATATTCAAATAAGAGATAAATCAACAGGGCGTATAATTTGATCACTTTTAATATTGGTAGCCACGTCTCCCTTTCTTTTTCTTTCGCTAGATGGCATGACATAATTGAAAATCAAATTAAAAGAACCCACCAATTTTTACATTCCATATTTGAACTGGTGAACCTCAACTGCGAACAAATAATTACCGAGTATCAATTGTTTCTTATGGCCCCGAATCTCTGTATAATAGTCAAGCCTATATTACACCATTTTACAACGTTACTTGGTCCTATTAGGTACGTTCACACCAGCGGAAGTAAGAATCGGACGTAAGTTTATCTTAAGAGCGGGAGTTGTGACCGTGTGAACGATGTCGGACGTAAGTTACGTCAGCCTTATAACTACGTTCACAAGGGTAACTTACTCCCGGACGTAAAATAAGTTAATCCCGATGCAACAAAATATTTTCGATTATATTTTATGATTAATCGGAAAATAAAGACAATTTAAGTATTAGGTATTTCGTAATTTATCACGTCAATTATGCTAGCCGAGTGGTCAAAGGCATTGGATTATCAATATAGTATTTTTTAGCGTGTGAGTTCGAATCTCACAGGGATCACTTGCTCGTTTGTCTCTATTTTTGTAACAAAGCACGTTGTTTTATCAGTTTTAAAACATTGGAATTTGTATTTATACTATTATGGGTGCACACTACTAATTAGAGCTCCATAGGGATATGTACATAAATACTGATATAAAACTCTGTTTTAGACCACTAAATTGTGAAATTGGACCTTGTAGAGTGATTTAAAAAAAGAAAGATGATCACTCGTTCTTACCAAAAAGTGCAGAAAATAGGTAGGGTAGCCTGCTCGAATTTCCAAAAAGACAACCATGGAGAGACTATACATTTCTGACGAGCTTGGAAATGTCACTGTAATCACCAAAAATCCAAATTTGAAAGATCTCTCAAAATGTACCTAGATGATATTCACATTTTATAGTCAGTGTGCATGTAGGTGATGTCCCATTAATCATAATTAATCAAAAATCCTAGGCATTTACGCCATTGTTCTTATTTGTCAAGTCTTCTAAAATGAGGATTTTGTCATGCATACTTTCCGATTCTAGTTTTAAACACCTCTTTAAGGGGTAGGGATACCCCATTTAGTGTTAACTCACCAAACCCACTAAAGATGTTCGTATGTCATATGTCACCTCGTCAATCGGTTGTGATCAAACAGTATTTATTTCCATAAGAGTAATCCAATTTAAAATACAAAGTAGTAGATAAATAATGTGTCAACATGTCCTCTAGTCTAAACCTTTACACTCCATCATATTCAGGGCAGATACACCTAGTAGCTAATTCCCACTAAAACATTCTTACATGGACGCCCTCTAGCCATTTATGCCATTAGTTAAAGGTAAGAGTTTAGGGAAATCACACTCTTTAAGTCTGCTTTTAAGCTCAGACGATGGCGGCCACGCGTCTCGGACGACCAAATATGGCAACGGGAGTGCACCATTTTGAAATATTTTTAACAGTCATTGCCCGGTTAAGGATAAAAATAATTTTAAAAATAGCATGTACAATGGTGTTGGATAGACAAAAATAAGAATCCGTCCCTATAATAAATATTATGAATGTAATGAATGAATGAACTACCTCCGCAGAAGCATTTATGAACAGTACGTGACGCTATACGTCAATCAATCGGGATTGGTTATTTTCATATTAACTGCCACTGGTACTTGTAAATACATTAATTTTGCATATATTATATTTTGTCTTTAGTTGTAGATTTACAAAACTTGGTTTTTAGCTAGTTAATTGTTTAAATCCAGCTATAACATTGATTGTATTATATGCCGTGAACTAAGTCACAAATTCGTTTACAATTTGTACATCTTTATAATATGCTATTCAATTTTACCAACAGTTTTATTGAATTGGCTCATTTTGTGTTTTGTGATGTACATTATATCGATCTGTGAATTATAGCATTTATACTCTATATTATTATGAAGGAATAAAGGAAAAAATAAATACAAAACCCATATTGTAAGACACTTATTTATTTAGAAGCTCATGACAGTCATGCTTTTAGTGCCAACAGTAATAACAATAACAATAAGGTTATATATAGGTTGTTTTCGTCGCATAAAAGATTTGAAAATAAACCCACAGTAATTGAATTTAAATGTAAACAGTGTTGATCATTGATTTGATGTTGATGTTGTATCTCACCAACGACAAGAAAACTATGAATCAGTAAATAGAGCACATAAATTCAATAAATTCTCTTTTTAATGTTTAAAGGTCATCATGTGACTAGTTAGTAGGCCTATTCGTGCGTAAATAAGGTGGAATGTATTGATATTCGCGTGCGTCAAAATGAATAAGCTTTATGTAGTGATTATGAGGTATACAGACTGTAACAAAAAAGTATACCTTTGTTTATATTGACATACCGTAATCTTTTAAATTAAAGTATATATAAACCCCAACTAAATTGCTTTTGGTAACCAATAATATCATGTATA
Source organism: Ophiura sarsii (assembly GCA_035610835.1). Lineage (NCBI taxonomy): Eukaryota > Metazoa > Echinodermata > Ophiuroidea > Amphilepidida > Ophiuridae > Ophiura > Ophiura sarsii. The sequence goes on along the minus strand of CM069456.1, from coordinate 8,923,077 downwards.
ATTGGCACTGTAGGAACAATTATGTCATTGGAGCGATTATTCTTTTCTTGGAGACGTATATTTTTTACAGGGTGGGCAATGAAAAGGGGGAACTTTTATCTTATTATTTTTGTGGATATGTTGCAAATTACAGTTTCGTAGATACAAGCACAAAACGGATACGTTATTGGATACGGCAACTATATATACAATACAATACAAGCTCCAGATTTTTGGTTTTTTATTTGGTATTTACGATGTAATGAATATATTACTTGCGGTAGAAAGGTAATTATAACGTTTAAAGTGATATGCCAAGTCATATGGAATAGAAGATTCAATGAAGAAGAAACTAAAAGTAAAACAATAACAAATTGAAAATGGGTCAATCGCAAGGAGAAACATACATCGCTTTATCAATTACGCATTCAATAAATATTCAAACAAGAGATAAATCAAAAGGGCGTATAATTCGATCACTTTCAATATTGGTAGCCACGTCTCCCTTTTTCTTTCGCTAGATGGCATGACATAATTGAAAATCAAATTAAAAGAACTCACCAATTTTCACATTCAGTATTTGAACTTGTGAACCGCAACAGTAATTATATTCAAAACTGCAAACAAATAATTACCGAGTATCAATTGTTTCTTATGACCCGGAATCTCCGTATAATAGTTAAGCCTATTACACCATTTTACACCGTTGATTGGTCCTATTAGGTACGTTCACACCAGCGGAATAAAGCGGAAGTAAGGATCGGACGTAAGTTTATCTTAAAAGCGGGAGTGGTGACCGTGTGAACGATGTCGGACGTAAGTTAAGTCCGCCTTATAACTGCGTTCACACGGGTAACTTACTCCCGGACGTAAAATAAGTTAATCCCGAAGCAACAACATATTTTCGATTATATTTTATGATTAATCGGAAAATAACGACAATTTAAGTATCAGGTATTTCGTAATTTTTCACGTCAATTATGCTGGCCGAGTAGTCTAAGGCATTGGATTATCAATATAGTATTTTTCAGCGTGTGAGTTCGAATCTCACAGGGATCACTTGCTCGTTTGTCTCTATTTTTGTAACAAAGCACGTTGTTTTATCAGTTTTAAAACATTGGAATTTGTATTTATACTATTATGGGTGCACACCACTAATTAGAGCTAAATTAAACATCTGTTTTAGACCACTAAATTGTAAAATTGGACCTTGTAGAGTGATTTTTTCTTAAAGATGATCACTCGTTCTTACCAAAAAGTGCAGAAAAAAAGGTAGGGTAGCCGGCTTGATTTTCCAAAAAGACGGCCATGGAGAGACTACATCTCTGACGAGCTTGAAAATGTCACTGTAATCGGCAATGTTTCCAGTAAAAACTACATATTTGAAAGCTCTCTCAAAATATACCTTAATGATATTCACATTTTATAGTCAGTGTGCATGTAGGTGATGTCCCATTAATCATAATTAATCAAAAATCCTAGGCATTTACGCAATTGTTCTTATTTGTCAAGTCTTTTAAATTTAGAATTTTGTCATGCATACTTTCCGATTCTACTTTTAAACACCTCTTTAAGTGTAGGGAATACTCCATTTAGTGTAGTGCACCCTTAAGCAAGTGCTTTTTTCTCAGATTGACAATTGAAATATAAACAATGAAACGTGAAGTACACTATCAACCAAAAGTGTTAGGACAAATTGAGAAAAAACACTGGGAACCATTGAATGTGTTTGCTTTTTGGTATCCTAGGTTTAAAAATTGATAAAAAGGTCTTAAAAATTTGTCTAAACAAATTTGAGATATTTTGAGACATTATTAGTTTATAGGGAAAACATTTATAACAATATTTAGTGATTTAAAATGTTCTCTTTGATGTTTAGTTAATTTAAGAGAAAAATTAGCTTGACAATAATATTTATAAAAATTAACATTGATGAATCAATTATAACTTTGTTATATGCCCAGTTCATGTGGGTGCAATAAGAAAGTATAGGGAATTTGGATGGTTTCCATTTATAATTATTATTATGAAAGTCATGATATTAAAATATGACTTTTAAAAATGTCCTCTCAAATATTCTATTCTAAAGATGAATAAAGAGATCAATTACTAAACTTGTAATCGCGATATGATTTGCCATCCAAAATGCAAAATCCACCCCGCTTATTCGAAAATTATCGGTCATATATCCCACAATGATCGGCTCTTAAAACTAACACAATGTAATTGCATGATTACTACGACGGCTTCAAAAAAATGTTCCGAAGACGTCTGAAATTCTGTAAAATTCATATCCGAATTGAGAGCCATATCGAATAAGAATTGCCGTCATTCGCAACGTGGAAAGAGAAAAAAGGTCGCGTCTATGGCAAATATTTTGCACAATAGAAGAGATAAACCAAGTTTTTCGATCAAAAAACCAAGTTGATCGATTCGATTGTCATGGTTTTTCGAAAACCAGGCTTCTCGACCGATAAACCTAGTTTATCAAAAACTATCACAATCGAATCGAAAAACCAGGTTTATCAAATCGAAAAACCAAGTTTATCGTCGATTGTTATAAACTGCTCACACAAAGTTAGGAAACTTTTTTTAATCAAGTATATTTTTATCATTGATTACCCTCTTGTATTATGCTGCATATCAATGGAAAGCTGAAGTGTTTTTCTTTAAAATGATACCAAATGTACGATGATGACATGTTGCTGGACTTGGCCACATGAATGAGAATGAGGCAATGTCACAAATCAAATGTGCCAAAATTACCGTTATCTGTGCTAAACAGTCAATAGGTAATGGCATGGGCTCTCTCCAAATGTTTACCTTGTCTCAGAAAAATGTACAAGTTGTAGGCCTAAACCTTTCATCACTTACCTTCATGACCTTCCATTGTTAACCCAGTCTTGCAAATACCCAAAATGGTTTTCTAACGAGATGAGGGTTAACTTGTGTGTGTTGTGCTCACTGGTGCAAATCTTTGTGTAAACCATTCATGGTTCTCAAGCATGACCGGTATGATTATTGATCATTACGTATTGACTGTGTAGCACAGATAACGGTAATTTTGGCACATTTGATTTGAGACTTTGCCTCATTCTCATTCATGTGGCCAAATTCAGCAACATGTAATCATTGCAAATGTGGTATAATTTTAAAGAGGAACACTTCAGCTTTCTATTGATATATAACAGATACAAAGAGGGTAATAAATAATAAAAATATACTCGATTCAAAAAAGTTTCCTAACTTTTTGTGAGCAGTTTAGTTCTTTTCTCAAAAAACTAGGTCACTTGACCGATAAATTTGGTTATTCAAGATTTTTTTGGACAATCAACGATAAGCTTGGTTTTTCGATTTGATAACCCTGGTTATTCGATTCGATTGTCATAGTTTTTGATAAACCTGGTTTATCGGTCGAGAAACTTTTTTTCCGAGAAAAAACCCCTATAACAATCGACAATAAATTTGGTTTTTCGATTTGATAAACCTGTTTTTTCGATTCGATTGTCATATTATCATATCTTTTTTTGGATACACCTGGATTATCAAAAGAAACTGTGACAATCGATAGATTAGCTTTGTTCCATTATAGCGCCTTAAAACGGAATAAAGCGCAATAACACTGACAAAATAGTTTGGTTTATCGTATTGATTGACTACGCGTAATTTATCCCTGTGAACCAAAGAAAATTTTAACCTTGCAGCCACAATGCATTGCGCCAACTCATGATTTGGATTTCCCCCCGATATATCAGAGACCTTTGTACCCGAGATATCGATATCGTGGCTTTCTGAAATTGATGGTTCCCCTGTCTTATTGGTTTTCCAATAATAACTGTATGTAAGTTGTCTACTAGTCGAGCTCTTAGGTTTTAGAAATAAGAAAAAGGAACACTGCTGAGAACTAATTTATTTATTGATGTAAACAAAAATCGAAGAGCTCGTATGATGATGGCGCAATGAAGCCATTATTTTATGCATATGTCTATGGGAACCGAGTTGAATCGGGGACCATATTTACGGCGTTTTGCACAAATGCAATGCATTGTGGTGCAGTCTTTAAAATCTTCTTTGCCTGTGAACCAAACATGACCACCGTCATCGAGTGCACCACACCGCCCTCTTCTAACACTATTGACATCCCAGTATTAAACGCTCCACTGACACGTCAGAGGGCAGCAGTAATTTATACTCCGTGACAGACGACGATGACAACGCGAAACCTACATTTTGAATTCGTATTGGAATAACACGTAATCGCGAATGTTAATCTTATCATTTTGAAAAATTCATCATAATTAGAAGATTTTTTTTCCAATCCAAAACCGTTAGACTAACCAACTCCATTGTAAATGCTTTTTTAAAAATTATTTTCATCGTTAACCGGGCGATGACTGTTAAAAATATTTAAAAATGGTTCACTCCCGTTGCCATTGGATCGTCCGAGACGCGTGGCCAGCGTCGTCTGTCCGTGACTAGAAAAGTTAAACGGCGCTAAAATAAACGTTGTTGGCGAATCCCCTTTAGACAAACCTAAACATTATTTTACACAGCAAAGATTTAAACAGTTTACAAAAAGTACTTGTACTTTCAACCATTTAGTTTTAACACTTCTGCCTAATGCAACAAAGGTTACACATTGCCGGCGCCAAGGAGACGGCTAACTATCACGTGACGTACGTCTGTACTAACATCTGAATGGTCAACAAAAACTCAACATTGCAGCGGTTAATGTACTGGATGACATTCGTCAGTTTTTAAAGTGGGCGAGTCGGAACACATGTTGCTAATTCCATCAGTGAATGTTTACCTGAAGGAATGTTAGCGGTTCTAAACCCACTAAAGATGTTCGTATGTCATATGTCACCTCGTCAATCGGTTGTGATCAAACAGTATTTATTTCCATAAGAGTAATCCAATAAAATGCAAAGTAGTAGATAAATAATGTGTCAACATGTCCTCTAGTCTAAACCTTTACACTCCATCATAATCATGGCAGATACACCTAGTAGCTAATTCACACTAAAACATTTTGACATGGACGCCCTCTGGCCATTTATGCCATTAGTTAAAGGTAAGGGTTGAGGGAATTCACACTCTTTAAGTCTGCTTTAAGCTGAGGTTTTACAATACAACGCCCCCTAGCGGTACTAAATTGACAAACATTACAGATAAATGTCTTGAAAGAATCTGAGTTTCTTTTGATCTCTTTGCAATAGTTGTAGTTTGGCCCTGGCAATTTGATACAGTATTGTATTATTGTACTCTGAAATTCACTGCCGCGCAAAAGTATTTCTCCCCCTGGAAGCTTGCAAGTTATCACTGTGTTGTCGACAAAGTATTAAACCATCAGATCCAATTACCATTCCATTGTGTTCATTGTACATTTTATAATAAATTCATGTTTCCTATTCAGATTCATGATTTAAAAACATTGCAATTCATGATTTTATCGGGCAAGTCAAGATTCCAATGTAAAATCGCCGTAGTAAATCACCTCATGAATATCAATTAGCTCATTATCGGCAGTGTAACGCTATGGGGATTTTCAACTGAGATCAACTGGTGATGGAAAACCTAAACTGGTCAGCCTGACTAACTTAAAGCTAGTCCAGATGGTGCCCATCATAACTAGCTTTAGCCTAGTTCAGCATTGCTTGATTAGTTTTACGTTAGTCGCTCGACTCGACTAGCTTGTGGTTTGTCCGTCCTGCTGGACTCGTTTAGGCTAGTCGCTCGACTTGCTTTAAGTTAGTCCAGATGTTGTCCATCTTGACAATGCTGGACTAGCTTTACGTAAGTCGCTCGACTAGCTTTTATTCTTTGACCATTACCTCGTAGCAATGGTTGTATGTAATGTTAGCAGAATATGATATCAAAGGTGTTTATTTCCGATAAATGCAATTTTGCGATGGACAGAGAATATCAATCTATGAATCCGAGTGAATAATTAATTTATTCTTGATTAGATTTCATCACTCGGTGAGTGAGTGACATGAAAATTGGACAAATCACTCTCTACAGAGTGATTTTCCACTCTTTTAGAGTGAAAATAATTTCACTCCTGCGTTAGAGTATATTTGTTTTCACTCTTTTACATTTAGAGAGTATATAGTCAGCATGAAGAAGATTTAAACAATTGAGTGGGGTTAGTGATAAGCCCACCTGTATTATATATAAATTAAAGCTGATATAAAGAACATTAAATTGCATCTCAGTGCCTTGACTAATGTTAAGCTAGTCCAGCAATGCGACTAGCTTGAACTAGTCCAGCTTAGGACGGACTCACATCAAGCTAGTCGAGCGACTAATGTAAAGCTTGACCAGCAATGCTCTAGCTTGACTAGTATAAGCTAGTCCAACCACAGACTAGTCCAGCAGAACAAATCAAACTAGTCAGGCTGAGCCGGACTAACCTTAAGCTAGCAAGACGGCCATAACCTATCCAGCAGGCTTGACTAGCCTGCTTGACTGGTTTAAGCTAGTTCAGCAGGCTTGACTAGCCTAGCCTGCTTGACTAGTTTAAAGTTAGTCCAGCCTGTGCCTGACTAGTTTAAGTGTTCAGTGTAATTTTATGTAAAATTGAAGTCAAATGGATTTCGTAACACATTCTCATTCCATTGGTATTTTGTGTTTGACGTTGAACGTAGTGTGAACAATTCTTTCTGGCATCTCAATATACCTTCATAGCAATATTGCTATCCCCAATAAAGTAGTGACGAAGATGAATATCGTGTCTAGTAAATCAATAATTTAAGCCAATCAGGGGAACATAGCAATAATCACACATGCACGGTAGATGAATTACATACGCGCAAATGGAAAAAAAAAAAATTACAGCGTGTCCCAGAAAACCTGCAACTTTATATTTTGACAGAGCTCTAGTTTTGCTTTACACTATAGAGTTTAATCATGTTAATACATTCTGGAAACCTTACATGTAAGTTGTGAAATGATAATTACGATTGGTTAATCAGTTATCAAATTATTCGCCTGTAAAGAAAGACGACCATACACTACTCCAAATGTGGTACAGCCTACAGTATACAATATGAGACCAACTTTGATAGCAAAACGCCCGAGTCAAAATAAACACGCAGACGCGCAGAACACAAGTTGTAGATTGGTGATGGACATTTACGCTGAATCATGATTTAATCATTTCAACAAAGACCAAGGATCTGAACGCCCTTTCATATAGACAATGCAAATAAGAACATAATTTAATTGTATTTCGTTTTTAACAATTTCCTTCAAACTATTTTCAAAAACCATAACACTAAAAATGGCCAAATTAAATTAAGCTTCACGTTCCTTTTAGTTTCAAAAGTCGATGTTATACAGATAATTATACATAAGATGTTAAAAATAAAATGATGCAAAATATATTCTAAAAATGTTAAAGTCGTATGTTCCGATCACCTTTTGGGGGCTATGATTTTTTTTTCTCATCAAGATATTTTGATATCAGAAGATTCCCCATATTTTTCTCATTATGTCTGTAAAATCTTAGGGGCCAGAAATGTTCCATTTCGAAATTATAAGCTAAAATGTGGTGAATTAGTGCAAAAGGTGGTTAACCACCAACCAGTTTGTGTACTACTAAAGTGGGCAAATGTCTTGTGACCTTGTGGTTCTAAAAATAGAACCATTGGAGTTATGCAACATCTACCTTTAACACGGCTAGCCCGACCGGGCATACAGAAGCCGATGTTGAAATGATGCATTGCAATATGCTGTAAAATGATTTGGTATGAAATAATTTGTTAAACCTGGTATAAATATACAAGTGCTGATATAAGAAACCATGTCTGGATATGTAAATTATTATTCACAACAATGTGCACATTAATGGATGACGTATTACGCGAGACATTGTACGTTAATCATGTTAATGTCTTAGCATACTGGCAATATATATCTATATATACCCTTTAATAATATCAATGTTTAAATGATATGAAAATAATAACTATACCGTATGTAAATATGATTATCTATGTGATAATGTGTATGAAGGAAGAGATAATTCCAAAACAACACACACCGCGTGGTGCGGTTCGATTTCAAATTTACAACGCTTTGCTACTAACTGTATGTCATATGGAATTGAGTCTGTATCAGTTAGACATTCTTTCGTTTGATCTCAGGCATATTATGTGATCTTTTCCAGAGAGCGCCCTCTATTCTTATTTTTTTTTAGAAAGTAGATTTTCTTGCAGATTTACATTTCCGATCATAAATCATACATACATTCCAAGTTACAGAGCGATACGATTCCTAATTACCTCAAAATCATGGTTTTAGAGTGAATTTAGAGTGAAAAATATAAACTGTCGGAATCCCGACAGTTTATTTTCACTCTAAAACCATGATTTTGAAGTAATTAAGAATCGTATCGCCCTGTAACTTGGAAAGTATGCATGATTTATGATCAGAAATGTAAATCTGCAAGAAAATCTGCTTTCTATTGTTTTTTCGATGTTGAGGGCGTTCCCTGGAAAGATCACATAATATACCAGAAATAGTCAATTGTTCTTCATCATTGCTTTCAAGATCGGAGCATATTTTTGAGAATGCTTGCTCCTGTTCTTGATCTTTGGGTCTTTCGGACTTGTTATGTTTGGCGACATGACCACCGCGATATTGTAGAGAAACATCATGCCCAGATCGGAAATTCCCACTACATGAATGGTGATAGAGGCAATCCGCTACACTTTGGCCACCACCAATATTTCGATGTGACCTTTCACAGTAAAGGACCAATTGTCAGAACGTTCAGCACAGCATTACAATATTGTCTTTGCGAAGGAATCAGTTTTAACGTAACTGTAGTCTGAACTTCCTGATGCATCAATACCACTCCCACAAAAATGCAATCAGTTTTACTATTAAAAGCACTATCAGATACTCGGGCACTTTTTTTATCAGAGATTATGAAAAGCAGGGATGATCGTCTGTATTGATATAATGAACAAGACGTTTACTACGTCTGTCTCGCTCACACCTGTTACTTTACGGCTTGCACCGCTAAGAAATATGGGTAATGATAGCCTTTTGCGAAATCAACTTGTCGCTATAATGGATGTAGTAAACTATCTTTTGAAAAAACGAATCGGTGGAAATTCAAATTCTTCAAACACATTGAGCGACTTAAATTATTGCATAAATTCACCGACGCGATTTATGTAACAATATTTAATAAGTATTTTATTCAACTGTTTCACTCAGTGTTTTATTACTTAAAATTGAACCCACGAGCACTTTGGACAATCAGATCATCTTTTCAAATCGATACTAGTTCCTGGGAGTTAAAGTGTCGAGTTATGTATTACTGTTGAGGAGTTATTTCGTGACAGCGCTTATATTGAGACCAGGGATACTATTAATTTTGGGATAGGAAAGCCCTACACTCTCAGAACAGGTATTAAAAACCCATGGGTTAAAAGAATGTTGGTTAAAAAGTATTCAACATTGGTTAAAAATGAAGCGTTGGTTAAAAATTACTTTTAATACTGCGTTGGTTAAAGAGTAAAAATATAAGTAATTTTTAGTTTATTCAACGTTGGTTAAGGCATCATAATTTTAACCAACAATAGGTCATAACAAGATTCCCGCCAAAGAATTTCATTGGCGAGGAAAATATTTTGCGCATATTATTTAGACCACGTCAGAATTTGTATATGAAATCAATCGTGTAAATCAATAACACGATTGATTTCATATACAAATTCTGACGTGGTCTAAAAATTGCGACCGCTGTTTCAAGTTATAGCTTCCCGGCCTCGTGGCTAGGATCTTGTGCCTTGTCCTGTCCCTTGTTGGTCCTGGCCACGTGTTGGCGCTAATATTGAAAGCCAATATCGGGCCAATGAAACATCAATATTGTAATGTTGTATGGGTTAAAGTTTAGCAAAAAAAAAGAAAAAGAAGTTTAACCAACATTTTTTAACCAACTACTGTTGGTTAAAACATATTAACCAACAAATGATTAAAAATTGTAACCAACCACAGGTTAAAGTTTAACCAACCACTGTTGGTCAAAACATTTTAACCAAAAAATGATTACAATTTGTAACCAACCACAGGTTAAAGTTTAACCAACAGCTGTTGGTTACAGTTTTAACCAACCAATTGTGTGGTTCACCTGGTAACCTCCCGTTGGTTAAAATTTTAACCAACATGGTTAAAGATTTTAACCTTTGTTCTGAGAGTGTATACTAACGTACGTAGCAAAAACGGTCCCTTTTGCATATTTGAATAAATTATGGTAATCGTCTGGAATGCGTCGGTGACCGGCGTATGACGCGTTTGACGTCATTATTTAGTCAGCATAGAATTGGTGGAGCTATTCACGCGGTAGATTTACACACAGCTTGCTGTCAAAAAATGATACTGACACTGGAGTTGGTTATCCAACTCCAGCGGTTTTTGGATGAAATATGTTTAGTTCCAACGTGTGATGAATTTTATGGGGTCATATAATCAAAATCCCGGGCAAAATCCATTGTTACATTGAAAGCAATGGAAATTCAAAATTGACGGCCGTTCGTGTCTACCTTCGTCTGCTACAATCACGCCTTATCAGTATAGCGCCACCAATTCTATGCTGATTAAATTTTAATTTAAAATTGGACTCCGATCGGCAAGCTCAGTGGCATACCCCTGATTGAGACTACTGGGCCTTTTATGGTGGTTCCGTTTGGTCGATTTTAATCCGAGACACACATAGGTTCAGGTGTCCAGCAAGCACAACATTGTGCATTATATGTTAGAAAAATAATTATCGAGATCAAATTGCGTAATTATATCGAACAAAACATCATACTTATGACAAAAGCGAATCTCTCAACATGCAATTTTTAAAATTCGCGGCTATCGAAAGTCCCGGTTTCGATGACGTCATGGTTATTGGTGCTCAAATTTGCGCAAGTAGGCCTACATTGTTTTTCATTTGAACCTGTACCGTTCATGACATTCCTTGTGGATCTTAGTGCCACCTTTGACTGCAAAACTATTTCTCACATGCTTATAAAAATAAACATTTTTGGAAAAGAAATGGATCAGAGAATCCAAATTTGGCGTCAATTCTGACCAAAAATGTTGATATTTTGAGAAAATCACAAAATTCACTTTTTTTAACCAATTTTTTTGAACAAAGCTAACAAAATTGATTTTGAGTAAAAATGCCCAAATCGCATGATTATGATGAGCAGACATTCTCTTAGGGACGAATTTCTCATTTTCGTAACCTAATCTAATTTTCTTTTTGACCAAAAATTGGGCAAAATAGAAAAAAATGTGTGGCACTTTTTAGTCAAAATTTCAAAAATATTATATTATTAGGTTAAAAAATTCGTTCCTAAGCTAGTGTTTTTACATTATCATCAAGCGATTTGGGCATTCAAAATTATTTTTGATAGCTTTGTTAAAACAAATTGGATCAAAAAAGATCCATTTCCTTTCCAAAAATGTATACTTTTATATACATTTGAGTCAATAATTATAGCACTTACAAAATTCAAAGAGTGACTTCCTTGAGTCTCCCCTTAACGCCGTCTTGAAAATAAGCCCTTGCGGATTTTTATTTTATTTTTCTTTGGTCCTGATATCACTTTGTATTGTTATTCCCATTTTGAAATTGGCAATATACATGCATGTATATCAGAAACGAAGTGTGTGATTACTTTAGTTGACAATGAGCCTGGTCTCAAGCGACGTGCGTGGTACCCTTTAATGAATAACATTACTATTATGATTTGTTATTATCACCCAGAAACGTCCGTAATTACAGTATCATCCGCGTTTGTATCCTAATTCGACTGAAATCTAATTATATAACATTCTATTTTGAAAATAAAATTGTATGCATCTTTCACGTTTACAAATCTTGATAGTACACATATTAATATGTAGATAGTGATCACAATGATTACAGGTAAATACAATATCACCTCAATTTACAATAACGTGTTGAAGCATCCAATCATTGTTCAAGTAAAATAGAGTAATTTCAATTCATTTCTAAACTTTTGGACTTATTTCGACTTTTTGCTGCACGCTTTGCTGCTTGAACTACGATTTATTATTGGCCTAAAATCATTTGAAAAAGGGCAATTTATTCAATACGTAGTAGAGCGTGTTTCTACTGGGGCACTACAAAGTTAAAGGTATATTATGTGATCTTTCCAGGGAACGCCCTCAACATCGAAAAAAAAATAGAAAGCAGATTTTCTTGCAGATTTACATTTCTGATCATAAATCATGCATACATTCCAAGTTACAGGGCGATACGATTCTTAATTACTTCAAAATCATGGTTTTAGAGTGAAAATAAACTGTCCGAATCCGGACACTTTATATTTTTCACTCTAAATTCACTCTAAAACCATGATTTTGAGGTAATTAGGAATCGTATCGCTCTGTAACTTGGAATGTATGTATGATTTATGATCGGAAATGTAAATCTGCAAGAAAATCTACTTTCTAAAAAAAATAATGAATAGAGGGCGCCCTCTGGAAAAGATCACATAATATGCCTTTAATGGTAAGATATGGTAAATTTTTAGAAACACGCTCCTAGTGTGTCGATTACTTTAGTTGAAACAAGGCTAGTCTCAAGTGGCGTGCGTAATCTCCTTTCACGAATGACATCCGTTATTCTGATGTGTTATTATCGCCCACAAACGTCCCCCATGACACAAACATCCGCGTTTATATCCGTTTTCGACTGATATCCTATTTTTTAAATTTTATTATTAAAATAAGTTTTTATGCATCTTTCATGTTAACAAATCTAGATGGTTTGTAGACAGATATCCTGTACAAGATTGGAAATGATTATTGCATATAAATGAAATATCACTTCAATTCCTAATATCGAGTTGCTAGAAATATAGAAGAAACCGAATACCCAACTCAATCATTGTTTATACGGTGATTTGGATGAAATAGCATTATACTGTCGAACGATGCTTATAAACTTAAATGTTAAACATACTTATACAATACAGTTCAATATAACACCTTGACATTTTCTTGTCATTTGATTGGTGGATTGCATGTCTATCAATCTATCTATCTCTCCCGTAGTCTTGTCGACCGTTGGGGCGCCACAGATGCCCTGACCACCAGCTCTCTCCATCCTTGTCTGTTCTCTGCCAATCTCAGAGTATCACTAAGCTTCAGGTCAGTCCATTCAGATATCGTCAGCCTGTTTCGATAATTGCCGAACTCACTTTTCAGCTAAATTGGTGTTTTTTTTGCATAAATCATGACTTCATTACATTATGCACATGCTGTTATAATACCTAAGTCATTGACCAATCAACTGTGTTGATACATGAAGAGCTTTGTTGCAAAAGGGCCACCAGACCACTCCAACATGTTACTCATTTTGCATTATTGAATTTGCATTGACAAATCCATGGAATTAATCAAATTATTGTATGGCTATGTTCATCTGTTTCTATATGACTTGGATTAGTGCATCCATGCACGCCAATTGAGGCATTAACAATACAAGCATCATTCCACATAATGAATATCCATCCATCAATAATGCAAAATGGGTAACAGGTACACAGGTAACAGGTTTCATACTTTTGTTGTTTTCTAAGAACTAGAAAAAATGAGTTAGGCAATTATCGAAGCAGGCTGACGATATGTTGTCTTCCCACCTTCTTCTCTGCCGACCTCTCTTTCGCCCTCCAGGCACTGTGCCTTGCAATACCGTTTTGGCAAGTCCTGTTGATCGTGACACGTGCCCATACCACTGTAGCTTGCGTCTTTTCACTGTGGTTAGGAGGTCTTTATAAGCGCCGAAGGCTGCAACAATTCTTTTTCTGACTTCGTCGTTGGTGATGTGGTCTTTGTAGGAAATACCAAGGAGTTTGCGAAGGCACCTCATCTCTGCAGCCTGGATTCTCCTCTCTAAAGTCCGCTGTTATGGTCTACGATTCACACGCATAGAGGAGTATCGTGGTGACCAAGGAGTGCATCAGTCTGATCTTTGACTTAAGTGAGATGTTTTTATCACCCCAGATGACCTTCAGTTTAGTCAGAGATGCTACTGTCTGTGCGATCCTAGATAGAATTTCAGGTTTGGAACCTTGGTCTGTGATGATTGACTCCAGGTACTTGAAGCTTTTGACTGTTTCCAGCTTCTCGCCGTTGGCTTTGATGTCAGTGCTGATGCCTTTGGTGTTGTTGGTCATCAGTTTAGATTTCCCTGCACTAATCTCCATGCCGTACGCTAAAGAGGTCCTGTCCAGACGTTCGACGAGCCTTGCTAATTCTCCCTCTGACCCGGCTAGTCCATCAATATCATCGGCGAAGTGCAGATTGGTGATTATTCTGCCTCCGACGCTGACCGATCCTTGATGGTCTTCCAAAGCTTCAGTCATTATTCTTTCCAAATAGATTGCATGTCACATGACATCAAGTTCTTCTATTTCATTGAAAAATGTTCTATTTAACATCATACGTCATTTATCTTGCAATTTGATTTCATTTGCAGTGCATTTTTAGTTCCATTCCTTTTTTTCATTGCATGTATTGTGCTTTATTCAGTTGGCAACAGTCCCTACATGCGCTAATATTGAACTTATTGATGTATTATGACCAACCTGTCGGAAGTGCAAGTGCATGAAGAGTCCCCCAACAACTAATAATCCGGTGTATGCCCTGCTGAAGTCCGAGATCCGAGGCATGTAGAAATAGAGAGGCATATGCTAATGTAATAGATAAGACACACATTGTAAGTCAGAACGCAAGATTCTAGGCATTGGCTAGGCTTAAATTAGGGCAAGCTTACAATAAGCATACTTTTAAGTAGGCTTACCAGTTTCCTGTTATTGGGGCTGACGAAAGGCGAGCGAGTTGCTGCCAGAAAGCTACTCCAGAGGTAAGCTTATTTAATGTTGTGAGAAATAATATTCTCAAAAATATTTACCAGTTTCCTATTCATGTACTTTATCTACTGCACAGGTGTTATATAAAACATTTACCGAGTGCACCAATAGCGAGTAGGTGAAGAATAGCTACCTCGCTAGTAAGTGTGTGTGTGGTGGTGGTGGTGGGGGGGGGGGGGGGGGGGGGGGGGGGGGGAATCAACATTTGAGAGCACCAAATCGGAATAAGCTACTTGACTAGTAAACCACGAATAGTAGTTTACGCTAAATCTTACACCTGACCGTACCCCAGAGTAAGTTGAAGCATAACAGTTTATGCTATAACTAAAGGATAATTTCTGATTTGCCTGATGGACGATTACATAGATATGATGATCAATGGGAGATTTGTATCATGCAATTTATCATGCAATTTGTGTAAATAATTTCTAACAATCAATCAACCAATCAATCAATCAATAAATAATTAATTAATTAAATAACATCAAATCAAATAAATAAACAAATGCATAAATAAATCAATACATATGCTTATTGAAATAAATGAATGAATGAATAATTAAATACTATAAATAAATTAAAAGTTAATAAAAAAGATAAATACAAAATAATAATTACATAGGCCTACTACACATGCATGAATCAATAGATTAATACAAAATAAATACTATAGTATATCAATTGAAATTAATGATTTCATTAACGTCACCATCATGTTTTGAAAATAAAATAAATAAATAAGAGAATCACGGGAATCGAACCCGTGTTTTCTGATTAACGCCAGAATTACAGTAGAACTGGACGGTAAAATTCGCATCATGTTATTAATTAGAGAATAAAGGTATTGTTTTTAGACCGTACCCGTGTTCTATTGTCTGACATAAATGCGGACGATAGTATTATTTTAAGTAGAACAACGACGCCGCAGGCGGAGTTGTTCTACGCAAAAAACAATAGAACACGGGTACGGTCTAAAAACAATACCTTTATTCTCATTCTTAAACAATCATACTTTAGACATTTATCAAAGAAATAAGTACATTTTATTGTCCACATTTGACAACTTTTACCCTTGCTAGGATCGAATAGCCCACAAACATTCCATCCAATCACATGCGATGAGTAAACCATGCGTAAGCGTCGCAGCGCCGGCACAAACGCAGGAAAAGCGCTAAAGACGCACTGCAGAAGTGCGCGTTATGGAGCAAACCACGCATTGTGAAGGTCGGGCGCGCTGTTAAAACGTAAGCCCACCTCCCCGTGTTCTAATGTCTCATAGAGATGTCGCCGATTTCTCTGAGAACCAATGAGATTGCTTAAACTTTCTTAGCTGTTTAAGAATAAACAATTGAACTATTTAATTACAAAGAACGACGTAGTCATCTGACGACACATTTTGTATTCTACGGAAAACCAATAACGTCATTATTTTTCTCTCTGATATGGTAAACATTTGGCGCATGCGAAAAATATTGTTGAAGTGGGACTATGATAATTTTATGGATATTAACCTCGCTGGCTACTATTTTGATCTTACTCTCCAGTTTTGCTCTCAATATTACATCGCTGGTAATTTACACTATAGTTAGGGCATAAGTACTAGCGAGGTAGCTTACCTCTCTAGTAAGTTTCGCCAATTTGATGCACTCGGCCGAGTGCACCAATGGCTAGTAACTGAGGAATAGCGCGACCTCGCTAGTAAGTGAGGGGTAAGTCATAATGTTGAGAGCGCCAAACCGGAGTAAGCTACTAGGCTAGTAAACACCGATTAATTTACGCAAGTTCTCATACCTGTTCAGACCCAAGAGTAATTTGGAGCATAACTTTATGCTGCTGCAACTATCGATGCTAAATAGTTTGCAAGGTGTACGCCGCTGACATAGTTATTGCTTGGATTAACTGGACAGATCAAATCAATATTTATAAAGCAATAATATACATTAATAGATAGAAGTTGAATAAAGCAATCGAGAGATAAATTATAGATAAGTAAATAGATAAATAAATAAATCAATAAAATATTAACGCATGAGCCTTTATAATGATAAGAAGCAGGATTCTCGGCTGATAAACTTGTTTTTTTTCTTTAAAAACTATGACAATCGAATCGAAAAACCAGGCTTATCAAATCGAAAAACCAAGTTTATCGTGGCCAGGGGGAGGGGGGGGGGGGGGGGGCATACCCGACTATTTTGCATATAATACATAGAGTTCGTCATTTCATTTGGGTGCATCAGGGTACAAGCCTGCTGGCAGGGTGGCCAAAGCCCCCGAACCCTCTAGATACGCCTCTGTATTTACCCACCGTAAGCAAGGGCTCGATGAATGGAGATGAACCTGCATGATATGAATTAAATATTAGATACGATGAACCGGAAAAGGACATATCGTCCGTTTTCAATTGATGCATGGTGCATGGTGGTACAAATTAGAAATTGTCTTTTCGGTTCATTTTATATTAACAGTTAAAATCAATATAGCCTAGGGAAATACGATGACTAGGACAAAACATTTCTTGTAATACAAGAAAGTTAGATTTTATTGGTCTGATTTCAACTGATGCATGATGGTACATACAGATATCTTGATTGGTTCCTTACGGTCAAAAACCCTATCTTTCATCTTATCTTCACAGATACTATATGTAAAATCAAATCATAGAAATACAATCACCAGCAGGGCAATGCAATTTTTGTTATCAATGTTCAATCCAACCTTTTTTACACTTGTCACACACCAACCAGGAATCAAATGTAATAATTCGCACGTTAGTTACACACCTTTGGAACAATCCTGGTCCGCAATAATCTCTCCTTAATAAAGTTCAGCTTGTTACACCGAATCGACTATGGTCAACAGCGACACAATTCAATAATAATCGAAAGTTAGTCTTTCTCAGAAACAGTGATTGTGTCTACATTTTCCACGCGGCTATTAGTTTTACCATATACAAAACAGATTTGTCGGAAACCTTTCTCAATTGTCAAAGTCTTATCTCAAGGATAACTGAACCAATACCGGGCATATTTGTTGTTATTTCAATGCATTTCTCATGATGATTCCAAATATGGTAAGGAAATTATTTTGACATTTTGAAACTTTTTGTGAAATTTTGGAATGTCGTCTGCAGACGCCTGCCACGTGGAAAGTGTTACATATATTGAGTGTGTTCAAACCACAAACGCTAATTTCAGCGAAAAACGTGTAATTGCTATTGCAACAGCCAAAGATAAACTTACTTTTAAATTTTCATTTAGGGAGCAAATCAAAACTCGACCGCGCGGCAACGGCGTTGGAATTAAAAAAGGTTACGTGTTTTAGCAAACACGTAAAGATATAAAACGGGTGATTTTTGTCTTGAGAAACGGTAGATAGCTGCTCATTACGCGAAGTATACGAAAGGAATTCCATTCTGAATCCGTCACTAGTTTCACAAACCATAAATTTGTGATGTCCCCCAAGCTATTTAGGCACATTTCTCGGTAGAATAGTATTCTTCCAGGAATTTCATAAAGTACTACCCAAAATGAAATACGATAGGGATAATAACTTGAAAACTCCATCAAGTGAAATAATTATTTTTGACATAACCTATCCGGTTTTCAATATGATTGAAGAGCAATCTCAAATCTCTTTAGGCACAATTACGCCTTTGAAGATTTGATCAGATCATCTTATTCTGCACTGTACACATGGTTAGACAATGATTCTGACATGGTTAATATTAGCAGGTTATTAACGCCCATCCGAATGTGAAAAACAAGCGGGAAACAAATGGGTAAATAAACACTATAAATTATATACATCCTTTAAGGTCTAATCCAAGAATTCTAACATTTTGTCACGCCGTCAAATAATCAATCCAAATGGCCTTCACGGATTAGACCACAGGCTTAAAGGCTTACTGATTTGATCAGGATTATAATGATTAATAGAACGAGAACTTGTCTTCCATAATTATAAGGCTTATAAGATCCTTTCATTAACAGAATATTGAATTATATGTATCAGTATCGACTGTATATTTAATTTGGTATCGGCTTGTGAATTGCTAAGATTTACAGATATTACGAGGTTTTTTGCTTTCTATCATATGTAATTTATTTCTGTTCAATCATGTCAGTCCTTTAGGCTAAATGTTGCACGACCTACATCTGCGGATCTTCCCATTTCATCATTCAGTTATATTGAGTGCGAGCATAACCATAACCTTTCCCCCATTTATAGTCTCGAATAGGGCTCTCTATCAGGGCATGAAACTGGAGTCCTATTGCTTTCCAAGCAATTATCAGTGATGACGATCAAAACACTCTTAACAGCTTATAGTCTGAAAATGAATCTAACTTAATTTAAAATTTAATGATCTAGAAAGACATAATTTAAAAGAAGAATTCAATGGGGTAATCGGAGGAGGAAAATGTACTTACATTCACGGAAGAGAGCAAAGGAAAAAGTAGGAAATATGAACAATTCAAAACAAATTTGGCATTTGTTCCTAGGTTATACACAATCAACTGCGGATTCTAAAGATTACACTCTTGGGACTGTAGTTATCACCAGATTTTTAGAAATATCTGGAAGTGAACATATTGATTAATTAAAAAATGACGGCTGTGCCGTCATCCGCTTCTCGACATGCCAACTAATTACATTCTGGCAACCAAACAGATAATTTTCATCCATAAATATAGAAGAATATCAGACCAATACTGCAAAACATACCGTTACGTTTGAACCCTAACATAGTCAGCGCAAAACTCAAGGGTTATCTTGTATCGTAAACAAAAACCCTATTACTAGTCGGATGCATTTTGATTTTTATGAATTCATATTGTACAACATATTCCAGCAAGCACAACATTGTGCATTATATGTTAGATAAATAAATATCGAGCCCAAATTGCGTAGTTATATGGAAAAAACATCATACTAATCATATAAAAAACGAATAAAAACTGCCATCTCTCAAAATGCCATTTTAAAAATTCGCCGATCGCGGGGGAGCGTGTTGGCGAAGCGGTTGTTCCCTCGCCTTGCACCAATGAAACCCGGGTAAATTCTGTGCACGACCGGGCTTCATGTGTATTTGGTTTATCGCGATCTATGCACGCTCTCGCAGGTTTTCTCCGGGTTCTCCGGTTTCCTCCTGCTTTCAAAATCGGTGATCAGTTGTTTCGGTTATCAAAAAAACTTCGGGGAGCTGCATTGAAAAATGGTAGATGTTACAATCAAAGTGCGGATAGGTTTGCGCTAGAAATTGGTAGCACCCTAGATGCGACCTGATTCTGATGATTCACCAGCAGCGAAATTACAGCGCTTTGAGCCATTTGGAAAAGGCGCTATATAAATACTGATTATTATTATTATTATTATTATTATTATTATTATTAAAGTCCCGGTATCAATGAAGTCATAATTACACAATGCACTTGCGCAAATGTGAGCACCAATAACCATGACGTCATTGTACCAGGACTCTCGATCACCGCGAAATTAAAAAAATTGATGTTGACAGTCAGCACGCAGGTATCGCTTTCAATGAGTGACCTTGCCGATTTCAAACCCACGCAAAGATCGATTTCAGGATGTCAACCTTGCGCTAAAACCTTTTGAGAAGTTTGTTTTCCCTGAATTAATTGAGGTAGGGTTAGCTGGCAGCCATGATGGCGAAGTAGGTGGATTGTTCGTAATTTTCTCTATTATATGATGCAAAATCTGACATATTTGGTCCACAAACAGTGATTTTATCGCTAATATTAGAATTTAACAACTTTCGTGACTTTGCTTCTGGTAACCATTCACTTGACCGGACTAAAATTCGTACGATATTTTAAGAGCAATTTCCGTACAAACGGAATTTTAAGCTTTAATTTCATATTAAAAACATTATGGCCCGACTTCTTTTTTGATAAGAAAAACCGAGTCTGAATTTCACCGATTTTCGGTCAGAAAACGAAACTTACGATCTCCCGTTAGGCCTCGCCAACTTGATTTTTAGTTTCCCGTAACCCGCCCGCGCTTCATTTTCATGCCTGTGTTTTAATTCATTATTGCAATTTTTGAGAAAAAAATACCGTTTTTGCAATGAAAACGTCCGAATTCATGCATTTTGTGTGATGAAATACTGAAAAAATGATTTTAACGAGAAAAAAATATCATATGAAATTGTGCAGAGCAGAAGGATCGATTTCGAACCCCGGACCTCTCGTTCTCCAAGCGAACGTTCTACCATCTGAGCTATCAAGCGAAACTAGTTATATCCGTGAGATTTAAACACTTCATCAACAACCCATCGACGGTACGAAATGAATTTAGTTCGAGACAAGATTCGAGGAGCTATATTATAACCATTCACTTGACCGGACTAAATCATTTTATAATATTTTAAGTATGTTTCTAGTTACAAAAGACTATGAATATGAATATTATGATACCATGGATAAAATTGGTGCCTGATTCTTCAGAATTGACTTTTTTACCGTGGATTTGGCTTTAGTTTCGTCAAGTTTTTCTTGAATTCGGTCTGTGTGATTGCAATAATTTGCACCGAAAATACAACATGTCATGTAGTTCACAGATAATATTAGATATATTATATGCATCACATGCCTTTCTTATTTTACAATTTCATGGCAACTGTTTTTGAAATGTGTGATTATGATCATGAAAAGAGCTCATTTACATCGTGCTATCATGAGGTCAACTGTAACTACGAAGCGGTATCGCTACGGGTGAGTACTTCCGGGTCGCTGTGAGTGGGTTAGAAATTGAACGGCTTTTAGCGCGGCTGCATACTGACTGTTGAGAGAATGCAGTTTTGATTCGATTTTGTGAAGTATGGTGTTTTGTTCTATAATACTACGCGATTTGGACTCGATAATTATTAGTCTAACGTATGAAGAGTTTGTTTCCAAAAAGCGCTAACTCACTCAAAGTGAAATGTGTTTCTTTATTTTCGGAAATCAGTTTGTTAGCGCCTTTTGGAACAAAAATGTTTCGACAAATGTTCAAGTTTTTTAATTATGAATTTTTGATATTTTGTGAGAAAACTGATAATGTGAACAATTTGGCACATTTTTTTAAATTAACAACAATTTTGTTCGTGTGCAATTTTCAAAACAATAATCCCTTACAATTTACGTTTTCTTCGTTGCATTTAATTCAATTTCCTATCAATGTTCTACCATGATAAAAGACCATATTTCCACCATTTTGGCTTATAAAATAGTGAATTGCCCACAGACACATAGAGGAAAAGCAAGGTATGACAAGAGGTGTGCTATTCATTTAAACAAATCAAACTTTTTCAAAATAATAGAACACATTAGTGTTACACACATTTTTCAGAATCAAATCTTAAGATAATCAATTGGTGGAAATGAAATTGGAGGAGGCTAAATGTAGACGCCGAACACGGGGCTATGACGCGGCCACACTAAGGGATCAAATTCTGATATAAGATTTCTGAATTTTACAAAACAACTGGTTGATAGGAATGGCCTATCTATTGTTACTGTGGAATCAGGCGAGGAAAACCCGCGAAACAGAAACTCAAGTTAACAGATGGGCTCTGTGCAGCGAGCAAAATCGATTTATTCAGATTTCAGCTGAATAAATCGTTATTATATTCAAATTTCCGGGTATTCCGGAAATTCCCGAGGGCCATAACTTTGGACCCGAACATGCTGCAGATGTAGAACAGAGTTTAAAAGATGTATTTTGTAACCCTCTTTCATGTTCTGCACCTTTTCAAAAAGTTAGTTAGCGCCTTTTGGAACTAAGCTCTTCATATAATGTACAATGTTGTGTTTGCTGGACATCTCCTTTAAATGTTTGTGTAACATGTTGTGTCTGCTGGACAACTCAATTAAATATTAAGGGTTAGCACAGAACAGACGATTGGTTTGAATGACAACACATTGAACATTGTAGCCTATTCCATAATTATGTTTATAGCTTGATATTGATAACGTTTTAAATTTGTTTGAACATAGATTATTGCATAAGCTATTCGAATGTTTTATTAAAGCATCCTAATAACCATAATTTGAAGAAAACCCAATGCCAATACAGCATAACTAATGACAACATTAATTGAGGGTGTTTTGTGGTATAGGTTTACATTTATTTGCCATATGCAATTGAATGGTATGAATGTCGATTCATGTTGCAAATGGAACGATTAATGTACACTGCTTTTTGATTGACGTTTGCGCTTAATATTATTAATAATAATAATAGCGGTGCTTATAGCGGTGCTCAATATGCTTAAGTGTATAATTTCCATCAATACTGTTTTTACAGGTTAGGGGGGGGGGGGGGGGGGGGGGGGTGGTCATTTTCTTCGGAAGGGGGTTGGTCCCAACAATGTATCGTCGTCATTTTTGTATGACCCCTTAAACGAAAGGGAATAATTGTATGACCCCCTATCTGACAGTGATTATTTTATGACCCCTCCACAAACAAATCTGTACTTAATATAATTTGTCATTCATATTAAATGCCTAATTATTTTTATTATTTTTATTTGTACTTTAATTTGTCATACATTCATTTGTCATTGAAAGTCAAATATTTTTGAGTCGTGAAAATATTTGCTATGTTGAAAATTATTTAAAAATACTACTTATTGGTCATTTATCATTAACAAATAATTGTCTAGCATTACAAAATAGTTCTTAACTGACGAACCTTCCATGACAAATGTTTAATTTGTCAATTAAGACCACATTTTGACGAATTATTATTCTCTGTGTACGCAGTCATAGGAATTAAGTTCATAGCATTTTTACACTGACTATTAGGGTTATTGGGGAAACAGTTGATATGAAAGTTAAAAAAATGAGGGTGGCCGAGCCGAACATTTGTTTCACAATGTTGAAACATGTAGGGCTAATCCGCGCGAAAATGTTCAGTAGGTTAACTAGAATGTATGCGCGCGAAGCGCGCACACATTTTTTTCAGTATTTGAACTACAATTTGCTTTGACCTCCCCATTACAATAGGATTAGTTTCTTGACCCGCCCTCAGGATATTTGGGACCGCCCCCTTACAATAAGTGACGTTTATAAATCAAATGAACGTACATTAGGTAACGTTCTATAGTAATGTTAGGATCTGTCACACATTGCCTTCGCCAAGAAGTCGACACATCTTCATGCACTATCAGTCATAACTTCTGAATGGACAATTGATTCTATATACCGGCGGCTAATCGAGTCAATGCAATTTTCGGTATGTTAAGATTAATTGTATTACACAATTTATATCGGAAATAAAAATAAAAGTCATCAGTTTTAAGAGAGCGAGTCGGATATCATATTGGTAATCCCATTACTGCATGCTACTCCTAGGAATGTAACAGTTTTCTGTTGACAAACCACTAAAGATGTCTGTATGCGTCAAATATCATTTCATCAATCGGTTGTGATCAAACAGTATTAACTTCCATAGTAATCCAATATAAAGATAAAAAGTAGTAGATAAATAATGTGGCAATATGCCTTCTAGTCTAAACCTTAACACTCGATAGTAGTTCATGGTAGATACACCTAGTAGCTAATTCACACAGACAAATATTTTTACATGGACGCCCTCTGGCCATTTATGCCATTAGTTAAAGGTAAGGGTTAAGGGAAATAACACTTTTTTAACCGAAGCAGTTGGGACATCAGAGGGACATCAATCATTAAAAATGCATCTCATGTTTTTTGTTGTTTATCACAATTAGTCCTCTATCAAATACAAGTTATCCTATTCAATTTGAGTGTCTAACTCCCGAAATACAAACAATTTAGTAACGGGAGTGCGAATCCCACTTTGGTCACGTTTTAACTAAATAGTAGACTTTCAACTGAAAAAATTGCAATGAGACTCCATTGATAATTTATAAAATGCATGAGTGTATTGTTTAAACATTTTTTGTTGTTGTTACGGACAAGAGCACCTTCTGACCTTTCTAATCATGTTTTTTCATATCCTAATGATCACCGTTTACCATGTGTATGCGAAGGTACAAATTGGCCTTTTTACAGGGGAACATGTACTATGAGATAGGGGTAAAAAAGGCCTTCGCGGGGGGGGGGGGGGGGGGGGGGGGGTAGCGTACATTTCTGGGCAAGTGCAGTGCATATTTCTCCTCTTGTTACGGACAGTATGGATAACAAATAGTTTTCTGCTCAAATTATTTTGTTTATCAACATTTAATAGATAGATCGTTATTGATTTGATTGATTATGTCCAATAACTCAATAAATGACAATCCTAACAACGAAGTTCTCTGCGCATACAGAATTGGCCAAAGCTGAATTTGACATGTCTGCGTAGATATCAAATCTTCTTGTTCCATATCAACCTGTTCGTGGCCTTCGGTCTAATGGTAAACATTTCCTCGTCGTTCCTAGAACGTCTTCTAAACTTGGAGATCGTGCATTTTCAGTCGCTGCACCCACTCTTTGGAATTCATTACCTATAAATAGCAGATATTGTGACTCTATTCAATCATTTATGAACTTGTTAAAGACTCACCTAAGGTGTATACTATTGTAATTGTATGTATGTATTTATGTATTTTCTTGTTTGCGCCTCGGAATAGTTCATCTAGATTGATGGCGCATTACAAATGCCTTATTATTATACGTTAAGGCGACATTTTAAACAAAGGAAATTAGTCTTAATCCGCAATTAAATTAATTATTAGTGTTATCATTATTATTATTATTATTATTATTAGATTTCCCGTTATATGTAAACGAAAGCTCCAAAATAGACAGAATTGTCTTCTTCTTATGGCGCATTCAAGATTGCTGAGCATGATTATTAATATTTCAAGCCAATTTGCTACATTTGTTCATGGCCCAGAACACGCCCTGTGTCCCAAAAGTTTCGAAACCATTTCAAAGCTTTATAAATAATTCGCACCTTAAATCTGAAATTATATTTGGATAGAGAACATTTGTAGAATTATTTAGGTAACTTTTTTGAGGCCCTTAATATTTTACACGAGCGGAAATGTTTGTTTACATAACGCGCAATACCATACATTGTTAGATTTTCACGACGCCAACTGTGCGTAGCTGTAAACACGTGCTGGAAACGAAACTGGAGCTGCACATTCCTCATACTCCATTCACGTGGCTTTCACAAAACACATTTACTCATTACAGTTAGTGCACGACATTAATGGGCTCAATACTAATTTTCAGGATGCATTACAGCATAAATAACGTATTCGAATTGTTTGGCTGTACGCTGAAACAAAATAAATCAAGTTTACTTATTACAGTTCAGAGAACATATTAATGTTAAACTGAGACGCACCGGCAAAGTCGACTATTTTGAAACTTGGTGGACAAATACTTAAAGACCTGTACAAGAATCAGTTCGCGTAGCCGTAAAAAGACTGGAAGATCCACAAACAATATTTACGTCATTAGACGTACTGTCAGTAGAAGTCCAACGCAGCCTGTTCGCTGACTTTCAGTAGAGAACAGAGTACCGAGTTACCTTCGAAGAATCTGAGGTTCTCGTTTATCTCTTTACAATAGTTATAGTTTTGTCACCCTTAATTAAGCAATATTATGTGATCTTTTTCAGTTGTTTACACTCATTTTTTCATTTACATAATGAAGTTTTACTTATCAGGAAATAATTTTCTGGACTCATGAATCTTTCTTAACCGTAATTCTCTGTAAAGACCATCATAGAACTTTACTTAATCATAAAGGAAATCTGCTTGAATTAGTCAACATTATCATCATAACACATTCACTAGGCCTACTTCATGTATATTGTATTGCACTTGTACAGTTGTGATTGTAACTGGAAACACTATAAACAGGGGGGGGGGGGGCAAATCCCCCAGTCGCGACCTTTACCCAACCCAGTCAGGTAATGCCCCATCCCATTTTGTGCTCCAAACAATCGAAAATGTTGCATTTTATTGTCAAAATTACTTACAATTGGTCTGAAATTTCTAATTTAGAGCAAAGTAATCTAGTTTCAGGAATTTTTACAGTAAAAGCCAAATTAATTCGCGCGTTTCCATTTGAAAATCGCAACCTTTATCGCAATCAATTCTGCAACCTTGCGCAAGGTTAAATTTGGAAAAATACAACCTTGCGCAACCTTACGGTTAAATTTGGAAAAATCCAACCTTGCGCAAGGTTATATTTCGAAAAACACAACCTTGCACAACCGTGCGCAATTTAACCTTGCGCAACCTTGCACAAGGTTGCACAAGCAACTGGTTAAATTTGGACAAATATAACCTTGCGCAACCTTGCAGAAACATCTAAAGCTTGCGCAACCTGTTCGCAACCAGCTAGTGCTGCAAGGTTGCGCAAGCACAAGGTTGCACAAGGTTGCGCAAGCATAAGGTTAATTTAGAAAAATATAACCTTGCGCAAGTTTGCATAAACATCTTAAGCTTGCGCAACCTGTTTGCAACCAGCTAGCAATCACCAAAAACATGCCTCAAAATTCGGAACCAATACCAAAATAAGCTTATATGTTTTAAACTTACTATTTTTCATCATTTTTATCTGGAACATCAGTTTCCTTCAAAGATTAGAATATGATTTACAACTTATTTTTCTAGCATACCTTATTTTCATTATGAAATTGATTACAAAGTATGGGTACAATTGATCATCAAAGTCACTACAATTGTAAAGTTTACAATGACAGCAATGTTTATTTCACACGTTTGACCTTTTGCCTTTTGACCTGACCTTTGAACATAAGAATAAACCTTACGCAACCAGTTTGGTGTTTCTGAAAAGGTTGAGGGAGCTTGCGCAACAAGTTTGGTACTTCTAAGAAGGTTGCGCAACCTTGCAGCAACCATCCGCAACCATCCGCAACCTTGCGCACCCAGTTTGGTTCTGAGAAGGTTGTAGGAGCTTGCGCAACCAGTTTGGTTCTTCTGAGAAGGTTGCGCAACCTTGCAGCAATCATCCACAGCCTTGCGCAACCTTGCGACAAACTTGTGCAACCTTGCGACAACCTTGCGCAACCTTGCTACAACCTCGCGCAACCTTCGTCTACCTTGCTGCAACCACTTTTGGTGATTGCATTTTCATAAGGGTTTATTCCCACATTTTTTTGGCCCGTCCAAAATGTTCTTGCCCTCCGCCCCCACCCAAAAATGTGGATGCTGGCGCCGCCACTGCATATCAACATTGACTAACAACACTGAATTACACACTTACTTCATACATTCATTCCAGTCTAAACTCTTTTCACGACCTATATCCTTTGCTATGAGTACGATTCGTCGAGCTATATATAATCCTTTTTAAGGGTCACTTTTTCCTTTTTTGAGAATCCGCGTTAATGGTAATTTTTGAGAGTGGATTCACACGGATGATTACAACGTTTTATACAACTTGTTTTCAAAATTGTATTATGAAGTAATTAGAAAACGTATTGCTCTATAACTAAGAACCTTTTTAATTTCATGTTTATAAATCTAATTTGACAAAATATGTATCTTGAGGATGAATTTGAAGATTGAGGCAGTTTCATGAAAAAGATCGCATAACATGGCTTTAAGTTCTCAAAAACTATTTATAAACATTGGTATTCGGTGTTATACGTAGCACGTAGTGTGAATTCTTTCTGGCCTCTCAATTCACCCTCATAACAATATTGCTATGCCGTGAAAGTAGTGACGACGATGAATATCGGGTTTACTAAATCAATCATGTGAAGCCAATAAGGGGAACAGCAACATCATATTTATACCAAATTGATAATCACACAAGCACAGTAGATGAATCACATACGCGCAAATTGAAAAATAATCTGTATTTGATAAATGAATTTCATGCTTTATGCAATTCATGTTCTTGGTGTTGGCCACAATTATACACGTTCACTTTTGTCGAGATTTTTCAGACTACTTATCCATTTATCGAGTAACTTCTATTATGTTCTAAACTTTTCGACTTATACCGACTCTTTGCTAGTTGAACAGCTATTTATTATTATACCAATTTGAAAAAAGGCAATATATATTCAAACGTAGTGTGTCGATTACTTTATGTTAAATGAGTCTAGTCTCAAGCGGCGTGCGAAGTGTCCTCTCACAATTGACATTCATTATTTTGATGTATTATTATCGCCCGCAAACGTCCCTTAAGATAAAGACATCTGCGTTTATATCATGGTTCGACTTATATCTTCTTTGTAGTTATGTCTAAATTATGCATCTTTTATGTTTACAAATGGTTTGTAAACTGAGTACTTGTATTTATAATGCATATAAATGAAATATCCCCTCTATTCATTTTAATGAGTTGCTATAAGACAAACAAACCCCCAATGGACGCACGTTACATTGAGGTTAACCTCGCGTGAAGGAGGAACCTCACCCTTCCAAAACGGTGAACCGGATATCCGTGGTGCACAATACGTAAGCTCGAGCCTCGACCTATTGGTTAGCGGCATTTTATGAGTTTTCAAGCATGCGCAGTAAGCTGATTATGTGGAGTGCAAAGAAATATTTTCCTGTGTTAAAATACTGCTTTAAACTCATATATTACACTTACTTGTACAGGAGGAGTAAAAACACTGCAATAGTGGAAAAAAGCCATCTTGTTTTCAAAACCAAGTTGAAGTTTGAAATATTTTAAATGTTATAAGAATAACATATTACTTATTTTTTTGAAAAAATGAAGTCAATAGCATTTTCCGGTTGGTTTTTGTGATTTTTTTTACTTATACACCAGGTTATATATGTGTGTCCATGAGACACACATATTAGATCGTACAATGTGTCTCTCATTCAAAAAACTTAAGTATAATTGTGACGTCATTGAAATATCTAGTATCCATTCTTGTTTACTTGGGAGTAACATAATAAATTTACATTACCTATTTATGAATTGCTTATGATGTTCTAAATTTGACTTTAGAATATAATAGATTTATTTGGTTGGAAATTCAAATGTGAAAATGCAAGGGTGTAACGTCAATTGAAGATCACTATGTTTCGTGGACAAACACGTAAATTGTGGGTAGCAGTAAAGAGGTTGACCAAAGTACCAAAGGAAAATGTGATTGACTTTATTTTTTGATACAAAGCTAGTATATAGAATTCTTGCAACGTTAAAAATATTTAAACATACAACTTGGTCTTGAAAATAATATGGTTTCTTTGCATAATTGAAGTTTTTTTACTAACCCTGTACAAAGTATGACAATACAATTCTATTCATTTTATACAGTGATCAGTGATCATATTTCAGCGGAGCATTATGCAATGCGTTTTTCCATCTGATATGTAGGCCTACCACAATTGCTAATGGAAAGTACAAACAATTAAATGTATAATTAATGTCGTGTCATGTGAACGTTCTTCAAAAGCCATTCTGAAGAAGATTGGACTGGTCGGCCGTGTGTAAATATCGGGTAAACTTTCTCTCTAGGACTCTAGGTGGAGATATTGCGCGTCGTCATCAGATTATTCATCATGTGTACGCTGATGACACAAAGCCTTTTTCTGTTGACCCAACAGTACCTGGTGAGTTTGGTACATTTATAAACCACAAAATTGTATAATTCACATCGAAAACTGGATGAATGTAAATTAACTCAATTACTCTAAAACTAAATTCTTCATCGCCGCGTATCTTTAATTATCATAAGCGTCTACCAGAAATCTATTTGATGATTGTCGTCGCACACTATAAGAAACCGTCGCAAACTATAAGAAATTTAGGTTCATTATATGATTCCAATATGACTATGGCTTCTCACATTCACGTATCCGCACAGATTCAGAGACAATGACCACATCATGCTGTACGCTCTCATTCTTTTCCACCTGGACTATTTCAATGGACTCCTATCTTAAATACAAAAAATCATACACTCTTCTTTTGCAGCGTCGTATTCTGAACTGGATGCAAGACTTATTGTTATTGTAAATAGACAATATGAAAAAAACATGCATCTCTGTTGAAGTCTCTCCTTTGGCTACCTGTTGAACAGAGGATCACTTTTAAATTGTTCTTGTATGTTTATAAGTCATTGAATGGTCTTGCACCTATCACACTACAGGGCGTGTCAAAAGATGTCCCATGTATAACAATAATAAATCCTACGATAGACGACTAAATCATACGATAGAGGACTAATTATAGCGCTATACCAAAAGATTACTAAATCAGGGGATTTTTTTTTGAATTTTCTGTCCCTCTTGGGACACGCCCTGTATTTCAAATTATATGTTCCAGAAAGATACTTAAGATCATCCAAGGATCGTCTCTGTCTTGAATATCCTATGACAAGAGTTAAAGCGAGTGATAGGACTTTTACAGTTTGTGCATCCAAGTTATGAAATGATCTACCTTTAGTTATTAGGTAGTCCGTTTTTGTTATTGCCTTCAAGAAGGTACTTAAGACATATTTGCTAACCATCTAATCGTGTTCCGTATAATGTTTACTTGTGTTATGTTGTATCTTTGTAAGCGCTTTGAGCCTCTGGGGATTGCTGCATCACAAACACTTTTATGTTTGTATGTACTAAAGTGTAGCTCTCTTCACAATCTTCTATCCGCTTACTTTTACGCGACAAATGGTCAATAACCTGACAAACCCGGCAAACAAGTAAGTAGGTAGTTCTTTCACGGTAGGCCAATGTATGACCGAACATTGATTTTAAATTGCTTTCAATTCCGAGCAAATACAGCTAGAAATGGTATGTTATACAAATATGGACTGTTAATGAGGGAAATGGGATGTACTATTGCCCCAAAGTGATCTGAAGAACGTAAGCCTACTATTTTCCAGATCACCGAGGGACAATAGTTAACCCCATTTCACAAATAAAGAACAGTCCATATTTGTTTTATATAACGCATGCAAAAATATGTTTGTGTGCGATTCTGACCCAGTTAAACATGAACAAGATCTAACAGGCGAGTATATCCTCCATGCCATTTTATGACAAAATCGTACGAGGCAGGGCATTTTTGTTTTTCAAAAAGTACTATTGACCGCCCGGTCAATAATACCTTTTTGAAAGACAAAAAGACCGGGAAGTGACGTCAATCATGAAATGGACCAAACTATTTCGTGTTATCTGATGTATCCACCAATCAGATGGCTAGAATATATTCATGCGTTATATAATTTAGCATAAAACACTTACTTTCACGCTGGAATTGGATACTTGGTGTTGTCCGCAATATAATAATATGGCTATGGATCATACTGAATATTCAACTCTTATCTATTAAATATCATAGTTGTCATTATTCAATAGATTTTAAGAATAATCATCTCTCCCTTTCTCTTCCACGAAGACTTAAAAGCATACTACCCACAGATGTCAATTCAACTATTCGAAACTCCCAGTGACAGTACTACATGTAGTGTTTCCTAAAAAAAACACCCACAAACAAGAACAAACAATGAACAATAGACAATAATATTGATTGTCATCACTCATCTTACTCATGATACATGTCATTACTCTTAATGCTAACGGTCTCAAAGACCGCGCAAAAAACTGCACATTTATAATTGGTTTTGCAATCAAAATGGGAATGTATTGTTTATACAAGAAACACATTTCACAAATGAAATCATTTCAAACCATGATATATGTGATTGGCCTGATGGTGTTTCATATCATTCATGTGGTGCCTCAAATGCCAGAGGTGTCTCAATCTTAATTAAATCTTCGGCGAATATAAAGGTAGAGGATACACACTCTGATGAAAACGGTAGAATGCTGAAGATGAACACGGTTATTGATGATCAAAAGACTACCCTCATGAATATATATGCTCCAAATAATGTTAAGGAGAGGTATAACTTTACCAAAAAATGTTCAAACAAATTGCTCAACATGTTTCAGAAGATTACGCCCTTATTCTAGGTGATGATTTTAAGATAAAGAAGGTGGTATAAAATGTTTGAATAAAGACACAAAGTATCTTAATGCAGACAGAGATAAGTAAACGTAACCTTCTAGATATTTGGAGGACATTCAACCTCTCAAAAAGACAATACACGTATAGGCAAAAAAACCCACTTAGAATTGATTTTTACTCTTGTAGATGTGATTATTTATTATGATATTAGACCAAGTGTGCGCTCGGATCATCAAGCTGTTACCTTGAAAATTCCAAATCAATACCGAAAAAGAGGACCTGATATTTGGAAACTTAAATGATACTGCTTATGTTAAAGTTATACAAGATATAATACCGTATGTAATGTCAATGTAAAAGCAGAGTCTATTTAATGATGACCACTTATTGTGGGAATACTGTAAGGTACAAATAAGAGAATTCCCGGTTAGATATTGTGTGACAAAACGGCAACATAAACGGCAGGTTGAAAAGAATTTAGTGTCTTATCTAAAAGGTCTAAATGCTATCTATTTTCCTAACGCAAGTGTTGAACATGAGATTGATAGAGTAAATGGTATACTTAACAAGATGTATGAAAATACTGTGAAAGGACAGATACTAGTAGTGAGATCTCGAACAAGATGGTACGAAGAAGGAGAAAAAAGTAGTGCGTATTTTCTTGGTCTCGAAAAGTTTCACACAATAAAACTCAAACTACCTGACGATTCCTTGCTTACTAAGCAATCAGACATTATGAAGGAAAACGAAAGGTTTTACACAAATCTATATACAAGTGCTAATGTTGATAGTGACAATATTAAAGGGTATCTGAATACTACAACATTTACTGCTATTTTAACCAAAGAGGAACAATGTAAATGTGAAGGTTTATTGACGCATATTGAATGCAAAGAAGCAGTAGATCAACTAAGACCGGGTAAAAGCCCAGGTTGTGATCCAGCAGAATGTTATAAGGTGTTCTGGAATTGTATAAGTAGCTTAGTGGTTAACTCATTAAATTGGTGCTTCGAAAAAGGTCACATGTGATCCACTCAAAGAAGAGCAATTATCATTCAAATTAAAAAAGGCGACAAACTGCAATTGAAAAACTGGCGCCCAATAAAGCTATTGAACACTGACTACAAAATCATGTCAGTGGTTTTTGCAAATCTTTTGAAGAAAGTTATAAGTAAAATCATACATACAGATCAAACTGGTTACATAAAAGGTAGATAAATTATATTGGTACAAATATAAGATTAATTGATGATGTTATTAATTTATGTATAATGCGGATGCGATTTTGTTTTTAGATTTCGAAAAAGCTTTCGACACCGTAGATTGGAACTTTATAGTAATGTATAATAATATTGAGATTTCTGTTTTAAATCTTGGTTGGAAATCAAAGTTCTTTAGATTGAGCAGAGGTTTGCGTCAGGGCTGCCCGTTATCTGCACTCTTGTTTGTTGTAGTCTCCGAAGTTTTAGCTTTGAACATAAGACAAGATAAAACTAACTCAGGTATTGTTATTGATGACAATGACGAAGAAAAATGTGAAGCTCGTATTAGCCAATTTGCTGACGATACAACTCTTCAACGAAAGAATCTCTTGATAGCATGTTGAAAATCATTAATACATTTGGATATATTGCAGGACCAAAATTAATGTGGAAACATCTCAAGGTTTAGCATTTGGTCACTTTGTAAAACATAACTTTGTAAAATGACCAACTGAAAATGTTATGTCTCTTGGTGTATATTTTGGACACAATATGATAGAATGATACAAGAGCATTTGGCAAGAGAAAAAAATCGACTAATTCGAATCTTGAACTCATGATATACAGGCTGTCCCAAAATGATTAGTACCCATCGTATCCCAAAGTTCAATAATTTTTGTCATCATCAAAATCAATGGGATTAGGTCCGTTGTTTTTACATCATCTTTTTCATTCTGTACTATTTCATTAGAACTTTAGATCATGAATGTCGAATTTATCAAACTCAAGATACACTCATTATGTAAAACATGGTGATTTCACCTTTTTGACAAAGTGCTAAAAATGTGTGTGCTATTACAGCTTGTTTGAAAGAAACTTGTGTATTCTCATAATCTCTTGTCTACTCAATATAATCTTGTGTGTCTTTCTGTTGTAACTGTTATTAGTTATGGGTGTTCAAATCATTAATAATTCTTCTCCTTTATTCAATTTAACGGGTAAAAGAAATTTGTCACACTTGAGTGACCCCATGCATTGTTTTATTTGACAAGTGTTTAGAGACTTCTAAATGAAGTGGTATTTGGTGAATCACCAGTGGCTTATATTTCATTTTCACATTGGAGAATGGATTTTGTGAGGTTAAACACTAAGGGACTATATTATTTTTACTAAGTTTGTAGGAAATTGCATTCCCAATATGAAAAAGAAGTCTAAGCCACTGCTTATCACCTATTTAAATGTCCCTCAAGTTTAGCCTCAAAACTAGCTCATTATAGAAAGAAAGCTTGGGGTCGCTCATGCGTGACGATCCATTTTTACTCTTCAAATTGAATCAAAATGAAAAAGCATTAATGGTTTTAACAACAATATGATACAACAGCAGTTTAAAAAAGAAAGAAACCAACTATATTAGCAGACAAGAGATTAAGAGCATGTATTAGTTTCTTTCAAACAAGTTGTTTAAAAACACATTTTTTTGCACTTTGCCAAAAAGGGGAAATCACCATGTCTTACACAATGGAGTGTAATTTCATTAAAATAAGTCCTATATTCATGATCTAAAATTCTAATAAAAGGGTACAGTATAGCAAATATGATCGAAACAACGACGAATCTAATCTCATTGATTTTGATGATGACAACATTGATTGAACTTTGGGCATCGATGGGTACTCCATGAAGTGAATTCAATTATTTTCAATTTCTTATGGAATAAAAAACCACAGAAAATCAAGAGAAAGACTCTCATTCGAAATAACAATATAGGAGGAATAAAAATGTGTGATTTTAAATCTCAGTGTATAGCTT
Organism: Ophiura sarsii; assembly: GCA_035610835.1. Lineage (NCBI taxonomy): Eukaryota > Metazoa > Echinodermata > Ophiuroidea > Amphilepidida > Ophiuridae > Ophiura > Ophiura sarsii. The sequence goes on along the minus strand of CM069456.1, from coordinate 8,887,290 downwards.
TGAAATGTATATGGTTGACACGTTGCCCACAGAAAAGTTTGAGAGACAAAAACACCGATCTGGTATTGGTAGCATTTTGGCTAACCGGACAATTATGATAGTCCTGACCCCCCCATCCTTTATTAATTGAGGGTTACACCAGACCCCACATCTCTATAACGGACTGAGGGTACCTCCCGCCTTATAATAATAAGCCGGTGGGTGGGTTTTTACAACCAAACCTCCCATTTCCTTTCCAACAACATTTCCTTATTTTCTATCAATTCTAATAGACCCGACCTGAGGGTACACACATTCCCCATGTCTTAAAACGGAACTGCAACTAATAGGGTGGTGGGTGGGTTTTTTCTCCACCGGACCTCCGTTGTTGAAGGCAGCCAAAAAAGCGAATGAAAAGAAAAGCGGACAGATCGAGATCGGGCGATCGAAAACGCGGGAAAAAACCGGAAATAGAAAGCAACAACCCGCGAAAAAGTTTAAAGGCCCAATCCAGCAAGGATGAAACTTTCAGCTGGCAACACTGTTCTCCTTCGCATGCACTTCGGAAAACTTAATTATATGTATGATGATGATAGTAAATGGAAATGCCTTTTTAAACGCTATTTAAATGCTCATGGTCCAAACCTTTTAATTTTAGATATGAATTTTGTGGAAGCAAAAAATGCCCCATCGTTAATTGATCTGGTAAAAGCATGGCATAATCTAGATACTGATTATAGAAACTTACCAATCAACGACTCATTCAGGGTCAAAAGTCATATTATATGGGGAAATGAACTGATCATGCACAATGGCAAGACCTTGTATTTCAAACACTGGATTGATAGTGATATCACCATCCTTCGGCTGCAGAGCAGGCGACCACAAGTTTCTTCCATGCACGACGGTCTTGAGCAAGAGTGACAATCTGTCGATCTTCAATCATGCCTTCATTGTCCCCTAGTAAGCGTTGTATGTCAGATATGTTGTGCAAGAACGACCAGGTCTCCTTCGGCCATGTGTTGGTGCGTAGGTGGCATACTTTTTAGCAGGCTCTTCATCAGGGAGACGGAGTATATGGCCAAGGAATCTCAGCTAGCGGCGCTTTACACGGTGGATAAGAGGCTCTGTCTTGGTCATGTCATAAATTGTGGTGTTTGGGACATGATCCATGCGCTTGATGTTTAGCATTATCCTGTAGCAAGAGGTAGCGAAGGCATTTATTTTGCATTCCATATCTTGGGATATCACCCAGGATTCACATCCATACAGTAAGATAGTCACACAGTTGGTATTGAATAATTTCATCTTTGTTGTGATACCTATTTGAGGGCTCCTCCAGAGGCGTTCTAACTTCCAAAATTCCCACCATGCTAATGCCTTGCGTCTTTTAAGATCACTTGCACCTGATGCCATCATAGAGCCAAGATACCTGAAATCTGTCACATGGTTGATGGTTTCCCCATAGACCTGAAGTGTCGGTTGAGGATTGCAGTTGGCAGTCATGTACTCTGTTTTAGATACGCTAATGTTGAGGCCGAGGTCTTTTGCTGCTGCAGCAGTTTCTGTCAGCTGCATCTGGGCTCGTGGAATTGTTGTCTCGAGTAAGGCAATGTCATCAGCAAAGTCCAAGTCGTTGAGAACAATGGCAGGATGACGCCTCGAACGACGTGGATGTGTCACAACTCCTGAGTCAAGATCAGATGTGGCCTTCTCCAATAGGTAGTCTACCAATATCACAAATAGGAATGGAGCCAGAACGTCACCCTGTAGCACTCCAGTGGAGACAGCGATAGGATCAGAGATACTGCCATCGACCATCACAGCACTTCTCGAGTTGTTGTACAGTACACCTATAGCGTCAACTAAAGCTTTTGGGATTCCGTAATATCGCAGTACTGCAAACATAACTTTCCTGTTTATGGAGTCGAAGGCTTTCTGAAGTCTATGAATGTGTCTGTGAGAGGTAGCTGCTGGTCTTTAAACCCTTCCATGATCCTCCTTAGGATGTGGATTTGCTGAGCACAGCTTCTGCCTGGGCGAAAGCCAGCCTGGTTATTCCTCAAGATGGGGTCGACATGATCTCTAATTCTGTTAAGCAGGATCTTGTTGTATACTTTAGCTGCAATTGACAGAAGAGATATTCCTCTATAGTTAGTAATAAGAGAGAGGTCCCCCTTTTTGGGTAGAAGAACAATAACACTGGTGGTCCACTGGTTGGGTGGTTTCAGGGTGGTGTAAACTTCCATGCAGAACCCATGGACAACTTGTACCAATATGTCACCGCCCTCGGCTGCTTCTGAAACTGCTTTCTGAAACTGTTCGTATCTCTCAGTTATTGGTATGGATGTGTCGTTGCACTTGAGGATTTCGAATCTGTTTGACAGCTCAATCTGGAATAGCTCTTTTTTGTGTCAGCGTTCTGCAGCTTTTCCCAGTCAAACCTTGGTCTTGTGCAGGGTTTCTTTTTGGTAGATCTTAGGCTACACACGAGCTTGATGCTGACAATCCGGTGGTCTGAATCTAGTTCCACAGAGTTGTATGCTCTACAGTTCCTTAGGGAGTTCGTCCACTTGCTGTTAATTAGGATGTGGTCGAGCTGGAGTTTAGACCCTGCTGGGTGCATCCATGTCCACAGACGGCGTCTGGGTTGAGGGAATCTTGACTGTGCTGGGCGGAGTTTATATTCTTCGCACATACTCACAAGCCTCTCTCCATTGTTGTTTGTCATGTCATTAGGTTCCATCGTCCAGTATAGTTTGAGCCAAGTTTCAAATATTGTCTGACCATGGTCTGACAGGGGCTGACATATTGAATTGGCTATCACGCTAGTATTTGTGTGTGAATATGGTGTGAACATGGTGTGAATGGGGTGATACACCCTGGACCAACAGTCTAGAAGATCCGAAAAGGCACTGCTGTAACCACGCTGCAACACTCCTGCTATTGACATATATTTAGCCCCATTGGGCTACATTTTAAACTAAAACCTGCTATATAATTCTTTTTTTTTTTAATTTGAACTTAATATTTGACAAAATCTGAAATTACATTATTTTTAAAACAAATTAAAGTTCAAACATTGATTTTCTTAACGCAAGAACATTGAAAAGTCGCGTGTTGGGCTAAAAAAAGTCCACCCAAGAATTGTTTAATTCAACACAAACTTTTGACTTTAACCAATTTTGAAATAGTACTAATTGCAATGACAAATTGAAGTTAAAGTGTGAATTTCTCAACACAACAACTTTTAAAAGTAAGACTTTGGGCGGGACTTTGGGCTTCTTTCCACCCAGAAAATTATCCAATTTAAATCTAAATAAACTTATGTATGAGTAAACTTTGAACATTTTCTGTCAGAATACCTTTAGCTAATTTCATTAATATCCTATGGAATTCACTCGTTCGACCAGCAAACAATATAAACATTATTCATTTATGAACATTAACACAAGAAAAAAAGCAACAACTGTAATAATTAGGTTTCTAAAGTCCCCATTAATACCATGCTAGTACCAAGTTCTTCCACTGTGGACAACACCAGGATACCACCCCTGGCGCGGCGGGGCCTTGATCCGTGCTTGGCCAGCGATCCTAGTAGCCAGGCTAAATCAAATAAATCAGCCAAAGAAAGTTATAATTTTTTACCCTGGATACCAGGGCATATCCGTGGTCACAAAAAGCTCAGAATGTAAAGGGAACGGAACCGTAATGTCATAGAAACAGTTTTGTCCAATAACCTCAGGGTGTGATGAGTGGCTGTCTAATCCAACTCGGGCATTAAAGTCTCCCAAAATCAAGTGGATGTTGTGAGTTTTCACCTGCTCAAGATGGTTCTCCAAGTTGTTTTAGAAATCATTTTTGTCATCAGGAGTAGCACTTTCAGTTGGAGCATAAATGGACGTAATAGTGAGTTTGGGATTACCATGGAATGTGGCAGTGATGATTCTGTTGCTGATGGAATTTACACTCTGTAGGCATCCGTGTCTGTATTTTGACACTAAAATACCAACACTTCCCTGACGCTGCTTTGTAGCCGAGCTATATATAAGAACCCATTTTCTGTCATCAGACCATAACTCGTCGGTATTGTTGGAAGTAATCAAGCGATGTTCCTGTATGCCAATGATGTCTATACCTGCATCTGCACATCCTACAAATAGTTGGTGTACCTTCCCTTGTTGGTATAGGGTATGCACGTTGTATGTAGATACAACAAGAGGTTTGAAGCAGATAGACGACGCTTCTCAGGATCAACAGTTCGTGATGTTGTGCCGAGTTCCCGCTGGCCCGTCATAGAGTCATTTGTTGACAGGCGCCCAGCTACCTTCGAGTTTGTAGTACTTGGTTTTTTCATTGTGGTTTTCGTAGTCGAGTTTGGTGCCAGAATTATTTTTGCCCGGTCTGGCAAGCTATACGGGTGATTAGCCCTGATTAGCTTTGGTCCGGGTGCACTATTTAATCCATAGTTGGGAATTATTTAACCCATGGTTTGGAAACTATATACTTAACCCATACCGGTAGTTGGGAAACTATTTAACCCATAGATTGGAAGCTATTGAACCCATAGTTGGGACTATTTTACACCATAGCTGGTAAGACAATGATCAGTAGAACCATGGAAGTAACAGTTACTTGGTAGTATCCAGAGCTACTCCAATAGCCTAAGGCCTACTGGTCAGATGCCCCCCCAGAGCTCCGTCTGTTAGCACTAGCCGCGAAGCTCGGTTATCCAGGTGGTATGGGACTGACATGCGCTACATTTGTAATGCATATCAGTCATCTAGGACGTGGAGATGGGTAACTGCAGGGAAGCGTATAAAGACAAGAGGGCTAATGGAATGCCTCTTGGATCTGCATAGAAGAAGCATGCAGGTTAGAAAAAAGAAAGGAATATACAATATATATCAATGACCTTATAAATAATGATGGTTTATTTTCCACTACATATATACTTGACAAGTTTAAAAATAAGCACAACTGGATTGCAGAGCTATTTTTTTCTTCAAATAAATTGCAAAAGTATTGATTTGCTTTATTAAACGCCAACAATATGCCTATTGAAATAAGTACTCGTTTAAGAACCTCGTGTATATATGTAAATAAAAAACGTGTAAATATGGTGTATTGGCAATCAAGGTATATTTACGTTCATGTAATTAAAAAGTTTACAGCCGTGCCAATAATTCAGAACAGATGGGCACAAGAACAGTCAACGTCACCAAAATGGGACGATATTTATGAGATGACTACAAGTCTCGAATACTGTGTTTGGTAGCACGATTCTGATCATCTCCATTTGTAGCCATTTTTAGGGGGTTTTGTCCGTATGTGTTGTGTTATCACGGACCAGTTACTGCCTTTTATCGTGGCTTTTTATCGTATTTTTTGTGGCACAAGAATCTTGAAAAGTAAGGACGTTGGTTGAAGGACATTTTGATAAGTTGTGTATTATATTGATACCTACTGCATGAGCATATTTTTGAGGTCCAAAATTAGGCGTTACTAAGATGTTTTTGGGCCGTAACCAAGGCACGTTCTCTGTTTTACATTTAGGTATATGTGTTAGGATGTACAGTGATGCGCCCCTACGATAGTTTCTACGCATAAAGAAGTAGACCCCGAATTACATGGAATTAAAATGTGGTTTGTGTTTGTATTTATTGTATTTCATCAATCATTTTCCTCTCATTCTTCTCACTGGCATAATATGTTGGTGTTTGTTGTCATTTATACGCTATTTATAAGGTTATTTGCTTACGTTAATGAATGCGGATAGTTATAGTCAACTATAATTCAAGCAAATCGGCTGGCGTGAGTTCATTGATACCATGAGCTCACGTAGTCCTTTTCAGTACTTCTTCAGGCAAATGAATAAGGGGGAACCATACCAAAAAGACAAGGCTATCATGTGACTAATTTTAACATAATAATGTCTAAATTCGGTTTTTCACGGACATATCGGACAACTTAAAAAAATGAGTGCTCACCTGTTTCTTGACCCATATGCATCTATTATTCGGATGAAATTCAATCCGGTAGCCTTACATGCTTACACAGAAAAACAAAATTACCAATGTGATTATTGTTTTTTAAGATGGCCGACGAAGATTTTGTCTGAGTCTAGTACGTATATACCACTCTCAGGATTTTGTATTAATACCACAGTTGTTTACTTACTAGTCATAAATAAAAAGGTCCAATGCGACTTTTCTGAACCACTTTTGCTAGCTCTTAGTTTCATAGCAATGTCATGAATTCCAAAGAGAACATAAAAGGACAAGTTTGAGTCTCCAAAAATGTGAGTGAGTCCATGGACGGTGGGACCAAGTGGGCCATAAAAATGATTCCCTTCCAACATTGTACTTTTACCCGATACCCAAATTATAGATTTGGTACCAATCTATCGAAACTAGAGCTTACATCAGTTACGAAAATGAAAATACTCGGCGAAGAATCACATTTTAGCGAAAGAGTAAAAATAATGCACAGATTAAATACAAAATAAATCAATTTCAAATGAATCTCCACATTAAATGTGCATTAAATAATCGTGATTTAGCCGACAATTTTTTTAAAAATAAGCTTATTATTTTTTTATATTATTTTTATTTTGATGAATGAAATGATGGAAATTTCCAGAATCAAATGTTTAGAGACATTTTGGGAATCTCGGGTCCCAAAATGGGCCCCGGGATATCGACTTAGTCTAAAAAATGATGGATACCATGATAAAATGTGTCCCGATGTGATTTTTGGATTATTTCACATTTTGAGCTACTTATAAAGTCTGTGTACTGTATTCCCTTTACGAAAATGCAATCACCAAAATGTGATTGCAGCAAGGTGGTACCAGGTTGCACAAAGTTGTCGCACGGTTGCGTAAGGTTGCACAAGTTTGTCACAGGTTGTCGCACGGTTGCGTAAGGTTGCACAAGTTTGTCGCAAGGTTGCACAAAGGTTGTGGATGATTGCTTCAAGGTTTCGCAACCTTCTCAGAACAACCAAACTGGTTGCGCAAGGTTGTATTTTTCCAAATTTAACCTTGCGCAAGGTTGCAGAATTGATTGCGATTTTCATAAGGGACGGGTCAAACTGCATCACATTTGATAAAGAAATGAATGGACACCATAAAATGTGTACCGATTTGAATTTTTGGGATTTTTTTCACATTTTGAGCTACGTATGAAGTCTGTGTAGCTAACCGGTCAAACCGCAACATATTTGACGGAGAAGAAAAAAATCTGACAATTTAGCCTAAAAAATGACAGACACCATAAAATGTGTCCTGATTTGATTTTTTGGATATGATTTCACATTTTGAGCTATGTATAAAGTCTGTATAGCTAGCCGGTCATACTGCAACACATTTGACGGAGAAAAAATAATCATACAATTTAGCCTAAAAAATGACAGACACCATAAAATGTATCCTGATTTGATTTTTTGGACATGATTTCACATTTTGAGCTGCGTATCAAGTCTGTGTAGCTAACGGGTCAAACCGCAACACATTTGACGGAGAAAAAAACATTCCGGCAATTTAGCCTAAAAAATGGCGGACACCATGAAATGTGTCCCGATTTGATGTTTTGGATATGATTTCACATTTTGAGTTAAGTATAAAGTCTGTGTAGCTAGCCGGTCATACTGCAACACATTTGACGGAGAAAAAAAAATCAGACAATTTAGCCTAAAAAATGACAGACACCATAAAATGTGTCCTGATTTGATTTTTTGGACATGATTTCACATTTTGAGCTGCGTATAAAGTCTGTGTAGCTAACGGGTCAAAAACGCAACACATTTGACGGAGAAAAAAACATTCCAGCAATTTAGCCTAAAAAATGGCGGACACCTTGAAATGTGTCCCAATTTGATTTTTTGGATATGATTTCACATTTTGAGCTACGTATGAAGTCTTTGTAGCTAGCCGGTCATACTGCAACACATTTGACGGAGAGAAAAAAAATCTGACAATTTAGCCTAAAAAATGACAAACACCATAAAATGTGTCCTGATTTGATTTTTTGGACATGATTTCACATTTTGAGCTGCGTATCAAGTCTGTGTAGCTAACGGGTCAAACCGCAACACATTTGACGGAGAAAAAAACATTCCGGCAATTTAGCCTAAAAAATGGCGGACACCATGAAATGTGTCCCGATTTGATTTTTTGGATATGATTTCACATTTTGAGCTACGTATAAAGTCTGTGTAGCTAGCCGGTCATACTGCAACACATTTGACGGAGAAAAAAAATCTGGCAATTTAGTCTAAAAAATGACGGACACCATAAAAAGTGTCCCGATTTGATTTTTTGGATATGATTTCACTTTTTGAGCTACGTATAAAGTCTGTGTAGCTAACGGGTCAAACCGCAACACATTTGACTGGGAGAAAAAGAAATCTGGCAATTTAGCCTAAAAAATGACGGACACCATAATGTGTCCCGATTTGATTTTTTGGATTTGATTTCACATTTTGAGTTACGTATAAAGTCTGTGTAGCTAACGGGTCAAACTGCAACACATTTGACGGAGAAAAAATAATTCCGGCAATTTAGCCTAAAAATGACAGACCCCATAAAATGTGTCCCGATTTGATTGTTTGGATATGATTTCATTTTTTGAGCTGCGTATGTAGCTAACGGGTCAAACCGCAACACATTTGACGGAGAAAAAACATTCCGGCAATTTAGCCTAAAAAATGGTGGACACCATGAAATGTGTCCCGATTTCATATTTTGGATATGATTTCACATTTTGAGCTACATATAAAGTCTGTGTAGATAGCCGGTCATACTGCAACACATTTGACGGAGAAAACAAATCCGACAATTTAGCCTAACAAATGACAGACACCATAAAATGTGTCCTGATTTGACTTTTTGGACATGATTTCACATTTTGAGCTACGTATAAAGTCTGTGTAGCTAACCGGTCAAACCGCAACATATTTGACGGAGAAAACAAATCCGGCAATTTAGCCTAAAAAATGAGTGACACCATAAAATGTCTCCCGATTTGATTTTTTAGATATGATTTCACTTTATGAGCTACGTATAAAGTCTGTGTAGCTAACTGGTCAAACCGCAACAAATTTGATGAAGAAAAAAATTCCGGCAATTTAGCCTAAAAAATGACGGACACCATAAAATGTGTCCCGATTTGATTTTTTTGATATGATTTCACTTTTTGAGCTACGTGTAAAGTATGTGTATAATGAACTGATCAAACCGCAACACATTTGACGTATCAAATGATGTTCGCATTTCAAATTTTATCTCCAATAATACCAATATAAGTTTACATTAAATAATCGTGATTTAGCCGAAAAGGTGTTTTTAAGTAAGCTTATTTTTATTATTTTTGTTTATTATTTTGATGAATGAAATGATGGATAATTTTCAAATCAAATGTTTAGAGACATTTCGAGAATCAAACTATCCGTTATAACAACACATCGCTAACAATGTGAGTGTGACAGTCATCGAATCTGGTTCCGCTGGGATCCTAAAGTACCAACCACATTAAACATGTCTACCGAAACCGCTCAACCAAAAACATGCAACCCGATAACCGCAAAACCCGCGAACCGCGAAGCCCGAGAACCGCTCTAGTTTAGACTATGAAAACTATTCTTGAAAAAGAGAGAAAATTGGCGGAGTTCAATTACAAATTATTATATAGAATCATCGCTACCAAAGCAAACTTATATAAATGGAATAAGGCGACCTCGCCCAATTGTTTTGAGTGCAGCACGTCAGATGATTATCTACATTCATTTATTGCCTGTACATTGTCAAAAAGCCTTTGGGTTCATTTTAAAAGATTTATTGATTTAACAATATTCCATGTCCAGAGATATCATTAAAAATCATTGACACATGTACATGATAGCCCATATTATATATTGTTTTATTTGTGAACTCACCTGCGAAGATTATGTGCCGTTGATGATCATTAGCCATCTATCTTCATGCTAATGGTAATTGTTGGTACATGCTGTTCACTGGTAGAGTCATGTTTTTGTTCATATTTGTAACTTATTGATACCAGTATGTTTAGTATTGTTATTATGTTATATAACTAATGTATAGGATATAGATGAATGAAAAATAAAACGAATGGAGAAAACACTAAAAAACACACAAAAATAACAAAAAAATACACCAAAAAACCCCATATACTTGGTGTTTTAAAGTTGAGAAAAAACATTGTTGACATACGTTAAGTATCATCAAATATTTAAAAGTGCTTGATGATACTTAACGTCAACAATGGCTTAGTATTTTTGTTTTAGTTCATCTACGTTTCCTATTATGTACACAGAGAAAATCAAGTATGTAAACAATTACACAATCCGTGTAGAATTAGAACTTAAGCTTTTGCACAGATATACTGTTTCATATTATGTGTTTTATGTAACTTTAAGTTTTTTGCCTTCCGGTATGCCGTAGAAGCAAGACCAGCGGGCGACAGCGCTGAAGAAAAATTATGTTTTTTGCCTGAAATATAATTTATTTTAAACTATCATTTGCTGTATCCACTAAGATGAACTGTAAGTCGATGTAGTATGCCAAGAAATAAACACAGGAAAGTCGGAAAGAAATTTAAACGACAAGGAAGTGACGAGCCTGACGACGAGACTGCCGAATTTGGTAATCCAGCCGAATTCGGAAACCTCGGAGATGGCTACTGCACAGCAGGTTGCGGACATATTCAAAATACTTGACAAATTAGACATATTGGATACAATTAATAAACGTCTAATCGACATGGAAAAAGAACTTACGCCTGTAAAAGTTAAGGTTGGAGATCTAGAAAAAGCAAATAACTTTTCTAGTGCTCAAATAGAGACCCTGGAACAAAAGAAAGCCGATAAAACTGCACTTGAAAAACTTGAAGCTCAGGTAGAGGATCTCGCAAATAGATCTAGGAGAAACAATCTTGTTTTTCTAAATGTGCCAGAGAATAAGGAGGCTGAACATAATGGAAACTGTTCTGAGCTCATTAAAACCATAGTTGCCGAAAACCTTAAAATCAATGCTGACGGTTTTATTTTAGACCGTGTGCACAGAACACCAACACAAATGCCGAATGTCCCCAGAGAAAAGCCAAGGCCTATACATGTAGCGTTTCATTACTACAGTGACCGGCAATCTGTTCTCCGGGCTGCAAAGAACCTAAAGACTAATCCCTATACAGCAGCAGATGCAAGGTTCAAGTTAGTCATCATAGAGGATGTAACACCTAAACTTCAAGCTGAAAGGGCTAAACTCTGGAAGCATCGAAAGACACTCCTGCGAGAAAATCCAGGAAGAAGAGTGTACATCAACTATCCTGCAAATATGAAGATCATCGAGCCGGGTGGAGCAGTGTGGCGTATGGGAGAGAAAGACTTGTAAACAAGTGGAGCAGTATGGCGTATGGAAGAGAGAGACTTGTAAACAATAAACTTTAACTTTATTATGTTATTGCTTCAGATTCAGCGCTGTCGGAAGCTGTTGAAGAATACGGTTTGAAAAGAAAACAAATCGTATCGCAGGTATTTTTTTGCCATCTTCAAGCCTGCACCCTTTTTATTTAGGTTATATTGTTGTGTGTTTATTTTTTGACAATGTTGTTTAAATGTGTGTGTTTGCCAGTAAATTCTAGTGCAAATTGTTTAAGAAAATACTTTGGTCATGGAAAATTAGGCCTCCCCCCAGATGGATGATGTAAAGATATGCTCGTTGAATGTGAAAGGTTTACGAGATGGCAAAAAACGTACTGCTGTTTACATGGTTGAAGAAAAAAAACTTCACCGTATACTTTTTACAAGAAACGCATAGTATACAATCTGACTGTCGGAATTGGAATAGCGATTGGGGTTCCACCGGTGTATGGAGCCATGGAACTTCACAAAGCAGAGGCTCTGCTATCTTGTTCAACAAGAACTGGGACTATAAATTATTAAAATGTGTGTGCGACACAGAGGGACGTTATGTGATCATTGATTTTAAAATATCTGATGTTATTTACACAATTGCTAATATTTATGGACCAAATAAGGACTGTCCTGATTTTTATAAGAAGGTTGACGATGAGCTTGATAATTTTCATTGTGTTAATATTGTTTATGGTGGAGACTTAAATTGTGTGTTAAACTTATCTTTGGATAAAAGGGTGGCCGTAGTCATACCAATTTCAAATCACAAAAGGAGATTTTTAATTTAATGGCAAAAAGAGATCTTGTTGACATTTGGTGGTATAATAATCCAGGTAAATTTCAGTATACATGGAAGTCGAATGACAAACCACCAATCATGTGTAGGTTGGATTATTTACTCATAAGTAATGGTTTAAAGGGAAATGTTACTAATGTTGATATTAAACATGGTTTAAAATCAGATCATTCACTGGTACAATTAATGTTGTGCAGTAAACAGAATAAGCATGGTAAAGGAATGTGGAAATTTAATGTTTCACTTTTGGATGACATGGAGTTTACTGATTTGATTCATAAAACTATTGACAATGTTAAAATTGATAATATTAATGCACGTCCGGACATGTTATGGGAAACAATGAAATGTGTTATAAGAGGTGATACAATTAATTATGCCAGCCGGAAACGTAAACAGGCTAAAAGAACTGAAGAGTGTCTGGAACAAGACATAAATAATCTTGAGATTAAATATGCTGAAAATCCTAGTGAGCCGATTTTAAGGGAAATTGAAATCAAGAAGCACAATTTGGATTCAATTTATGATGAAAAAGTTAAAGGTGCAAGAATCAGATCCAAGGCAGATTGTACTGAATTTGGTGAGAAGAGTTCAAAATACTTTTTCAATCTCGAAAGGTACCGTGTTAATAATAAGTCAATTACAAAGTTGATTGATGATGAAGGTAATGAGGTTACAGGTACAGAAAATATTCTGAATGAAGAGGTCAAATTATACTCTACTTTGTATACTTCTCAATATAATACTGATCTAAATGCTCAGGAAGGTTTAACACAGCTTGGTCTATCACTGGAAGATATTCCTAAAGTGACTGAGAACAATAAAGATGAATGTGAAGGTATCCTAAATATGCAGGAATGCACTGATGTCGTCAAAGAGATGAAACATGGTAAAAGTCCGGGGTCTGATGGATATCCAATTGAGTTCTATAATTTTTTTTGGGATGTCATTGGACAAGTGGTTGTTGATTGTTTTAATTACTGTTTTGAGAAGGGTTGCATGACGGACGAGCAATGTAGAGGGGTAATTACTCTTATTCCAAAAGAAGGGAAGGATAATAAATTCTTGAAAAATTGGAGACCCATCAGCCTGCTTAATGTAGATTATAAAGTTGTATCTAAAGCTATTGCAAATCGTTTCAAAAAAGTTCTCAATTCAGTTATTTCACCCGATCAAACTGGTTTTTTGTCAAATCGATATATTGGTGAAAATGTAAGGTTAATACTTGACATTATTGAGTATGTAGATAACGAGAGTCTTCCTGGGTTACTTCTGTTCTTGGATTTTGAAAAAGCGTATGATAAACTTGAGTGGAATTTTGTACAAAACTGTTTGGGTATGTCCGGATTTGGAAGTAACGCAAAAAAATGGGTCACTCTTTTTTACACCAACATCAGAAGTTGTGTTACAAACATGGGCTTTGTCTCAAACTATTTTGATTTATCACGGGGTCTTCGTCAAGGATGCCCCTTAAGTTGTTACATTTTCATAATTTGCGCGGAGGTCTTGGCCATTGCAATCCGTAAAAATAAGTGCATTAAAGGTATTAATATTAAGGGAAATGAGTCTGTTAAGTTAACACAATATGCAGATGATACCACTCTTATCTTGGATGGCTCAAAGGATTCCCTCGTGCAATCCCTTAAGGTTCTTAAATCTTTCAGCAAAATATCTGGTTTAAGTGTAAATTATTCTAAATCATCTGTATTAAAGATAGGTTCTTTAAAGAATGATGAGACCATTTTACATCCAGATGCTAATCTAATCTGGTCTAAGGGCCCTGTCAAATTCTTGGGGGTAAATATTTCTCTGAACAAAAAACTTCTTTTTGAATTAAATTATGAGGTCCAGTTTCAGAAATTAAGCAAAATCTTAAACATTTGGTTACAAAGGGGTCTTACCCCCATTGGAAGAGTGTTAGTTATTAAATCATTAGCTATTTCTCAGCTCACATATTTATTATCTGTTCTATATACCAAATCCTCCTGATTCGTTTTTGAAAAAAATTGAAAAGGTGTTTTTCAAATTTATTTGGAATGGTAAACAAGACAAAATAAACAGGGACACCATGTACAATAAAGTTGACGAAGGTGGTTTGAACATGACTAACATCTATGATTATAAAGATGCTATTAAAATATCATGGGTTAAAAGGTTTGTTGACCCTAATAATGAGGGCAAGTGGAAGATTTTGTTTGATAATGAAATCAAGAAAATTGGTGGTGGTTGGATTTGGCAATGTGAGCCAGCTAACGTGTGTGATTTAAATGTAAATAAAATTAGCAACAGTTTTTTGAAAGATCATTTGATGAGTTTCATGGAATTCAAGGAGAAGTACCATGCTGTGAAAACTAATTTTGTTGACTATTTTGGAATTGTTCAATGTATCAAAAAGAATTTAAAGGAGTCATGTTCTAAGTTATTTACTTTGACTGGTAATTATGAAAGGAAGGAACAGCTGATGACGGATATTTTATTAACAAAAAGAGTCTGTAAATTTGCCTATGAAAAGATGAGGAAGCATGTAATACCAAATGCGAAGCAGTACTGGGAAGGCAAGGCTCAATTTGATATTGATTTGTCACAGCCAATTAATGACTGGAAGGAAGTGTACTCATTAGCTTTTAAATGCTGTATGGACTCATATACAAGATATTTCCAGTTTCGTTATATTCATAATATTCTACCAACAAACTATTTCTTGTTCAGAATTGGTTTAATAGAAACTGATACATGTAGTTTCTGCAAAGTGAATAGAGAAACAGTAAAACATCTCATGTGGGAGTGTAATGTAACAAAAGATTTTTGGAACAATCTTAGTGCATGGATGAATACTGGGCTAAATATCTTTTCAATGTGAACTATCAGAATATATGTCTTGGCTTACTTAATGAAGATTTCGACTTTTTCAAAAATATTATTATTCTTTTGGCAAAACGTTATATTTATAGATGCAGAGTTGAAGAAAAGAAACTTAGTATTTATGTCTTTAAAGCATTGGTGAAAATGACCGAAAAATCCGAGAAAGTGATTGCAGAACGGAATGATAAAATGGCATCCCATAATAAAAGATGGGGGATTTTGACATTGTTTTCATAATATTGTTTTTATAATATTGTTATCATAATATTGTTTTCATAATGTTTTCTTAAAAAAAATAGCATTATGTGCCTATATAGTAAAACTTTGTCTGGCACTTGTGGCGTCTGAATGTTGATGCCTTGTCTGTATTTGATGTATTTTTTGTAGTGTTATTTTTGTATTTTGTTAATTTATTGTTGTATGTTATAAAATAAAAAAGTCCCTATAAACGGGCTGGAAAGAGAAGAAAAAAAAGTTTTTGTTCATATTTGTAACTTATTGATACCAGTATGTTTAGTATTGTTATTATGTTATATAACTAATGTATAGGATATAGATGAATGAAAAATAAAACGAATGGAGAAAACACTAAAAAACACACAAAAACAACAAATAAATACACCAAAAAACCCCATATACTTGGTGTTTTAAAGTTGAGAAAAAACATTGTCGACATACGTTAAGTATCATCAAATATTTAAAAGTGCTTGATGATACTTAACGTCAACAATGGCTTAGTATTTTTGTTTTAGTTCATCTACGTTTCCTATTATGTACACAGAGAAAATCAAGTATGTAAACAATTACACAATCCGTGTAGAATTAGAACTTAAAGCTTTTGCACAGATAAACTGTTTCATAATATGTGTTTTATGTAACTTTAACATAATTATTAAGGAGTTCAGTCGATATTTACCTAAAATTATGTCAACATTATTCTCTGTGTAATAACACAATTTATGCTAATTATCAAGTACTTTATTTTGATACAAAAACGTTTAAATTATGTTTCGTTATGAATTTAGAGCACATATGTTTATTTTGCTAATGACAAATTAAACATGCTCACTATTTCCTTATTCATTAGCCATCTATCTTCATCTTCATCGTTATGAATTTAGAGCACATAATATTTATTTTGCAAATGATGAATATTATTAGTTATCCCCTGTTTGTTTATGCAATACGGACAAATATCTATGGTTTGTTTCCAATATCACATGACGCGATAGCCGAATGTGATATTGGAAACAAACCATAGATATTTTCCGTATTGCATGAGAACAAACAGGGGGTAACGAATTTATCATTCAGTAGACATGAATGCATTTTTATATAAATTGTCACTTACCTCTCTGAATTTTTTTAAAAAAAAATACAAACTTTTAACAAAAACATTGCCATTTTTTTTTTAAATATAAAAAAATCTCAAAAAAAATTCTTTTTTTTAAATTGAAAAAAGTGAAAAAAATTGAAAAAAATTGAAAAAAAAATTGAAAAAAAAATTGAAAAAAATTGAAAAAAAAATTCTCAAAAAATATAAACAAAATATTTAAAAAAAAAAAATCAATTTTTTTTTAAAACATTGTCAAAAATAATTCTTGTATCAAACCTTCCAAATTAATGGATCCAGAACTAAATTTAACCAATCAAAATATGTGATAACAAACTGTCCAATGGACCTACGGCACATAATCTCCTGGCCACAGTTCGACATACGTGGGCGCACTTCGATCAGGCTGCGCACGCATGCTTGAACTCACAAAATACTCCCAACCAACAACACCAAAGCACCTGATTGGTCAAATTTAAACTGAAGCCTTTTTAACGATCGTCACGCTGCGCCGTATCCACCAACGCAGTACTCCCGCTGCGCCATAACCACCGACGCAGTGGGGCGTGATGGTGCGTGGAAAAGCTCATGAGTTTTTCAGTTCTCACGTTTTCAGTTCTCACGTTTCTCACCAACCAATCAGAGCCTTGAGGTCGAGATGACGTAGTGCGCACAACAGAGAACCCAGGTACTGTTTTTGGGTGAGGTTGAGCAGGCGTACTTTACGCGAGCTCAACCTCATGTGACGTGGGTCCATAGAGTAAAGAAATATTTTTAATTAAACAATCTCTTCCACATACTTATTATTTCACTTATGTGTGTATGATGTATATTACTTGTTGTTAGTATTGTGTTATCAATGAATGATACGGGTCCATATCACTAGAGTAGTGATAAATTACTCTAGTAATACGGGAAAATATTAATTGGGGCATTAACCAATGGCAATGCAGCATTCATGGCTACTGAATGATAATATTCTATCTCCTTATGATGGTCAGTGTAACGTTTTGATATAAAAATATCTATATATACCCATATTTTGTCGGCGATACAATTTAGTAGAATATAGCGTTTTGATACAAATATAATGTTAAAAACATTTCAGTCTGAATAAGTAATAAACGCACTAGTGTTTTCAAACGTAAAGAAAACCTGAGGTTTGGATATATGATGACTGAAGAAGTAATAAAGTGTTTTCAAATGTAAAGAAAACCTGAGGTTTGGATATATTTTGTATATGATGAATGAATAAGTAATACACGCACTAGTGTTTTCAAATGTAAAAAAACCCTGAGGTTTGGATATATTGTATATATGATGAATGAAGAAGTAATAAACGCACTAGTGTTTCCAAATGTAAAGAAAACCTGAGGTTTGGATATATTGTATATATGGTGACTGAAGAAGTAATAAACGCACTAGTGTTTCCAAATGTAAAGAAAACCTGAGGTTTGGATATATTGTATATATGGTGACTGAAGAAGTAATAAACGCACTAGTGTTTTCAAACGTAAAGAAAACCTGAGGTTTGGATATATTGTATATATGATGACTGAAGAAGTAATAAACGCACTAGTGTTTCCAAATGTAAAGAAAACCTGAGGTTTGGATATATTGTATATATGATGACTGAAGAAGTAATAAACGCACTAGTGTTTTCAAATGTAAAAAACCCCTGAGGTTTGGATATATTGTATATATGATGAATGAAGAAGTAATAAACGCACTAGTGTTTCCAAATGTAAAGAAAACCTGAGGTTTGGATATATTGTATATATGATGACTGAAGAAGTAATAAACGCACTAGTGTTTTCAAATGTAAAAAAACCCTGAGGTTTGGATATATTGTATATATGATGAATGAAGAAGTAATAAACGCACTAGTGTTTTCAAATGTAAAGAAAACCTGAGGTTTGGATATATTGTATATATGATGACTGAAGAAGTTCTAATAAACGCACTAGTGTTTTCAAATGTAAAGAAAATCTGAGTTTTGGATATATTGTATATATGATGACTGAATAAGTACTAATAAACGCACTGGTGTCTTCAAATGTAAAGAAAACCTGATGTTTGGATATATTGTATCGGCTTATATGATGACTGAAGAAGTACTAATAAACGCACTAGTGTTTTCAAATGTAAAGAAAACCTGAGTTTTGGATATATTGTATATATGATGACTGAAGAAGAAATAAACGAACTAGTGTTTTCAAATGTAAAGAAAACCTGAGTTTTAGATATATTGTATATATGATGAGTGAAGAAGTAATTAACGCACGTGTGTTTTCAAATGTAAAGAAAACCTAAGGTTTGGATATATTGTATATGATGACTGAAGAAGTAATAAAAGCACGAGTGTTTTCAAACGTAAAGATTTTTTTTTTACTATTGACCAAAATGAAATCTGAAAAAGAGGGCTAATGACTTGGAATAAGGTAAACAAATGATTTTCGACAAAAACCATTCTGTTTTCAATATGATTAAAGAGTAGTCTAACGTTTCTTCCGGCAAGATTAGTGCGCATTTCAAGATGCAATCAGACAATTTTTATTCGGGACTGAACAATTGGGTAGATAATGACTCTGGTAAATATTAGCAGATAGTAACTCCCACCCGAAGGTGGGAAACGAGGGGAAAACCAATTGGTAAGTTGGCATTTTGTAACTCTATAGAATCCATTTTAATCAATCCAAATCGTCTTCGAGGATGGGACCACATGCTTATCGCTTAGAGCCCTCCAGAAGAGTTTGCCACAGACGAACTGTGCATGCTCATGTTCACGCGATGAATGACAATACATAATTAACACTTTCCACGCGGCTATTGGTGTTACCATATAGGCTTACAAAACAGATTTTTCAGAAACCTTTCCCAACTTTCAAGATCTACTTCAAGGATTACTGAACCAATACTAGGCATGTTTGTACTTATTTCAATGTATTTCTCATGGTGATTCCAAATATGGTAATGAAGTTCAATACATTTGACATTTTTGAAACATTTTGTGAACATTTGGAATGTCGTCTGCAGCCGCCTGCCGCGTGGAAAGCGTTAACATGGACACCTAGAATGGGATCTCGACATAACAGGCTAATTTGGGCGGCAAACGTATCGTGATTATGATCAATAGACCGATAACTTGTCGTCACAATTATAGGCATTACGTTTGATTTTAGTATATTAGATTATATATTTTTCGGTACCTAATGTGCATCTTTATTTTGGTTTCGGCTTGTGAACTGTTACGATTTATCAAACATAATATAGCGTGTTCCAAAAAACTGGGTTCAAAAACCGGAGAGCTTATAAAGTAGAAACCATAACTGCTTGATATCTAAAGATATGAAAGTACATATATTTGACCGTAATTGGTTAAATTGTGAGACAATCTAATGTCAACGTATGGAAATACAAAGATTTGAATAGAGCGTGTGCAAGCTTTCCCTTCATGGAATTTATTCACCTAAATAACTTATGTTTGGTCAACAATCTGTTCACATTTGGGTTTCTGTTTCTTCAACAATAAATTACATAATAGCCATTCTGTTTTAAAATTCACTGTTAAAGTTAGATTTTATTATTCATGTTGTACTCTTTCTTGGTAAAGGTGTTGCTTTCCTTTGAATAACCGTATCTTTTAAAACTTATTCCTGATTTGAAAGGGTTGAATTTAAGGCATTTTGGTTTAATATTCAGCATGAGATAGAAATACCCATTGCAGTTACCTTGTCATTTAAAATGTACAAAAACAGCAAATGTTAGAGCGCCCTGATATCCTGCCTCTAATTCACGTGATGAGATGAAATACTTAATGGCTGGTTTCCAATTATGGTTTTTCGACCTGCTAAGCATGGCAGTGTCTTAGAAGAATATTTATTTTTATTTTCTTTAAAGGTATGTACACTGTTTTAATGTTTCTTGCCTTTAGCTCATTGTAAATAATAAATTCAAATGCAAAATATTGACGAAGTCAGAACAATGCGTAAATGCATGGGCGGTCCATGAGCAAATCGGGACAAACGGGTTCTGACCACGCTCTATTGACATCAGACTGATCTCACAGTTTCAACACGTAAGGTCAGGTAAACTTACATTAATATCCTTAAATATATATTTGCTATGTTTCCTACTTTTTCAGTTATAAGCACTCCAGTTTTTGGACCCAGTTTTTTGGGACACACTGTATATTACTGATCAATCATGACAGTCCTTTTGGCGAAATGTTGCACGTTCTACATCCCTGGATCCTTCAATTGCATAGTGATTTAGATATATTGACCGGGTGAATTTTAACCAAAATATTTTCCAATTTATAGTCATGAAGAGAGAGTTTTCAGGGTATGTGAATAGGGTCTCGTCTATTAAATCTTGTCTTTTTGCTTTCCAAGCTATTATCAATGATGTTGCTTAAAATATGATGTCGTTAAAGTATGAAGTCAGTAGAATGAATCAAACTTCATTTTGAAAATTAATGCTGTCGAGAAATGACAAGATTTTCCTCTCTTATATTATAGTAAGCAATTAGACAGTCGGAACAATTTTCTTCACAATTATATAGGAGAAAAAAGAAAAGTGACCACCCAAGATGTCAAAATTATAATTGTGGTTATAACCGGAAATGTTTGTAAGTGAACCTTTTATTTAAACTTCGCTAATATTCACTCATCGAAACATGGATCTGCCTATCCATTTATCTTCTATTCCCAACATATCATAACATATCAGTAAGAAACACAACGTATACCGTCACATTGTAAACCCTAACGTGTTCAGCGCGAACATCAATGGTTATCTTGTATTGATATAAACGAAATCATCAACCACCTGTCAGATGCGTTCTGATTTGTTTAACTTAATATTCTAGTATTCCAGTTTTGAATTTGGTTGTTTTAAATAAAATTGTGAATATGTTTTGCATTCCACAGTTTCATATAACTAATCACACGTGCACTTAAGTTGAAAGCATTAACTTTGTTTTCGTTTAGGGTATTTGAAGAGTATAATGGAAGAAGAAGTGTCAAAATAACCGTTTGATTAATGAGGTTTGAAATGACTCGGCTGATAACAAAGTTCAATATTTGAGGCTAGTGATTTCATATCTAAATACAACATTTGTGACTAAAACAAAATTATATTAATAATTTTCTATATTAATAGACACTCAATAATATGGCCTTTGTCCTTCCACGATAATCATGGGCTTGGTCTAAATAAACGTATTTTTCTCAAAATTGAATGTCAATAGAAGTTATAAGTATACATATTTGAAATGGCCATACTGAGAGGAAAATTGTTGATGTACCATTTATATAAATCAGAAACTATTTAGAATTTGACTTCATTTGACCTTTGACCGGAAATTACCATATACCTACTATGTCAGAGATATTACAAACCATATATTTCTGTAATCCTTGTAACCAGATGAGTAACTTGACATAAATTTTAAAGAAATCAGTCAAGTTTAAAGTTTTGACCCCATATTATCCTCACGTGACCTCAAAACTGCAAATAACTCATTCTTACGAAATCACAACTTCATTTATACCACAGCAAACCCGAAAAACCCATTTGTATTAAAATCTAGCAAAGAGACTTCTTACAACCAAGATGTGTTAACATCGCACCACTTTTATTTTCATGGAAAATGGATTATCGCATAAACGATTTGAATGCTTTAGCACAATGCCAATATAAATTGCAATAGAATAAGTATTCTGGTAGAATTAAAAGAGACACTCAAAGAATATGCGAACCGACGTGAGAAAAAAAGCTTTAAGCACCGAAAATCATTAAATGTGGTTAAATTAATGTGATCAATATTGGACAATTACTGACGTTTGAAAACACTAGTGCGTTTATTACTTCTTCAGTCATCATATTTGGAAAGCTATGTATTAGCAAGTTCAAATAAGGTCAACATCCGAATGTGACATTCCTTTTGTAAAAAGAGGTGGACATGAAAAAGTGGACGAAGTTATGATATGAATTATATAAACATTGTTTACATTTATATTTGTGATTGAAATTTAAAAATGTAAGCGATGAATGTAATGGCATACACAGTAAACATAATGATGAAATTATGTGTACTTACTGGTATAGTATTATGATATACAATGTACACTGACAATGTGTCATTAATATATACAATTGTGCACTTGTAGACATAAAGAAACTATGAAATGTGTAATGTCTAATGATAAATGTAAACATACTGTGAAAAACATAATGAAATGTGTTATAAAATGTAATGATATAATATCTAAACATGGTGGAAACTATGTGAAACGTGAAAATGTCAACATGTTAAAGTGACGGGTACTAATACACAATAAAAGATTTTAAAATATGTAAAACAAAAAGAAAAAGAAAAAAAAGTAGGCCCTTCCAAACCTGTATCAGCTTGCGATATAAAACAAGAGTACGTCCACCAAACCTGTATAAGCTTGCGATATACGTAAGACATCTATCACGACAAAAATACAGGATAGTGTTTGGACAATGATTCGGGCTTTCAATATAGCCCCGTTTAGCTTTATCCGGTTGCAACAAAACATGTGACAACATTCCATTTTCAAATTATCAGGTGTAGGATGTGGCCACTTTAATTTGAATATCTAATTGCCGCCGCATACATTTCACTTCCTTGAGCATGTGGCTGAAGCTGTGAGCTCTTTTGTTTCCGATATTTTCTTCATAATAAGCCAGTATAAAATATAAAGTAATGGGGTTTGTAAAGAATGTGGCAATAATTAGAGCCTGGCCCCTCGACAGAAACAACGTTAGCAATTTGGAATATGTAGTTAGTGATCTTTTAAGGATACGCTGAAACATAAACGTCAATGAGTCATCTTCAAAGGAAACGCCTATACAGGAAAACGTACGTTGTTAAGTGATCTTAAAAGGGAAAACTGGAACATGGAAACGTAGGTCATTGATTTATCTTTAAAGGTAGTACTAAAACAGGAAGTTCACATTAATTATAACCATAGTGCTGAAGAGAACACGCCTGGTGCGGTGAGTTGGGTGTTATTTGTTGGTTATAGGTGGTTCTCAATGACCTAAAAATACACTGCGAGCTCAGCGCATGTGTTTTGAGTATAGCGATTTTTAAAATAACACAAAGGTGATCGATTGATCAGTAATATTTTATACTGTTTAAATGGTATCTGTCAGAATGTTTGGTCAATGCAAGCGTAAAATTAATCTTGACAAACATTTGAAAATTTAATTAAATTTTTCCTAAACAACGATTGCCATGTGACGTAGGACGATTTTTTTAGATTTACTCTATTTTGGGGGAATTTTCATCATCCTCTGAACAATCATGAGTCGAGTAGCCGAGCGGTGCTTTAAACTCATTAAATTACACTGAAATCGAATCGAAACTCCAAATTGTCAACTTAACAGGAGACAGCTCCATTCTGTTTATATTTTCTTTAATTCGTATCAAATATTGCAACAAATAACGTTGAATCGTGATTTCCGACAAGTCAGTTTTTACGTGCGAATTTTCTCTCACGAAGTTCTAACATGAATTGGTTTTAAATCTTATTCATAAATTGCATTTTATCGTAATTCACGCCCACATCGCTTACCTGCGCTGTGATTGGCAAATATAATAAACAGTTAGCGACGGCGATAATAACCGTATGTTGATTGGTCCATATTTCGCCAAACACCATAACAACATTGATTGACAGGTTTATAAGGGGAATCTCCCGATAATCTGAAATACCGTAACATCAAAACAGCTGGCTTTGATATAATCGTTTTCTTGTGTACGATTCTACTTCATTGTCATATGAACATCGCCAAATGCAATGGTAAATGGTTCATGCGCGATCTGTTTATTCCAAACCATGTCGTTTGAATTGTAAACGTCTTCAATTCATACGGCATCATAACCTCACCAATCTGTGATTTAACCCTTAAGCAACCAAGTAAGGCACCTTTCCCTGTAGAACAGTGTTTTCCCATGAATTTCAAATATAATAATTTGTCACCCATTTTATCTTGAAATAGACTCTATTCCAAATTCATAAACTAATACGCAAATGAAACCCCAAAAGGGATATTGACTCGAAAACTCTATCAAGTGAAACATATTATTGTCGACATAACCCATCCTGTTTTCAATATGATTGAAGAGCAATCTCACGTTTCTTGGGGCACAATTACGCCTTTCCAGATATGATCAGACAATCGTATTCTGCACTGTACACTTGGATAGATAATGATCCTGACATGGTTAATATTAAAGGATTCAAAACCTTATGAATATACGCAATACGTGCGTCGCAAACAAATGCCGTCCTTTACTGCTACGCATAAATAATGCGCAGAACGGAGCACCAAGTACAGCCACGTAAACACCACTCACCCGCGTATAATGCGTATCAAGTTTGATCGAGAAAAGAAGCTCACATAATACCACGAACACGCGGCGTACTTGCACAACGCAGAACATTGTTGTTACGCGACATGTTAGTGGTTCGACTAGGATCGATTTGTAATGGGGAAGTCACGTCCGTATCATTAGACCATTGTACAGCGCATAGATACCACTTGTTTAATGCGCTTTATAAATGATTATTATTATTATTATTATTATTATCAATTGACGGTTACGAATCAGGATAATGACTTTGTGAAGAATCAAAACATGTTACTCTGGGACCTCGGAATTTCCCTCGTGGCTACGCTCCTCGTGCTGCAATTACTTGGTTCCAAAGTGAAAATGTTTTAATTGTTTACAGTTACCTCTAAACGACTGATACGTAGTCATTATCCTTTAATTAGTAACGTCTACCTAAAGGTGGGAAACAAGGGGCAAACAAATTGGTAAGAATATTCAATAATACATCCTAAAATTCCAAGAACTCAAATACATCAATAATTTTGCGATGATATGCATGTACAGATGTCGAAGAAATGTCACCAATCAACTTCGTCTAGAGGATTATGCCACATGCTAAAGGCTGATTTGTCATTCGGGTAAGGATTATAATGATTAATTTAACTAGGGCTTGTCTAACTAACTTTTAAGACCTAACCATTTTTTCATCATTGATATGGATTTAGAGAATATTAAATGATATAATGTTTCGGTACCGATTGTGTATCTTTAATATGATATATGCGTGTGCATAATCTAATAATATAAGATTACAGATGTGATGAGGTTGTGTGCTTCCTATCAGTAATAATTTATTCTTGATTAAATCGTAACAGTCCTTTAGGCTATACGATGCACGACCTACATTTGTGGATCGTCCTATGGCTTATTGACGCTGGTGGAAATGTGTTTAGAGCATCCATGGAACCACAATCTCTCCACATTTGAAGTCTTGAATAGGGTTCTCACTCAGGGTATGAAACAAGGTCTCATTGAATTCCAGAGTCTCATCAATGTTGCTAATGAACACTTTAGTTAATTTAAAATGCTGTGTAATGAAGCCGGAAGTCATTTTGGATGAGAAAGGAAAACAAGAAAATATGGCAAATTTAAGCAATTAAAACAAATGTGTTGGTTGTAAAGGTATCTAGACCATCCTGTGCAACCTCCGCAAACATCATTTTGTATTTATCATTAGAATTTAAAAGGAACACAATTTTTGTAATGGTAGCCATCTGCGCTGATATTCACTGATAAGTAGCTGCCATCCATTATCATAGCATTATTACCAAACAATATCGGAAAATGTCAGTACAAATATCGTCCAATACTGTATTTGGTCAGTCAAATAATCAATGGTTGTCTTGTTTTGAAATAAAAGAAATCATCCACCACCTGTCAGGTGGTTTTTGATTTGTTTGGTATTCCAATATTCCAGTTGTTGCAATCATGTTGCTCTTAATGCAAAACGTCGATATATTTTCCAGTCCGTGGATTCATTTTCATAACATATAATTATTTGAACAATGCGTTCCATGTTTATACTAGTATGTAGTTGAAATTGTTATTAAGATGACAAGTGCTTCAAAGCCAATTTCCCCCGGAATCTGTGTAAGCAGACATTACTCACTTGTTATGCTTGTTCTTAAATTGTTTGCAGAAAAGTATAACCGAACACTTGAATGCGCCCTTAACTTATATCAGCTTGCGATTTATTGATTCTGTGGTCATATAGTGTAGACAGGAAGACGGGAAAGTTTTTAGAAAAATTATCCAGGCTTTCAGGCAGTGTTTAGTATTATCTGGTTGCTCCTGTAACAACTTTCCATTTACTATACAGGGTGAGTCAAAAAGAAGTTGTACGAGAATGAATATTTGTTTAAAAACATACCAAACAAATTTGACAAACCAATGAGGCACGTTTTCAAAGAGCAACTCATTCCGCTTATATGACAAAAAGTATCATTGAAATCGATCAATTATATCAGGAGCTATGCCTGTTTTAATATAATAGAGAACCTTTTTTAGCTGTCCACGCAACGCTTAATCTTCTTGAAATCTATCCACTGTAAGTGGGCAGCAAAATGTACACACGGTCAATCATATTCAAATGAGATTAAAGTCCGGGAGTTTAAAACACAGATGGGAATGCTGTACATGAAATAAAACATCAGTGACAACAATAAGAAAATGATTAAACATTGAAGGCCCGCTTAAAACAATAGAGACACCTTAGAGGACAAACATCAGCAATCATTTTACTGCCCACTTAGAGTGGAAAGATTTCAAGAGAATTAAGCGTTCCGTGGACAGCTAAAAAAACGGGTTCTTTTATTAAAATAGGCATAGCTCCTGATATAATTGATCGATTTCAATGATTCCTTTTGTCATGAGCGGAATAAGTAGCTCTTTGAATACGTGCCTAATTGGTTTGCCAAATTAGTTTGGTATATTTTTAATCAAATATTCATTCACGTACAACTTCTTTTTGACTCACCCTGTCAATTGAGGCGGAATTTCGTAAAATTGGTAAAAAGAAAACTACTTTTCAACCACATAAAACTAAGTATATGCTAGATTTTGCTTGAGATACTAGTAGGGTCATCTCGAGTGAATCCCGTGACCACAAGAGCGAAGGTTCATTTCTCTGTGGATTTGTCTTCTAGGGAAGCTATTTATCAAATTTAAAGGCATATTATGTGATCTTTTCCAGAAAACGCCCTCTATTCATGATTTTTTTTAGAAAGTAGATTTTCTTGCAGATTTACATTTCCGATCATAAATCATACATACATTCCAAGTTACAGAGCGATACGATTCCTAATTACCTCAAAATCATGGTTTTAGAGTGAATTTAGAGCGGAAAATATAAATTGTCGGAATCCCGACAGTTTATTTTCACTCTAAAACCATGATTTTGAAGTAATTAAGAATCGTATCGCCCTGTAACTTGGAATGTATGCATGATTTATGATCAGAAATGTAAATCTGCAAGAAAATCTGCTTTCAATTTTTTTTTTTCGATGTTGAGGGCGTTCCCTGGAAAGATCACATAATATACCTTTAACGGGGATGAGCCTTGCAAAGAGTGTGCGGAATCCGTGAGAGCCCAAAATAAATGTACCTCGGCTTAATTAACACGTGGAATGAAAGTACGTAAACTAATGTTAGAAACATCAACTATATACAGTTGCATGTTTATGCAACAGGAACGTAACATTGATCAAATTGTAAGTATATTTTCAGAATAATCGGAGCTAGAAAAGATAGTGTTAGGACAATTTGAAATTACATTGTTTTGTTGGCGATATTTTCTTCGCGTATATTTAATGTAGGTTGTTTAACACCCAGGTTTGTGAATTACTATGGAGTAACAACGCGTAAGGATCGCGTAAAGTCACCTTTCCACGGATGGTTTTGTTGTAAAGTTAGTAGGCCTACTTAGTAGTACCATTGATTTCTTTCAAATTTGTTTAGTGTGCTTTACAAGGTTTAACCCTTACCCTACCATATACCCCAAAATACCACGACTGGGCACATTGGTACCGCGCGGCGTGTAAGTTTTTTGATGAAAAAATGGTCCCAGCCCCCATAGTTTGCGCAATACACTGCGCAAAGTAGCCTTGGCAGCCGTGGTGTAGCGGGGGAATTCTTCGGCTCTGGTGCGAGAGGTCCCTGGATTAAATCCCGGGGGGAAGGGGGGATATTTTGGTTGATTTTCCACGTTTTAACCCAAGAGAACTCCCTGCCGATTGGTTGAAATTTAGGATGTCAAATATTGTGCAAATGAGAGACATTGTTATTGTAATTTTCAAAACGATTTAGCATAACATACTTATAAGTAAAATTGTAATTGGTTATCAAGATGATTATATCATGTAATTGACCAATGGGAGTTGTTGCATGAAAAACATGTAGTGCCCAGGGGGTTCACACTGAACAACGTTGTGACCTATACTAATTATAGGCGGACCATTGTTACAGATTGTTTTTACACGTTAATATGGTGCGTTCCAAAGATAGCCAATGCTTAAGTTAATGGCCAACTATAGACACAACCGTTTTCTCGCCTAATAATTACAATAGATATTTCAGTTAGTTGGACATTATGACAAATCAAATATCGATAAAATCGAGATTGACTTGAAATAATACTATATTGATTTCAAACAGTATATCGATCGAGGTTATCCATGAAACGGATTAGCTGCCATTTTGTCGGGAATAATAGTATGTAACATATTGTTAGGCCCATTTGGTAACACGGTTCATGCAATGAATTGAACGTCATGCACCGATTCAATTGAATGTATAATAGATAGACCGGGTGTGATTTCATTTGTAGTACGTTACGCATGGCTATATGGATAACCTCAATCGTGTCATTACATTGACTTATTACTTCCTCACTATATGTTGTCCTGTGTCTTGCGTCTATTTGTCTACATCCATCTACTGGCGATGACGCGTTGATCATACGCTCTGAAGGTATTATATTTCGAATGAATTAAACCACGCCCCAAACTATGCACCATTGTCTCATAATGTATGGGCGTGTATGCTGAAAATCAGCCAAAAACCAATCAAATTGCCTGACATCTCAAACCACACCCACTATATAAGAATGGTATCCTTACTGGAGGCGCTCACTTCACTCGTCTGTGCCAGTATATTCCCACCAAATGCACGTTTTTAGAAAAGTCAAATGTTCTTGTAGGATTATATTGTTCAGTTTGAAACAATACGTTAATACAAATCTTCTTGTTTCCAATAATTGAATGTTATTAGTATTTTCAGGGCATGGGGAAGGAAACCTCATTAAACTATTTTGTAATCATTTTATTACTTTTATATTAAAGTGTGTCGACGTTTGCAGACACTGACCACACAAGATACTTGTTCACTTAATAAACTGCTTCTTCAACAGGTCATCAAGTCTTGTCAATTTGACGTCTTTTACGCTTGACATCTAGTTGAAGGTTATTGAATTTGCATTTTCATGAAGTTGCGTCCAATTAAAACCTGCATTATATACATACAAAGGATTCAAAAGAAGTACGAAGAAGTAAGTTTCCCCTTAAATTTAATCACGTTTATTTGCATAACTCCACACACAATTGAACGTTTTGAGAGATTGAAACACTTACGAAAAGGATGCCGCTTGGCTAATCATAGAACGTTTCCCAATTTTAATATCATATTTACTCTTCCAAAAATGATCACATTTCCGCAAAATGATGTTTTTATTAAAAGTGGCACTTTTCAATGCCTTTTCTACATTATATACAGAACCGGTATGTATAGTCACATTGGGAAACCAGGGACATTGTATAAGATTTGATCCTGGGACTTAGTACTACTTCTAGGATTAATATTTCTCTTTTATCAAAATTAAAGGAAGTTTAAAGTCGCCATTAGTTGAAGTTAATTACATAATTAGCTTTAAATTTACCTCATCTGAGCGATGATTGTCTTTCTTAAAGACTCTTCTTGTTTTCGTTTATATTTGCATCACATTGCGGTACATGGGGTTATGGTAACCAAATAACTTATAATGTTACCTATCCAGTTATGTTTTCAATTTAACTATGTCATTTTTTGTATCAGAGACATGGACAAGTTAATTGCACTTCAGTACACCGTTGTTCCCAATAATTGCATGTTATTAGTATTTTCATGGCATGGGGAAGGAAACCTCATTAAACTATTTTAAACTCATTTTATTACTTTTTGTATTAAAGTGTATCGACGAGTGCAGACACTGACCACACAAGATGCTTGTTCATTTAATAAAACGCTTCTTCAACAGGTCATCAAGTCTTGTCAATTTGACGTCTTTTACGCTTGACAGCTATTTTTCCACAAAGATCTGTAACATATTAAAAACATGTTTGGCACAATCTTTACGGATATTTAATTGATTTTTTTTTTAGGTTGGTCACACGCTCGAGTCATCTCCGTCACATTTTAGTATGAAATCCATAGAAATGTATATGATTCCAGACTAGAAATTGACATGCATATCCCAAACTATAAAATAAAGAGTATTCTATTCAAATAAATCCAACTATTTTATTGTTTCAGTGTTACAACCTTAAAAAGTACCGATTTTTGGTTCAAATGTTTACTGTCACTTTATTTTTTATCGACACCATCTTAGAGAACATAAATTTCAGCTAAGTTAGCATGAGAACACTATTTATTTATAAATTACAACTAATAATTATGTCCAATGCTGTATTATTTTAGACATACTGAGCATAAAATACTCATGTGACGGAGATGACTGCATGTGAAAGTCATATCCGCGTAACGATTCCCGGTCATCTCCGTCACACAGATAATCAACGTAAATGTGACGGCGATGACGGAAATGACGTGACGAAGATGACCATCTTGTGGGGACCTTCGCCGGAAAAGTATGTCTAGCGGTCTACTTCAGGGGTATCGTTGGTGGTCACTACTCTTTCTTTACCACTAATTCTTATAATCCAATTAATATATGTCTTCAATTGATTCTACTGCGTTCGGAGATGACACTGTCACACTGAATAAACAAACGCACATACTATGTTTCGAAAACACCCTGATTTTTGATGTATTGCTAAATAAAGTTCATGTGCGTCAAGTTAAAACGGTCAAAGCAATGTTTCTATTCTCTTTTCATTACGAATGATATGGCGCTACATTATGGTCTGTGACGGAGATGACGCAAAACGTCGGGACAAAAATTTCTTGACAAAAACTGGTAAATTAAGCTGCAATAGGCCTATAATGTCATTATTTGGATGGATGAAATATTATTAAATTGCAAATAACTAGCGCTTATGAGTACTTTTATGACGAAAATTAAAATGGCAATTATTAAGTAACTCATTTGACATATTCTGTGCTAGATGCCCAAGAAAAATGTCATCGGTAAATGTAACCCAACGCAAATCACGTAACCATGCTACTGACCTTCAATGTGATGAGATCATTATCATCAATAAATACTTTATTGTTGGGTTTGGACAGTTTCACAGTCTGTATTTTACATCGACTTCGAAATCAAAATGCCTTTGATTTATCAATACTTGGCGATTTATCAAGTTTGAAATGAATACTATCCTTGTAATTGCTTTCCGGTAGGTGAAGGTTGGTATTCGCTTTGATAGCAAACCTATGCTAACCAATTCCGGGGGGGGGGGGGGGGGGGGGGGGTACTCACCCAAGACGGTATACGGGGGTGTGCCGCTCTAATGGGTAGCTTTTTGGGCACAAAATCCCTAAACATGGGGTATGATTTTGTGCTGGAAATCCCTAATAATGGGGTCACTTTTTACAAATGGGTCTATTTTCGCGATTTTTTTTTCTATTTTCGCGAAAATTTGCAAAAATTGGTCTATTTTTACGAAAATTTACGAAAAATAGGTCTAAAATGAAGCAAAACCCCTAAAAATGGGTACCGATTTTTCCAAAATCACCCCTATAAATGGGTATGGGTTTTGAATCTCCAGCGGCACACCCCGACCAAACCAAATCCGAGTACCCCCCCCCGGGAACCAATTATACCAATATTTATTTTCAAGAAAGAAAGAAAGAATTATAATGATTAAACTTGAATATAACACAATGAACATCTGTACAATAAACAACATTAAAATAAAGTATACGAAGGAAATTCATGATGATATTTTGGGATTACCTCCTTGGGGAAATATAATATAATTGTGGAAATTATTGCTTATTACTTATGGACAAAACTAACTGATTTTGTTACCATGCGATTATTTCATTATCCATGGGGAAGGGGGGGGGGGGGGGGGGATGGGTGGTTGGTCTTGAATGCAAGTTCAAAATTGAACAATAACAGCAGAAGGGATGACCAGGTGGAAAGAAGTATACCTTTCAGACCAAATAAGTCATTTTACCAAGTGTGAAGTGTGTTGATACCGCAAATTCATTATTCCCGCAAAGAAGTTCTGCCAATTGAGTATTTTGTGAAACCGAGACTTGGATGGTGTGAAAGTTATTTTTCATTGAAAAATCTGCGCAGTTTTTCTTTCCCCAAAATCACTTAGTAAACATCGGCTACCTGTATCAGATAACAGCTGAGGATCTACTGTCATCAGAGTTTTTTCATACATCACGGATTGATTTCAAGTGTGTTTTCCAATTTTTCGCAGCTCATCGATGGATAAGTACGGACTTGGGACCAAAACGTCTATTGATGCAATTAGAGAACATTTTCGGAAGGACTTTCTTGAAGTTAACTTAAAACCAGTCTGTTATTCTTTCATCTTCAAAAAGAAAATTCTGTACGCGTAAGATGTTAACATAACATCGAAATAGACTACTAATATCATTTTATGACATAGTAATGATGCGTAGTGTAGCCACGTTGTAATTAAATACAATGTAAACATTGTTCAAACTTATACTCTATTTGTAATATCGATAGTGTTGTGTTATGTTATACTATTAAAACATGTTGAAAATTGTTTGTCAGAAAGCTTGACACGAGACGAGAGGATGGTAGTGGTAGCATTCGACTGCAACCATATAATATTTATTCATCATGACCATTGTCATGACCATTTATATAGGTCCATGATCGCACGCGACATCATGATTAATTTTTATATCATTATCAGCAATTACAAACATGACAAATTTGATATTTTAGCTGTTCCTAGAGGGCTACCATTGAACTTAAAGGGACACAATGTCATGTTGAATTTTTTACCTTTAATTAATTTACTTTAGAATTCCAGATGAATATTAAAAATTGCCGTTATTGTTGTTTCTACTAAAAAAACACCCAGCAAAACTTGATTAAAACAATGATTTAAATATGTTGGAATACCACCCTTTACCATATAAAATGCTGATCTGGCCAGATCAGCATTTTTGAATCGACGTTTTGTTGTACAAAGAGGGCTGATTTTTTTAATCCTTATAGGTGTAAGTTCATACATGTAATACAATTGTAAAAATATACAAATGCCAGTTTTTATCACATATTTTTTCTTTTTCGTCATTGTCTCCTATGCACAGTATTTTCATTACTCGTTCCAGTGCATTTCCATTATTTGTTTCCATAAGCCCAGACCCATTCCCACTTTGTGTTGTCTTGTTTTTTCATGTATCACCATTATGGATTTTACTCACCATTGATATGTTTTAAATTCCATTTGCCTTTTACTTTTTTTATCTCCCCTTGTCCATGTCATCCTTTTGTTACATTATCCACTCAATCAATCAGCTGTCAAGTTTGATAACCCTTCCCCTATTCATCCATCTGTCACATTGTCCCCCCCCCAATTGTGTTGCATTATCTTTTGTCTCATTTCCTGCCCATCGTTCCCCTGTCTATATATATATGTTGTGTATGTTGTATTCTGTCATTTTACCTTCGATAAAGATTCTGTTAGACTCGAAACGTCAGGTCCTCTTATATTTATTACATTTACTTACACATGCTATTTTTGTGGATAAGCAGTTTGCATTCAGCTTTTACATTATATACTTTTGTAATTGAGGGCGCTGCCTCCGCCACATCTCTTAATGCCCCTTTAACTGGTGACATTGCCATGTGGATGACTATGAGTCTGATCCGCGATATGTGAAATATCCGATGCTAAAAATAGTCATTGTAACTTACATTTGTAATTATTGCGAGTTTAATAATACAAGTATACGCGTATGTCTACCCAAAAGCAGATCGGTATAATTTGAATACAATGTCTCTACCATACATGTTCATGTTAATGAGATTAATTACTTTATTTTAGCCAGTTTTTTTTCCGGCGATCTTTTTGTGCCACCCATGTGGATGACGGCAAACGACGGCTACATGTGAATGTAGCAGGGAGAGGAAACTGTTATTAAGCTATCACAATTCTTAAATATGTCATTGTAATTTGAATTTGTAGTTACAGTTTGATATTTCCAAGTCTATGTTTACGCAAAAGCAGATCGGTACAATTTAACACAATGTCTATATCATTACATTTTGTAAACACCAATGAGATGAATTCATTAATTTTTTCAATGTTATGATGAAAATACAACAATTTGATGCCTAAAACAATCCCTATAAGCAAACCCACCCATCAAGGCCCACTATCTACCTAAGACGCCACCTTGATGAGCCTATCGCGCAAGACACGTGCCAATGACGGCTTCACGTCTTGAATTGACGACAAATGGTACTGCGCTTGTGTTTCCACCCAACGCTAGTCCGCGGATTGCATGGGCTTCATGAATACTACGTGTATGTATACTCACCGATTATTATGGCTGAATCCGAAGTGATACAATGTCCCGTACCTGGAATGTTTATTATTCCAAGACCGCCGAATACATTCCCTTAATTAAAGCTTGACCTGCGAATCGAAAAGGCTCCATAAACATTTACTAGCCTCTAGGGCCGCCACAGAGGGGCCAAGGAAAATAATGTGCAACCGCTACAGTCCTCCCAACGACCATTCTGCATTCAATAGAGTGGAGTCTGCTCCACTTATGCACCACGGACAATAATGCAGAATCGCGGGTTTTACTTCGGTATTATTAGGACCGCGGAGTATCCCCCTTTTTATGGCTGAATCCGGAGCAATACAATGGGCCAAACCGCATGGGGTTATGTTTTACAACTGCTTAACACTCTTGAAGGGTTATCATCCCAAAATCGCTAAATTGATTCCCTTAATTAAAGCTTGATCTAAAAGGCCCCATTAATTTCAAATTAGCTGCTAGGGCCATATCGGAGGCTTAGCTCAGCGGAACCGCCCCACCCGCGTAAGCTGGAATAGGATTATAGATTGTTGCGCACAAGCTATATCTTTTTGATAATTGGCTATTTCTTAGTTGTTTGCTCTACATTCGGTTCATGTCAATCACTTTGCGCCAGAGGTGACCGCATAAACGGAGATGTTCCGCGGTCCTAATATTACCGTAAAAGTATAACCCGCGATTATGTATTATTGTTCCGTGGTGCATAAATAGAGCAGACTCCACTCTTTTGAATGCAGAATGGCTGGGGGGGGGGGGGGGGGGGGGGTACTATATAATAATGTGGCATCAAGATGCATAAAAAGGGCGGAGCATGAGTTTTGCAGCGTGGGGTCAGGAGCCCATTCCCCCGGGGGGTCAGTGAACATACCAAGCGGGTACACATGCGCGTCCAAGCACCTCTAAAATGGACCCTAAATGGCGTAAACCAGAGCACCATTTTGATACCCCTAAATGGCGTAACACATACAAACCCTACCCTAAACGGCGTTACCGACACTCAATAACGCTCAGTTATGTGGTATGGTGCTTTGTATACATCGAAATTGGGGAAGGCTTGAAAAATCAGCAACTTTTTTGATATACCAGGGATATACAATTAAAGATTTTTTTCAACATTTTTCATGTTTATTTGAAAAGTCATACATAGGCATATATACAACAATTAGTACCCCTAAATGTCGATACCTCGATGCTGTAATAGATACCCTAAAGTGCGATGCCTCCTAAAAAGTACCCCTTTTTCAGAAAGACGTCGACGACGTCGTGTGGGAAATCTGGACCCTTTTCGACGTTTTTTTTGGACTTGGATGCGTACCCGCTTGGTATGTTCACTGACCCCTCCGGGCCCATTCCGTCCCTTGGTGGGCCCATGTGGCGATCCCGGAAGATCTTGGCATTACACCATTTTAAGTGCAGCAATGGAGCCATATTCAACGTTTGATTGACGCATTGTAGACGTTGAAAGAGATTCAGGGTCTACGATTGACTTGGAAAATTACTTGTGGCAGTGGCGAACTAGCTTCTCCAGTGGCGTAAATTTGTTGTTGGATTTGGGGGATGATTGACCAGTGGCGGCACGAGCATGCACAATATAGGGGTAAAAAGTGGGGCAAGAAAACAATTTGGGCGTGAAGCGCGTGAAAATGTTGGCTTTAGTTGTCAAAATTGTCTGAAGTTAGCTTAATTTGTCATGAATTAGACATTTCTATTAAGGTGAGCATTGCATCTTGCATAACATTGGGAGGGATTATTGCATAGGCCACTCTCACATGGTCAAATATTGGTGGGGGGTAGACTGTATTTGACAGGTATTCGTTGACGCCATACTCCACTACATTGCCGGAACGAAACGGAAAAATATCATGGACACGTGATATTGAACGAAATGCCGAATGGATATAAGCTTCTCAAA
Source organism: Ophiura sarsii (assembly GCA_035610835.1). Taxonomy (NCBI): domain Eukaryota; kingdom Metazoa; phylum Echinodermata; class Ophiuroidea; order Amphilepidida; family Ophiuridae; genus Ophiura; species Ophiura sarsii. Next base: position 8,850,290 of record CM069456.1, on the reverse strand, counting down.
AAAGTTTGGAATTTACCAAATTGTGCCAAAAAGATTCATCGAATTGTCTATGTAGCCGGATTGATCAAAAATACACTCTACAGGACCTACAAAGTGTATGAATTTCTTTGGTTGAAGTCTTCATATAGGTTAAACATGATGTAGATGGACGACCGGGTCTCCTTCGGCCATGTGTTGGTACGTAGGTGGCCTACATTCTAGCAGGCTCTTCATCAGGGAGACGGACAATAATATCAAAGGAATCGCAGCTGGCGGCACTTTGCACGGTGGATAAGCGGCTCGGTTTATGGACATGTCATTAATTGTGGTGATTGGGACATAATCCGTGCGTGCGTTCGATGTTAAGCATTATCCTGTAGCAAGAGGTAGCAAAGGCATAAATCTTGCACTCCATATCTTAAGATATCACCCAGGATTAACAGCCTCATAGCAAATTTGTTACACAAGTGGTGGTGAATAGTTTCTCTTTTGTTGTGATATATATATTTGAGGCTCCTCAGAGCAGAGCCAAGGTACCTGAATCCGTCACATGGCTGATGGTATCCCCTTAGACCTGGAGTGTTGGGTGAGGATTTTAGTTGGCAGTCATAAATGATGAGACCAGGGTATTTTGCTGCAGCAATATGGTTCTGATCATATTGGCAAATGACAAAAATCCTTTTAAATTTGAAGTGGACGTGATTTAGGCGTACATTTAAAAAACGTGTAGTTGAGTGGAAGTGAATGGTTATTTTATAATTCAACATTGGTTCAAATATTGTCCATATCGTTGTAGCCTGGAAAAGCAGACCAATATCAGCGGTAATAATAATTAATAATAATCCCAAGTAAGAATTTGGCGGATTACCCAAAGGGAAATTATTCTTTGGTTTTATAGAATAAATCGAACTCAAATGTAACACTTGAGTTTGCTTCACTGTACTGATATAAAATGGCGGCTAAACATCGAATATGTGGTCATAGTCTAAACTGTGTGGACAGCAGTGTTTGGAAACATATAACTGGTCGTGTGTCACGAATTGGAACCCGTATTTTGAGGAGGTGTGACATTTTTACACTGTTAATGATGTTTATGATATCACCGTGTCTATATTTCTCGTCATAAAATAACTAATTTGGTGTCATTACAAAGCACAATAAATATCATTTCCATATCATCAACACATAATGGCTTAATTATTTCAGTTTTAATGGGGAGCAATAGATTGATCAACAGGTGCTTGGGGAGGAGGGAGAGGAATTGGAGGAGAAGGAGCCAATCTCTAGACAAGCTATGAAATACTTCATTCACTTCACTTATTGATAATCAATGTACATGTATGCTAGGTGGAATGTCAGAGAGATTGGGCTTTTGTGTACCGATGAAGAATAAACAGAAGTGTTGGGGAGGAGGATGAGGAATCGCAGACGATGAGGAGCTAATCTCACAGACACGCAATGAAATACTTCATTCGCATTGACGAGGCATGATAGATAGAATGTCAGAGAGATTGGCTGTTGTGTACCGATAACGATTCATGTGCATAATATCTTAAAATAAATTAACCAATTCATGGAGTGAAAGAGTATGAATACTGCGATACCAGCCCAACAAGTCCCTTTTGCATTCTGTACGTGTGGTATGTTTACTTTGATATAACTAGACAAATGACAGCTTACAAATTACAAGGTATGCATGCACGCTCTACTGCATGCATGCCAAGTGAGTTCAAAAAGCCCGCGTGTACATCTTGTGCTTTAACGTCCCAAGCGATACTATACGGTGTGCATATTGCTTGCGCGCAATCTTGAAATTTGTCCAGAATTTGTGACATCTTTATCAAATTTGGAAGATTTACGGCGCGTAGCGAGATGTGGGAAGGGGTGGGGGCTTGAGTCCATTGGTGTCATTGTTAAAATAGTCTGTTGATAATTGTCGGACAAAAGTACTTACATTGCATCTGCACAATTACCGAATACTAATTGTCTTTACCCATGCTCAAAATTTGTTATGGCAGTAAACTGAAGAAAATAGATTGTTTTCAAAAGTAAGCGCTCCGTTAGATCGCAAGTGCTTTATTTTGTAACACCCTTTTTGTGATGTTATTGGCCATATTAAATTTAGTATGTATATCCAGGCAACATTTCTAATTGTAACATGATCATTTCATGAGTGTTTAATTTCATTTCATTATCATTGCTTTCATCAAAGTAGAAGCAACAAGTGAAGAAACGCGTGGATCGAGGACTCGATCATACATGTGTATTTCGCTTGTTACACCCTGTATAACATGGTGATTATTGGTCTTATGTTTGTGTTTAGTGCAATATTATTACAAAACGTCAATTCAAAATTTGATATGGCGCTAAATTATGATAACGGTTAACTTTATTTCAGAAATACGTGTTTACATACTTCTATTATTACAAATTTTAACCACCCTGTATAAGGTATCCTTTAAAACTAAAGACAAAGGTGGCAACATTTTTTTTTTGTAATACAAGTGTATACTTTTGAATTATGCAGCTTAATATATTATAATTTTATCTTCAAGGTATGTAAATGACCAGTGAACATTTTGTATTTTTGGTGCATTTCTTGATATTTGCACCCTATATAATATCTACCCACCCTGTATAATGACCTTGATATTGACATTGTGAGATTTGGAAAATTGTATGCTTTCAGGAAATGTATACTTTCTTTACACTCCTATGTATAGTTTTAATGCAAAAAATGTTTTAAAGAAAATCCATGTGATTTTTCCCATTTTTAGCATATGTCACACAAAGGGGTCCCAACTCAAGGCACACGACCAACTTTGTTCAGCATTGTTCAGCATTATTTGGTTGCACTAATGGCAACATTCCAATTACAAAGTGAGTAAAATGTTTGTAGGATGCTCATGTCACGATGTGTACCATTCTTTAAATCCCGTTATGTATACGCAACTGAGTCATGTCAAGTCACTCCGCTAAGCTAATATCCAGTAACACGTCTCACCAAATGGATTTAACGTCCAAGTGTTGTTATATGGCCAGACGATGTACATATTTTGAGTGTCATAAATTATTGATACCAAACATAAGCTCTGACAGTCTCCAAATACGTCATTATGGTGTCAGTAACTTGTAAGGAACTTGTTTCTATTTTACTTCAAATATCGAAATAGAAGTTTTTAAATCCCTCGAGTAGTAACGGAATAGATGTCTTAAATCCTTCGAGTAGTGACGAAAGGTAGCAAATCTTATCTAAAATGTATAATTGATTCAGTTATTGCAAATTTAGCGATAAGAATCAGAAGGCTATCTAATTTCCAGTGGCGTAACTAGACTTTTTCATTTGGGGGGCAAGAAGGGGCAGTGACTTGAAATGGGGGGCTCCTAAGAGTTGTTAAGTCAAGAGATGCGCGCGTAGCTTGCGAAATTTTTTGACTTTACAGCTATTTTTTGGACGATTGAGCTACATTTTGGCTCTAAACAAGCTTGTACCAAAGAATATTTCATTTTGGGAAGACATATGCGCGCGTAGCGCGCGAACATTTTTCATATGTGTACTTTTTACCATCATAATTCCATGATTCCTTTCGTCAAATGAACCGACAGTGCCAATCTCAACCGACACGATGTCATTATTGGGGGGATTTTGTGTGTACTTTGTTTGTAAATTTCATTTACAGCCGTACTTGATTTCATTTGGGGGGGGGGGGGGGCAAGGGTTCCAAGTGGGGGGAGGGGGGATCCCGCCCCCTGCCCCCCCGCTGGTTACGCCACTGCTAATTTCCATATAAATTGTGATACAATAATACTGTATGTATGTATGATGGTATATTTGTATAACATATATTCATGACTTAAATGTTCACATACCGTAGATACTCACCATATAGCACCTTTTTATCTCTGATATACAGGGCGCCATCTCGCGATCAAAACGACTTTTAAAAACTTATTCTTAAAGGCACTTCCGAATCTCAAATGTTTGCCCCGGGCAAAAGTCATATGACTCGCTACATACCCGAGTTCCGCGTACACGTATCATATAAACCCCATGATGCAATGTTGATAGCTCGCGTACCGAAAGATTGGCTACAAACAGCAAAATGTACGAACAAAATTCATGTATAGAAATGTTTCGAAAAGTCATTCTATTCATTTGAATGAAACCACAGTTATAATCTGAAACAACATTAAATCACTTTTTGGGCGAGAACCCATGTTAAATACATACAAAAATAGAAATATAAAGCATTTTAACTTCCTATTTATAGGATAGTGTTCAACTGTCATTTGAATTTATGTCTGTCCTATTATTATCATCCAGTGCTCCGTTAGCGCAGTCGGTAGATCTTCAGACGTATAATCTGAAGACCGTGGGTTCGAATCCCACAGAGAATGTTTTGTTTTTCCCGTTATTATTATATTTAGTAAATGTAGAGATTATTTTAATATCGTTCAATCATAATATTATTTTGATCCCAGATACTTTTCATTTTATTTAATAGAATGATTTTCTTACAGATTCAATGAGGTTTTAATTTGAATGTACTAATGTATTATAGTACTTCATGCGGGTGCATGTACATGTGCATGTAGGTCTAATACAGGCTTAGCGTTGCGTTTATTGAATTATTGCAATACCTCGCCCATTGTTACACCATGGTTATTCACGCAATAATCTGTAAGGCCAATTGTTATTGAAAGAAGCCAATCATCGTTGAATCGATTCTTATTTCCCATCTGATCTGTTTGTTCGTTTGAGACGTGGAATATTTTTTTATATTAATTGAATTGTGCGGTACGTTGCTTTCGCGGTTGCTTAGGCGAATATCAATTACATTTGCAAGATTTAAGACTTTGAGGGGGAAATTAAATATAAATTTGACGGACATCCAAAGCAACAATTGGAAATTGGATTCCAACAAAAATTGTAACATAATGGATGTTATCAATATTGGTTTAATATACCATTTGGTTGTAAAATAGCATATGGTGGAATGTCCAGATCCGCTTTATTTATCTGATCTTACAAGTATGATCAAGTCAGTCAATTTTCAACAATGTGGTCAAAACTATTGTACTTTGTTCATGATTGACAAATTATCTATTTTTGGGAATCGTATCCCGTGTTTGAGGCGAATAAGTATTGTAATACTCACCATTTTTAAGTTTCATATCATGACTTGGCCAGTCAGACAGACTTTTGATTCCTTTTATGAAACGGGACCCAGTGTTAGTGGATAGTAGAAATTCCTACTCGCCATCTTCACATTGCTCTCTTTTTAATCCATTTCACTTCCTTGATCCACCGTTTACACGTTCTTCATGTTTATTTATCATCCTAGCCTCCTCCTATACGTGACTGATTCTAGTAGTTGAGACAATAATCAATAAAGTTCAAACCGAACAAAATTGTACTACTTCTGTATAGATTACGCATAACGCACGAAGACGGCCGCGTCTGGTGAATATATATATATTTTTTTATCATAATTATAATTACATTTAACCGATGATTCTGATTTTTCAGATAATTGTTCAATGTTCGTCCCTTAGTACCGTTTCTCCTCCCCTTCCTCGCGCCTTCCTTTCATTTCGCAATACATGTGAATTTTGGAATGGTTGGGATAATATTAATAAAGTTCATACCGAAAAAATCGTACTACCTCGTATAGATCACTCTGGGACACCCCGGCCCTGTATACAAGGGCGTCAATTCCCTTTTGAAATGTGGGGGATGACATCGGCGTGGGGTCCAGGGTCCGCTTAGGGGCCCCGGGGTGCCCCTAGGAGCTATCGGTTTTCTGGCGTTTCCAAGCTCTGGGGGCTCTCATGGGGAATATTTTTTTGTTTAAAGTCACACATTTTCTTCTCGTACAGTTTTCTTTATTCTTTATCATATTGTAGAGAAAGTTGTTTGATACAAAAGCCTAAAACACTTTGAAAATACAGAACCTCTCATATTCAAATTCTAACTTAAACAAACATCCAAAACAAGAACCTGGTTGTATGCTCAAATCCAAATTATTTTACTTCAAACATTAGTTTTTGTCATTGTCTTCAAACTCAACTAAATTTGAAAATACAAACTTCCCCTAATTGATAATGATAACCATAAATAATTCAACTTCAATAAATTACCCAACAATTCACAAATATTAAATTAAAACACCAAACATGACAATTTCTTTTAAATGCCCTATTGGTATCATATGTCATACGTTGGGGGCGGATTAGTACCATAGAACAATACTGTAATGTGCCTTTCTTTCATATAGTATAACTGAGGATCATTGATTTTCAATGTCAAAACATTATTGTCTAAGCTGATGAAACGCTTACCAGATTTCGTTCTCATTTGTGTTGGAATCCAACACAACTGTGCTGGTGCTTTGAATATTGATTCGCCTTGCAACCGCGAAACCCGTGAACCACACAAATAAATTTAGATACAAAATGATTCCACGCCCGGTCTATTTCAACGAAGCTACAAACATGACAAACAGATAATATGTTGGTACATGCACATGACCGTACAATCATGTAGGCCTAAACATGGCATATCAGAATATCGATTCAATGACGAAACGATTGACTCTTTTCATAATGGCACAATTGGCCTTCCCAGATTATTTGTGTAACAATGGGGCTAGGGTCTCAATAATTCAATTTACGCAACGCTGACCGTTAACAACTAAAAGTAGAACTGCATTCAAATGATTGAATTTAGACAATGATTCCAAATCAAATTAAAAGTATCTTGTCCGTGGATTCACAAATTTTATGGGGAACGATAAACAAACTCAACATATAAAATTACTAAATTTAATATGATACTAACGAAGACAAAAAACATTCTCGGTGGGATTCGAACCCCCGGCCTTTCGATCATTAACCGAACGCTCTTCCAATTGAGCCAACGGCGCACTGTACTGATGATACAACATAAATAGATTCAAATATCGTTTGTGAACACTATTACTATCCCATAAATGGGAAGTTAATAATGCTTTAATTTATAGTTTTGTATGTTTTTAACATAGGGTTCTCGCTTAAAAATTGATTCGATGCTGCTTCAGATTGTAACTCTGGTTTCATTGACATAAATAGAATGACTGTTAGAAACATTTCTAGACACGGATTTCGTTCACATTTGATGTTTGTAGCCACTCTTCGGCATTGCATCATGGAGTTTATATGATACGTGTACGCGGAACTCGGGTATGTAGCGAGTCATATGACTTTTGCCCGGGGCAAACATTTGAGATTCGGAAGTGCCTTTAAGAATAAGTTTTTAAAAGCCGTTTTGATCGCGAGATGGCGCCCTGTATATCAGAGATAAAAAGGTGCTATATGGTGAGTATCTACGGTATGTGACCACACATGAGTAAATGAGGCACAATGCGGAAGTAGCTAATTATATTTAAGAGCACAATGGCAAGGTCATATTATGTAAAATTAATAAAAAGTCTTATTTTTGATCTTTGATATATCTTTTATTCTTTTATATACTCAAATTCATGAAAATAAAGAGTTAAAAACTACATTTTGAGGCATTTAATGTTCATTTACTCAATTGATTTATTAACAAAACCAAAATAGTAAATGCCCATAAATATACAATTTGTATCTGATGATTTGAGACAAAGTAACCTTGGTTAAGAATGTGATATAACACTGACGTTGGTACCAATATGTCCCTTAACTTATACATATTATCATGATCAATAACTCAATATTGATATTTCCCTCATTGTGCCTCATTTACTCGATATGCTTACCAATCATAAAAAAGTTGTCATATTCAAGGATACCATAACCAGAAACACCAACATTTCACAAAAAGCAATATCATAATGATACTATAAGATGCAATAATGTGAAAGTTCACATACGATCTACTGTATTTAAAGAATCCATGTAAGAGCAAGAATATTGTATGCGCACATACGATAAGAGGCGAAATATATAATTGGGTCTAATTTGGTCCATATTATTGCCGCCCGAAAAGACAAAACAATATCAGCGGTCAATTCCGAGTAAGGATTGTGCGGATTACCCAAGGGACATTTTTCTTTGGTTTTATAGAAAAATATAACTCGAACTCGAATAAATATAAGACTTTAGTGTATCTTGATATCAAATGGCGTTAAAACATCGATTCTGTGATCATAGTCTAGACTGTGTAGACAGTGGTGTTTGGACAATCATCTAGGCTTTCAATATAGCCTTGTTCAGCATTATCCGGTTGCACTTGCGACAACATTCCATTTACAAATTATCGGGTATTGGATTTGTACACTTTGATTGTTCTTTTTACTTACACATTTAAGATAAATTCAATAGGTTATTTACAGAAAGTAAAAGAGTCACAAAATAAGGGACCGTTCATTATTTATGGTGGAGGGGGTTGGGACAAATTCGAGACTCGAATGTCAAAATTACCTAACCCCCCTACAGCTGAAACTGAAAATTACATGACCCCCCTGCTAACCAGTAGCTTTTTACACAACCCCCCCAATTTTTTTTTTTTTAATGATACGTTGATTGTGTGAAATTATACTAACTACATTGCGAGCGTAGCGAGGCGGAAAATTTGTCATATATTTATACATTTTGGGTGGTTTTGTGAGTCTTTAGGCCTATATTCCCGAAAAAAGTTAGAACATCCTGACAAAAACGTATGAAACATTCTATTTTTGTGAGCTTAAGTGCAGAGATGAGAGTGAGACGAGGTGAAAAGCATGCAAGAAATTACCGTTTTTAATCATATATTGTTGGATTTTGGAACATAGGCTAATTTTAATTAGCCTATATAAAAACATGTTAAAACATGTTTTTATACACCCCATGGCTCTAATGTTTTCAATCGTTGACATAGGCGTTTTTTTCAACAGATCGTCCGAGCAGGGCGTGCACAAAAAGATTTGCTGTCCGAAAGTCGTCTATCATGTACATGTTTTGAAGTTTGATAGGTTGTAAGAAAACGTGCGCGAAGCGCAGAAAAAATGTCATTTACACTCCAAAATAGCCTCTAAAATCACCCGAAACACCACCATCTTTGTAGTTAAGAAAAGTTACACAACCCCCCTGTTTAAGAATAAAAAGTTACATAGCCCCCCTATTTCAACATATGAAAGTTACATGACCCCCTATATTTTACCCAACCCCCCCTCCAGCATAAATAATGAACGGTCCCTAAAATGTAGAAAGCTCACTCTGAGATAAACACTGGTATTCTGATAACACAACATTTATTCTAACTTTATTATAACTAAGGCCCCCATCCAAAAAAAGGTCTGTCTCCCATACATTTAGAAAAATAGCTATGCGAAAAGCTTTTTGTGTGGTTTTTAGAAAAAATAGCTATGCTAAATGCGGACATTTATTTTTATTGTGTTTTTGTTCCAGTTTATTTAATTGCTCTCTCGAAGCCATTTAACAAAAAATCTTCAAAATTGGGCTCATCGCGTAGGATTATGCAGCAAAAGTGACTCCACATACTTATGCACGCGGGGTATGCGAGACGGGTCTTTTTAGTTGCCTAATACGCCTTATGCTGAATGCTGACCACGTGCTGTATTAGTTCTGGCTACCAACGTGGCATGGCAGTAGTGTGTAGTTCAGATGTCCGTCTCCATTGCAGTGTTACCTGCGGGTTTTTATCAAGATCCTACAAATTGTAGTAAGACATTTTGTTGTTGATAAGACGCATATCACACGATGTGTATAACACTTGCAATCTTGTTATATAAAAACTCAACAGTGCCTCACCAATTGGGTATAACACGATGTGCTGTTATATTGATATAAAATAAGCCCTGACAGTTTTCTTACGACGTCACTGACATTTAATGTACATGTTTATAATTCATTACTATAAATATTGAAGTATGACATCTTTTTATTCTTCTATAATATCTAAAACTAAAGACAGCAAACCTGATCTAAAAACCTGATCTAAAATTAACAAAAGATTCACCCGCCATGTCACAGATGACACAATGTCACAGGGGAAAAAGTAATTAAATGTATAATATAAAAAGACATAATAGTATGTAGAATGAATTAAATCCGTCATGTCACAGATGACACAATGTCACAGGCGAAAAAGTAAATAAATGTATGATATATAAAGACATAATAGTATATGAAATGATTTAAACCCGCCGTGTCACAGATGACACAATGTCACAGGCGAAAAAGTAATTAAATGTATAATATATAAAGACATAATAGTATATGAAATGAATTAAACCCGCCATGTCACAGATGACACAATGTCACAGGCGAAAAAGTAATTAAATGTATAATATAAAATTACATAATAGTATATAGAATGAATTAAATCCGTCATGTCACAGATGACACAATGTCACAGGCAAAAAAGTAATTAAATGTATGATATATAAAGACATAATAGTATATGAAATGAATTAAACCCGCCATGTCACAGATGACACAATGTCACAGGGGAAAAAGTAATTAAATGTATGATATATAAAGACATAATCGTATATGAAATGAATTAAACCCGCCATGTCACAGATGACACAATGTCACAAGGGGAAAAGTAATTAAATGTATAATATAAAAAGACATAATAGTATGTAGAATGAATTAAATCCGTCATGTCACAGACGACACAATGTCACAGGCGAAAAAGTTAATAAATGTATGATATGTAAAGACATAATAGTATATGAAATGAATTAATCCCGCCATGTCACAGATGACACAATGTCACAGGCGAAAAAGTAATTAGATGTATGATATATAAAGACATAATAGTATATGAAATGAATTAAACCCGCCATGTCACAGATGACACAATGTCACAGGGGAAAAAGTAATTAAATGTATAATATAAAAAGACATAATAGTGTATAGAATTAATTAAACCCGCCGTGTCACAGATGACACAATGTCACAGGAAAAAAAGTAATTAAATGTATAATATAACAAGACATAATGGTATACAATGTATATATTTCGTGCTATTTTGATGTTCGTGCTATATAATTGATGTATTATATTTTGCGTTATAATTATGTATATATTATATTTCGTGCTATATATATATATGTTATATTTCGTGCGATATTACATGAAGGAGTAACCAAGAGAGTAACCAAGATAGGAGACGGGTAAATTTATTTGTGGCAAATTTTATTCAGAAATAGTGGTAACTTTCATTGTATTAATGTAACCATCATTTATTCTTTACTTGCTGATAGTCATTATGAAGCTCTCCAAACAATTCTACCCACCATGCAATCCTCGATGTATTACCCGTATATCCAGAAACAAATGTGCTTCATCGGATAATTCCGACGGAAACGTTGTTTTATAGGAGCCTTTATGAAGCTCTCCGAACCATTCTACCCACCATGCAATTCTTGATGTCGTACCTGTATATCTTGTGTCCTCAATTACAAGTTAGTTAGAATGCTGGTTTATTGATCCTTTTCCTGCTTAGGTTGGCAGAGTATGACTACTCAGGCAGTTTCACTTCTCCCTGTACAATATCCAGGAAATCTAAAGCTCTTTATTCTAAACCCCTTTTAGACATTTGCCCTAGTTCCCCATGATGCGCCATATTGACAGTGTTTATTTGACATTTAGCGTTGTGTTTCTCTTTAAAAGTTTTGATGCTAATGCCCATACTTCTGCTCTATATAAATATAAGAATTGGATCAACAGCGGTGTGACAAATTTCATTTTTAAGTCTTTCGGCAATTTTTCTTCAAGGTCAATAAGCATAAGCGGACTTGTTTTCAATGTATAAGGTCGTGTGTACTCCTGTTGGTACTAAAGCCTGGGTATTGAAGGCCCCTATCAAACTACGTTTCCGTAGGAATTTTCGATGAAGCACATTGTTTCCGTTATTTGTTATCCGCAATGAACCCCAAGTAGGTAGTGATTATTTTTTAGGTGTAAAACATTTCATTTAACTTATTTTTTATCAAAACACCGAACATTCTTGGTGTATTTTATACGGAGTTGTAAATTTGAGCTACATTTTCCAATAGGTTTATACAACATACATATCACGACACTAGTGACATATAATACGTTCAAAGATTTGTCTAACTACTTCATTACCATTGAGGTATATGCGTAAGGACAATCACCGTATAATTTTAGATTATTGTAATGGTTATTCCCGTGGATGTATAAGGAATCAATAGGGATCCAAGCTAATTAACTCGAAAACTGGACGGATGATTTCAGATTTTGTTCATCAAAAGACGCGCATAGAAAGGTAGAGTACACGAGTCTGAAATTGTTTTTGTAATCTTGAGAGACTCGGAAACCCAGATCACGGGTCCATGAGGGCATCCACTAAGTGTTAATATTATCATAAAAATATCTCTTCCTTTTTATTTAATATTGATATTTGCTAAAGCAATAAGTAGTTCACATGAGTACAACGTCGTTGTGCCGTTTCCCGCCGCACCATGCATCACAATTTAATCTATGTCATTTCACGTCTTAGCCATGTTTGTATGACTACTTGCGGTCAATGGTTGTTTGTATTGATATACCACATTACTTCTTAGATTAACACTGCTAATTTATCCCTGGATGATAAACCTTACTATGCCAAGTCGCGAGTTTTATGGACACAACGTGGCCACCCCTATTTAATTGAGTATGTCATGCACAACATTAAATACCTGCATTGAGGGGAAGTAAACACATAAGATATAAAATGGAGAATCAAATTCTTTATTGTGATAAAAAAATGACGTGACAGGTGTGAGTTTTTAAGGCGTTCTTGACCGAGGTAAGTGGCAGAAATTGAGCATTACAAACGCTGCGCAAGCATTGACATATGGGAATATCACCCTCTAATTTCTTAACCTTCACGATTGATAAATACCCGCAGGGATATATCTTTGGTGGATTTGATCTTCTTTTCAATTACACTGGAGATTTCTCAAGAAATCAATCGAGATGGAGCTGGTTGTTTATTTAGAAACTATGCGCAAACTCTGGCGGATAATCACTGATCAGTAGTAAGTCTAATTGGAACGGCGAGATTTATGAAACATGTTTAACTTTACGTAATCTACAAAAATAAGCCTTACCGTGTGTTAGGCGACGAATAACCAGAACATAGATTGCAAGTCTTGGCAACCTTAAGCTGTGTAATACCGCAATGACATACACATGAACTTATTTAGTAGCATATGAATCTATATTATAAAATAAACCAAATTTGACAGAACCCGTAGATGTATAGTATAAACCGTTAACCTAGATACCTTTAGTTTTATTGCTGGTTTCACCTTTACTTGGATTATACCTTTAGTTTTATATTTTGTCTTATCAACATGTCATGCTATAAGTCAACTCTACAACCAAAATAGTTTACCCGACAGGTAAACTCAAAATGCTTGTTAAAGGCAGAAAAATCAGTTCATACCGTACCAACAAATGGTTTCGACAACACTCCACCAACTATGTGAAATGCGTAAATAACTTCAAATGTGCTCAATGATAACATCCGAGGATGGTACAGTGCTAAAAACATTCCTCTCTGACCAGTATAGATTAAAAAGTGTTTGGTTATTACAGTGAAAAGTTGAAGTCAAAATCGTTCTTGTATCAAGTTTACATATTTGTAATAATACATTTCAACCCCTGCTCATGATTGTGGTAAAGACATGGACTGTTTTTAAAATAGTTTAGTCCTGACTTAATTTTTAATCCTTGCTTTAGACCTTTTTTCTTCAAAATAACCTATTATTTTTTGTTAATAATTTGCTAAAACAGAACATTATAGCATACCACTTTGACATTCCATGGTCCTCAGTTTTTAATCTTTTTCGTTACGTTTTCACGTTTTGGTCATGCACAGTATTATAGTCCTCGAATAAATATAAAGAAAGGACAAGATGCTCTTGTGAACTTTGGAAAGTCATTGCCTTGCATTACAGTGCCTTGGGCCTTCGTCAGTTGTGACGATTGGCTGCCACACGCTCGCATCTCCGGATCATCTTTTTCCAAGCTACTTGCGCCAGACGCTTAGCCATAATTAGACTCAAACCGGTCTATTCCTTGATGTTATCGAACCATTGTTTCTTCTAACGACCTCCTTTCCTGCAGCCTTCCACTTTTCTCTCTATGATGTGGATGGCCAGTAAGCTACCACTGCCTCTTATGATGTGCCCAAAGTAGGCCAGTTTCCTTTTGATTAGGTCTCCTAGCAGCTGTCTCTTCACACCAAGACCTTTCAGGATATGTTGGTTCTTTTCTCCTTTCAGTTGACTTTTAGCATTCTTCACGAGATCCACATTGCAGCAGCCATTATTCGATTCTCATCTTCATCCCTCCATACTATAAAGGAGTACTCTCCATACCAGTGTCTTTACAATCTTAGTTTTAAGATTTGTTGTGAGATTGCGGTCGTTCCATAGGTCCTGGAGTTCTATCATCTTTCCCTTGGTCATTCCAATTCTAGCTTTGATATCAGCTGTGCAGTTAGCAGCATTTTTTCTCGCAGAGCCCAGGTATTTGAAGGGACTGACTTGTTCAACATCTTCACCATCAATGGAGATAATGTTCAGGATGTTCTTTTATCATTGATAAAATATAAAAAAGCAATAAATTGCACTAACATTACACTGGAACACACCCAACCACGCAATAACTATGTGACATTTGTCAAGATAATACAAAATGCATTTAAATACGCGCTTTATACTTTATACTACCGTTATTCGTAGTAGAACCACATCAACCAAGTGTACTTGAATACTGTTGGTAATTTGTTTCGCTAATACTGCGACAGGGACAGTTATCAATGACCTATTTGCGGAGAGGAAGGCGCCGGTATTTGAGCACACTTGACTTGAATTCGACTGAAAGGGAAGAGACACAGTTGGACGGACGGTTAGGGATTTAAGTGATTTCCGGACTGTAAGACGCTCTTTAAAGGAAACCTCATAATGTTTTCAACGTTGAGCACATTACAAATTAAACATTAAATAGATTTGAAGAAAAAGTCGTTGATAAGGCATGACAAATCACATGCGAGAGATACTGTCACAACTTCAAACATGTATTAATTGATAGTTCATTGATTAATTGACTTTATTGATTTATCTCTTGAATGAATGTTAAAATGATAAAAAAAAACCATCGCCCCTTGTATTAATATTGTTCCTCTTTTTTAATTACTTGATTACGCGTTCCTCTATAGACCAACAGCGTGTCGGTGAGTTTCGGCATGGGGTGAGGGGCATATAGTTAGTTTGCGTCCACTTATTGCGCACCCCTCCCAACTGGTTTCCCCCTCGAAATACCGGGTCGCTATAAGTACTAACCGGGTCACTTGTATAGTCCAGTACATTGTTGACATGTTGTTTCTTGTTGTAAAAATGATTTTAAAAAAATGGTGTTCCTCTTTTTTAATGACCTGATTTTTTCTTTTTTTTTCTTTTTCAGAATCATTTTTAAAATTTAATCCGGTTGTTAAATGTTCGTCCCATTCACTTGAGCACGTACATTATGTCACCTCGTACCGTACGCATAATTTAACCTTGAATATTCGTGAATACGCATGTGTCCAGCATCGTCTGCATCTGCCACTTGTGCGGTAGATTGCAGCACCCTCTAGGTTGAAATGACTAATGCCTCGTAGTTATGAATATTCTTCATGTTATATCCATAGAGGGCGCACTGCAAAATACGCTAATTTAAATTTCGGATATAGAACCTTTATTTTGATTCGGATTAAAGAACAGTGACACCTTTTCGGACTAGAGAACACTTTTTAAAATTCGGACTATATAACTTTTTTTTTTATTAATTCGGACTAGAGAACCTTTTTTAACTATCGGATTAGAGAACCCTTTACCAGTTTTCGGACTATAGAACCCTTTGCAATATTCGGATTAAAGAACCTTTTTATTATTCGGACTAAAGAACACCCTTCCTATTTTCGGACTAGAGAACCTTTTTTAACACTTTTAAAAATACGGATTATAGAACCTTTTTATTTTCGGATTATAGAACCGTCGGTCTGTAGAACCCTTTTTATATTCGGACTAGAGAACCTTCGTAATAGAGAACCCTTTTTATCGGACTAAAGAACCTTTTATCTATTCGGACTAGCGAATGGTAAATTACGTGCGTCGGACTATAGAACCTTCGGACTATAGAACCTTCGGATTATAGAACCTTCGGACTATAGAGACTTCCCCTTCTAACGTCATACATTTCAATGTTAAGGGGGGAAGGGTTTTGGTGGGCTTTTTTTGGGTGGCTCTGAACTTCGATACATACTGTACGTGATTTACGTGATTTTGTGACCACCCTAATACTCGATCATTGTTAATTTATTGAACTTTAAAGTACAAGGACGAATATGATTTATATCGTTCTGCTGATGTGGATGAGTACTTTTTTATTAGCTGTACTTGTAGAATGCAAACAATTCCGCAAGATCACAACTACATACGAACAGGAAAACAGGTATTGTGGTAGATAGACAATATCAATTGAACAGCTCTCATTAATATTACGAGAGCAGGTAGTAGAAGTAAAAGGTCCCTTCCACCATCTCTATGGTGAATGAAATTTACTTTTTCTCCAGACCTTTGGGACTTACCCTCTACTTGAGGAGCGCCTTGGTTGGATGAGTGCTTTCGACCCATGAACCAATAGCACCTGTGTGGCGAACTGCACCTTGAACGTGTTTTTATTTGGTCGTCTGAGCGAGCGTCTGAGGCAAGTGTTGATCAGTCAGCTGTAGAACGGGCCCCGTTTCAATTGAGGGCGCTCTAAAATGACGGGTGTACGTAACCAAGGTAACGCACACCCGTCAATTTGCGCAATGATTGAATTTTCGCCTTTTACCTCCATTATCTGCATAAAAAGTAACTATCTATCGAGTTGAGGGCAGCATATGGTACCGAACTCCTTACGACATCCAGTTCGATGATTTAATTTACCCTTTGACCCCAACACACACGACACAAGCTAAAAATAATGTCTTTTTTGTCCGGTTTGCTGCGATGAGACCACCATTTTTCTAGACGAGATTGCACCATTTTATAGAATTTTAAGGGTAAATGTGATAATTTTAACATCGAATATAAACCCTATAGTATTCAGAAGTGATGCCTAGTAACGGTTATCTCTGTGATTAAAGAGTTATTTCGTTGTTTAAAATCGGCAAAATCGGGCTTTTTATGTATTTTGAAAATTACTGTGACGGGAGGCCGTTCCCTTGGAAACGCGCTCCCGTTCACAAGCCCGCCCTCTATTTGAAAAGTGTTTTTGTTCGTATTCCGGCGGGCGACGGACTTCCGTCACTTAATGAATCGCCGTGTAAAAAATGAATGACGGCAGTGCGTCACTAATAGAGCGCCCTCAATTGAACGGGTTCTCGTTCTACAGCTGACTGTTGATGGCAATGAGCGTGCAGTCAATCCATACATTTATTTTGCAATCCACACTAATGAGAGCATGTGTGGTCTAGTGGATACATGCAGATCTCACAATACAAAGGTTAGTGAGTTCTAGCCCCGCTACCGCAACATGTTTGTATCCTTGGGCAAGGGTACTTAGTCTCAATTGCCTCGTGGTTCGGAAGTCACGTAGAAATGGTAGTCCCGTGCATCGAAAGAGCTATCCCCGAGCACGTTAAAAGGTCCGACTCCTTTGTAAAGAGTAGGGAATCATCCCGGGTCTGTATCTGTACACACACACATCGGGCATTCCTTTAATTTAGTGCTTAAGTCACTATTGGGTTTGTCCTGGCTCGTAAGCCTAATTGTTATAAATAAATAATCAGACAGTAATCATACAAGCCGGAGTCGGATGGAGTCAGTTTTCAACTTTAATAGGGATTGTGGGCTGATCCAGCCGATCATTGGATTGAGGAGTGGGTAGAGATTGTTTTTCCGGATGCAGTGAAAGACAGAGTGCTGATGACCTGCTTTGATTGACCTGCTTAGACAAAGACGCGCGGAGTTAGCTCTGAAAATCTGCTTTTATAGAGCATAACTGAAGACGTTAACATCACGTCGCCACAGAAGCATATCCCGAATATCTCATTTCCACCACAGTACCACAGGTTTTTCCTTTTTGGGGTAAATTGCATGGATATAAGGCAGGTAACTAAGTGTTACAATATTAGCGAGTCACTGTGATTACCCCCCCCCCCCACCCCCCCCCACCCGTCAACGGAACCACGAAGCTTATATCATGTATTTATGTACTTAATTATTTCTCTATTATAACACATCTTAGTAATTTGTGTGTAGTATGTTCAAGCAATAGAGCCCAACATCCTCCTGGTGCTGACACTGAAGTCTACCCATTTGCCCGTATGAGGTGTGTGGGTGTGTGTTTGTTTACATGTTTTTCATATAAAGTTTCTTATTAAAATGAAGCCGTTTGAAAAAGTAACCGCGAAATGCCAAAGTTTACTCTATATACTATACGTCGTACAAACAGTCTCGACATGCTTGTAAGAGCCCTTTTTAAAAACATAGCTGTCCAATCACGGGCAGTTTTTAAATTGATATGCACACAATACAAAACGATTTTCTTCGGGTTAAGGATAAAGTATATTGTTAAAATCGTGTGTTTTTATTGGACGCCTTTAATGGTGAGAAACCTTGAGTGAAGAAATGGCTCAAACATGATCAAAATTGTAATTACTGTATAATTGACTTTTAATACAAGCAAATGTCATATACGTAGATGTCAGCTGTCATACAATCCACTCACATCAAAATTGTCTTGGGTATTAATACTATATCAAAAATGTTGTGCTGAAGAGTCAATTCGACATTTTCATCAATTCTGTTTGAATTCAATTGGGTGCATGCATTGGTACGATGCCATTATTACGGTTGGGCGTCTTCTATTACCCCAGATAATAGTTTTCTTATTTTGTTTAATAGCTTCAATGTTAATAATAAATGTGTCTTCTCTTTCTATATTTAAGGTCAATAGATACCTCGGGTGACCTTCAAAACTCTCTCCATTGTCGTTTTCATGGGCGATGATGTTCTATTATAAACAAATTAGCGCACCTTGGTAGACATACTAGTGGTTCTAGATGCATCTATATAGTTTGTATACAAATCATGCGTCTATGTACAAAGCTTGAACTCCCCCGGTAAATTACGCGATATCAAAACGTGCCATCTGAACACGTGGCATATCTATCGATCGTCATTTCTTCTCATGATATAAATCCTACTTGTATTAAATGATGATTAAGTTAGAAAGAAAATCGACTTGAATAATGGAACAAAAAATATTTGTCAGTATTTGTGGCGTTGTTCACATTGTGAGTGGATGACGGTTTTCCTTCATTCAGATTTGTGTACTAATTTTGTTTTGCAATGTTGTGTCGATGCGCCTGGAGCAACAATTTTGTTGAATGTTGGCGCATTATAAGCTGCCATTATTATTATTATTATTATTATTATTCTGTATATGACCTTCCTACGATGGGGTTTAAGACACAGCTCAGCGTAGATCCAAATCAACAAGTCACTGACTAGATCAAGATTTCCATTTACTGTCTCCTTCTTAATACGATTTAAGCATCGACTATACCCTACATAATGAACATCCGTGAATTCTACCTCTTGTAGAAATATAAGAAAGTGCGTGTTTCTCCAAGTGCCTTGTCTCCAAAAATCCTAGGAATCGGAGTAAATTTCTCAGTAGAAACGTGATCATGATGCTGGGTAACGTGTAGTCCACATTTCAGGGTCATAGAGCGTGTTTCTAATGGGGAACTTAACAATAAATACCGCTAAGTTGCCCCAGTAGAAACAGCCAGATAACGCTAATAGTAGAAACAGTCACCCGTTTAATCTCAACGCTTTTTTTTTGTGACCCGGGATAAACACGTGTTTTGTGGTTAAAACATCGTGCAATAATAAAGGACAAGAATTGCGAAGGCAGTCTTTTTCAGGTGGGTGGTATTGTTGGCATAACAAAAGGTCAAATATCGTGGCCCAATGATTAGGACGCTTATAAACCTAGCGGTAACTTTTCGAGAGTAATAACGGCGGCGGGGGGGGGGGGGGGGGGGGGGGGGGGGGGGGGGGGGGGGGGTTAAAAGTGTTAATTACCATTAAGTTAACTTAGTGTTATCTTTCCGGTGCCCCAGTAGAAACACGCTCATAGTGGTCTATCAAAAGTAGCGGGTAACATCTTGAATTAGCGCTCTTTTCAAACGTGATCGGAACATTACGTAAAACAGGTGCATTGGAATATAGTCCCATGTTTCTGTTGACAACGTGGGATACCAGTAGAAAATAATATGATGAAAGATGATCATGATTATGATGTTAAAATGCCAGGTGACAATAAGTAGCGACCAGTGCAAACACTCAAATTTTAAACAACCATTGCAGGAGCCATTTTCGTTAATCATATTATCATGAATGCATTCATGATATGATGTCAAATCTGTTGGTATTTTTTGAATTCTTTGAATTGAAGCTATATTTTGATAAACCCTACCAACACTGTATACAGCCAATACTACCATTCATCAAAATAAAGCAGTTTCAAAAAGAAAGAAAACGAAGTTACATACGCACATGCCCGGGGTTGAATCGTACAGAGCCTCTACGTCGTAACAGGTGGATTTGCGATTCTATATTTTATTATATATATAATACATAAGCTATAAAATACATAAGCTAGTATATTAGAAGAATGGGGTCTCCACATTAATATAAAAAAGAGGGGGGGGGGGGGGTGAGGTCTAGTGGATAGCACGCAGGATTCATAATACAAAGGTTGTGAGTTCTAGCCCCGCTACGGCCAACATGTTTGTGTCCTTGGGCAAGGTACTTAGTCTCAATTGCCTCGTGGTTCGGAAGTCATGTAGAAATGGTGGTTCCGTGCATCGGAAGAGCAATACCCGAACACGTTAAAAGGTCACAGACTCCTTCTTAAAGAGTAGGGGATCATCCCGGTCTGTGTCTGTTTACTCATGTTTGTATTCCTAGGTTCCAGGGATACATTGTGCGAGTATACTCAATAAGAGATTTATGCACAGTATAGGTATATATGATGATGATGATGATATCACAAAGTGACATTTCTCTTAGGGATTCTAGTTATATCCACTAGTTTATGTTGTCGTTGTGTTGAATGACATCCCCATATCCCTTACCCTTTCAGGGGATTCACCGCGTTATCTGTCTCTCTAAAATTCAAACAGAACGAAGATTAATAATAATATGCGGATTTCCATCTCAAAATACAGTCCTAAAAAGTTACTTACCAGGTAATAAATAATGCTCTTTTAAGAGCATTATTTATTACCTGGTAAGTTAAAACTCCAAAACTATAGCTCCTAGCCTCCTACGTAAACATATCAAACTATAAGCTTGTAAAGAGACTTCCTCTCTTTAATTCGAGATTTACACGTGAGGTTTTACTGAATATTATCAAAGCTATGGGTCTAAAACCAAAACAAAGCCGTGAACATTTTTGCTTTTATTGTCAAAATTGTCTGAAATTAGCTTAATTTGTCCTGAATTAGACATTTATATTAAGGTGATCATTGTATCTTGCATAACATTGGGAGGGATTATTGCATAGGCCACTCCCCCATTTGAACGGTATTCATTTGATGTTTGACGCCATACTCCACTGCATTGCCGGAACGAAACGGAAAAATATCATGGACACAAGTGATATTGAACGAAATGCCGAATGGATAGAGGCGAAATATAAACTTCTCAAAAAGTTTGGAATTCACCAAATTGTGCCAAAAAGATTCATCCAAATGTCTATATATCCTGATTGGTCAGAAATTCACTCGACAGGACCTAAAAAGTGTATGATATTTTTTGGTTGAAGTCTTCATATAGGTCAAACATGATGTGGATGGACGACCAGGTCTCCTTCAGCCATGCGTTGGTACGTAGGTGGCATACATTCTAGCGGCTCTTTACACGGTGGATAAGCGGCTCGGTTTTAGACATGTCATAAATTGTGGTGATTGGGACATAATCCGTGCGTTCGATGTTAAGCATTATCTCGTAGCGAGAGGTAGCAAATGCATAAATCTTGCACTCCATATCTTAAGATATCACCCAGGATTAACAGCCTCATAGCAAAATCGTCACACAGGTGGTGGTGAATAATTTCTCCTTTGTTGTGATATATTTGAGGCTCCTCAGAGCAGAGCCAAGATACCTGAAATCCGTCACATGGCTGATGGTATCCCCTTAGACCTGGAGTGTTGGGTGAGGATTTTAGTTGGCAGTCATAAATGATGAGACCAGGGTATTTTGCTGCAGCAATATGGTTCTGATCATATTGGCAAATGACAAAAATCCTTTTAAATTTGAAGTGGACGTGAATTAGGCGTACATTTAAAAAACGTGTAGTTGAGTGGAATTGAATGGTTATTTTATAATTCAACATTGGGTCAAATATTGTCTATATCGTTGTAGCCTGGAAAAGCAGACCAATATCAGCGGTAATCCCCAGTAAGAATTTGGCGGATTACCCAAAGGGAAATTATTCTTTGGTTTTATAGAATAAATCGAACTCAAATGTAACACTTGAGTTTGCTTTACTGTACTGATATAAAATGGCTGCTAAACATCGAATATGTGGTCATAGTCTAAACTGTGTGGATAGCAGTGTTTGGAAAAATATAACTGGTCGTGTGTCACGAATTGGAACCCCGTATTTTGAGGAGGTGTGACATTTTTACACTGTTAATGATGTTTATGATATCACCGTGTCTATATTTCTCGTCATAAAATAACTAATTTGGTGTCATTACAAAGCACAATAAATATTATTTCCATATCATCAACACATAATGGCTTAATTATTTTAGTTTTAATGGGGAGCAATTGATTGATCAACAGGTGCTTGGGGAGGAGGGTGAGGAATCGGAGGAGGAGGAGCCAATCTCTAGACAAGCTATGAAATACTTCATTCACTTCAATTATTGATAATCAATATACATGATAGGTGGAATGTCAGAGAGATTGGAATAAACAGGAGTGTTGGGGAGGAGGATAAGGAATCGCAGACGATGAGGAGCTAATCTCACAGACACGCAATGAAATACATCATTCGCATTGACGAGTCATGCTAGATAGAATGTCAGATAGATTGGCTGTTGTGTACCGATAACGATTCATACACTTGTGCATAATACCTTAAAATAAATTAACCACTTCATGGAGTGAAAGAGTATATATAAATACTGCGATACCAGCCCAACAAGTCCATTTTACATTCCGTACGTGTGGTATGTTTACTTTGATATAACTAGACAAATGACAGCTTACAAATTACAAGGTATGCACGCCAAGTGAGTTAAAAAAGCCCGCGTGTACATCTTGTGCTTTAACGTCCCAATCGATACTATACGGTGTGCATATTGCTTACGCGCAATTTTGAAATTTGTCCAGAATTTGTGACATCTTTATCAAATTTGGAAGATTTACGGCGCGTAGCGAGATGTGGGAAGGGGTGGGGGCTTGAGTCCATTGGTGTCATTGTTAATAGTCTGTTGATAATTGTCGGACAAAAGTACTTACATTGCATCTGCACAATTACCGAATACTAATTGTCTTTACCCATGCTCAAAATTTGTTATGGCAGTAAACTGAAGAAAATAGATTGTTTTCAAAAATAAGCGCTCCGTTAGATCGCAAGTGCTTTATTTTGTAACACCCTGTATGTGATGTTATTGGCCATATTAAATTTAGTATGTATATCCAGGCAACATTTCTAATTGTAACATGATCATTTCATGTGTGTTTAATTTCATTTCATTATCATTGCTTTCATCAAAGTAGAAGCAACAAGTGAAGAAACGCGTGGATTGAGGACTCGATCATACATGTGTATTTCGCTTGTTACACCCTGTATAACATGGTGATTATTGGTCTTATGTTTGTGTTTGGTGCAATATCATTACAAAACGTCAATTCAAAATTTAATATGGCGCTAAATTATGATAATGGTTAACTTTATTTCAGAAATACGTGTTTACATACTTATATTATTACATATTTTAACCACCCTGTATAAGGTATCCTTTAAAGCTAAAGACAAAGGTGGCAACATTTCTCTTTGTAATACAAGTATATACTTCTGAATTATGCAGCTTAATAAATTATAATTTTATCTTCAAGGTATGTAAATGACCAGTGAACATTTTGTATTTTTGGTGCATTTCTTGATGTTTGCACCCTATATAATATCTACCCACCCTGTATAATGACCTTGATATTGACATTGTGAGATTTGGAAAATTGTATGCTTTCAGGAAATGTATACTTTCTTTACACTCCTATGTATAGTTTTAATGCAAAAAATGTATTAAAGAAAATCCATGTGATTTTTCCCATTTTTAGCATATGCAACACAAAGGGGTCCCAACTCAAGGCACACGACCAACTTTGTTCAGCATTGTTCAGCATTATTTGGTGGCACTAATGGCAACATTCCAATTACAAAGTGAGTAAAATGTTTGTAGGATGCTCATCACTTATCAAACTGCTTTATACATTTCACGGACATAAAATATGCTAATGAGCTAATTCGTGAAGGGCGCCGCTCATTAAATGACGTCACTCACATCATCGATATTTTCGTAACGCCAAAATTGTAGGGTTGAAATTCTAGGTCGAGTAAAATGATGTGCTTATTTGTTGTCTATGAGCTTTTGTGAATTTTTTTCCCGTATTGGAGTATTTCTTTTATTGAAAATAGACAGTTCAAATTAAACTTTGGTTCCAAGTTCAACTGACAGCACATGTATTTAAGTAGACAGCAACTACAATATGCAGGCAACATTTGAGAAAAAACGATGCCCGGCTTTTCAAGGGAATGTACGGGGAAGTGTACTGGTGAACATGACAAACCAAAACAGCCTAGTAAGTAACCGCCTCCGTGGCGCAATTGGTAAGCGCGTTCGGCTGTTAACCGAAAGATTGGTGGTTCGAGGCAAGCCGGGGGCGTTGTTTCTTTTTGCATTTAATGCAGATCGACCAATCACAGTAAAATATAATATTGACAAAATCACAGACCACTTACACAAAAATCGCATCTGCGCATGCTCCTGTCGTGATCGAAATCCAACACACAAGCAATGGGCGAGTTTTATAAGTGCTCATGTCACGATGTGTACCATTCTTTAAATCCCGTTATATGTATACGCAACTGAGACATGTCAAGTCACTCCGCTAAGCTAATATCCAGTAACACGTCTCACCAAATGGATTTAACGTCCAAGTGTTGTTATATGGCCAGACGATGTACATATTTTGAGTGTCATAAATTATTGATACCAAACATAAGCTCTGACAGTCTCCAAAATACGTCATTAGGGTGTCAGTAACTTGTAAGGAACTTGTTTCTATTTTACTTCAAATATCGAAATAGAAGTCTTAAATCGCTCAAGTAGTAACGGAATAGATGTCTTAAATCCTTCGAGTAGTGACGAAAGGTAGCAAATCTTATCTAAAATGTATAATTGATTCAGTTATTGCAAATTTAGCGATAAGAATCAGAAGGCTACCTAATTTCCTTATAAATTGTCATACAATAATACTGTATGTATGTATGATAGTATATTTGTATAACATATATTCATGACTTAAATGTTCACATATGTGACCAAACATGAGTAAATGAGGCACAATGCGGAAGTAGCTAATTATATTTAAGAGCACAATGGCAAGGTCATATTATGTAAAATTAATAAAAAGTCTTATTTTTGATCTTTGATATATCTTTTATTCTTTTATATACTAAAATTCATGATAATAAAGAATTAAAAACTACATTTTGAGGCGTTTAATGTTCATTTACTCAATTGACTTATAAACAAAACCAAAAATGCCCATAAATATACAATTTGTATCTGATGATTTGAGACAAAGTAACGTTGGTTAAGAATGTGATAAAGGGTTCAACAAAAGAAAGTATACCACTTCGTTTATTTCAATTTGAGTAACTTTTAATTTGTTTTTGTCCAAACAGGCTAGTAGGCATTTAGATGAATCTTTTAGGCATAATTTGATACCAAATTTGCCCCCTAACAACAAAGATAAACCATAATTAGCCCCATTTAAAGGTAAATATCCCATTTTCAAAAGTCGCATTTCCAATACACAGCACGAGAAGATTTGGTTAATCTGTCCATGTTCTCCCCATCCATAACATTCCTTTACATTCAAATCCTTCACCCATGCATCAGTTTACATTTGAATTAGCCCGCGCATTGAGGGATATGCGCGGTGATCAGTACGGGATATGTGTGTGTTAACAATTGGCCTATTCTTCTCGTGCTGTGTATTGGAAATGCGACTTTTGAAAATGGGATATTTTCCTTTAAATGGTGCTATTCATGGTTTATCTTTGTTGTTAGGGGGAAAATTTGGTAATAAATTATGCCTAAAAGATTCATCTAAATGCTTATCTAGCCTGTTTGAACAAAAACAAATTGAAAGTTACTCAAAATGACATAAACAAAGTGGTATACTTTCTTTTGTTGAACCCTTTATAACACTGACGTTGGTACCAATGTCCCTTAACTTATACATATTATCATGATCAATAACTAAATGTTGATATTTCCCTCATTGTGCCTCATTTACTCGTTATGCTTACCAATCATAAAAAAGTGTTCATATTCAAGGATACCATAACCAGAAACACCAACATTTCACAAAAAGCAATATCATAATGATACTATAAGATGCAATAATGTGAAAGTTCACATACGATCTACTGTATTTAAAGAATCCATGTAAGAGCAAGAATATTGTATGCGCACATACGATAAGAGGCGAAATATAATTGGGTCTAATTTGGTCCATATTATTGCCGCCCGAAAAGACAAAACAATATCAGCGGTCAATTCCGAGTAAGGATTGTGCGGATTACCCAAGGGACATTTTTCTTTGGTTTTATAGAAAAGTATAACTCGAACTCGAATAAATATAAGACTTTAGTGTATCTTGATATCAAATGGCGTTAAAACATCGATTCTGTGATCATAGTCTAGACTGTGTAGACAGTGGTGTTTGGACAATCATCTAGGCTTTCAATATAGCCTTGTTCAGCATTATCCGGTTGCACTTGCGACAACATTCCATTTACAAATTATCGGGTATTGGATTTGTACACTTTGATTGTTCTTTTTACTTACACATTTAAGATAAATTCAATAGGTTATTTACAGAAAGTAAAAGAGTCACAAAATAAGGGACCGTTCATTATTTATGGTGGAGGGGGTTGGGACAAATTCGAGACTCGAATGTCAAAATTACCTAACCCCCCTACAGCTGAAACTGAAAATTACATGACCCCCCTGCTAACCAGTAGCTTTTTACACAACCCCCCCAATTTTCTTTTTTTTTAATGATACGTTGATTGTGTGAAATTATACTAACTACATTGCGAGCGTAGCGAGGCGGAAAATTTGTCATATATTTATACATTTTGGGTGGTTTTGTGAGTCTTTAGGCCTATATTCCCGAAAAAAGTTAGAACATCCTGACAAAAACGTATGAAACATTCTATTTTTGTGAGCTTAAGTGCAGAGATGAGAGTGAGACGAGGTGAAAAGCATGCAAGAAATTACCGTTTTTAATCATATATTGTTGGATTTTGGAACATAGGCTAATTTTAATTAGCCTATATAAAAACATGTTAAAACATGTTTTTATACACCCCATGGCTCTAATGTTTTCAATCGTTGACATAGGCGTTTTTTTCAACAGATCGTCCGAGCAGGGCGTGCACAAAAAGATTTGCTGTCCGAAAGTCGTCTATCATGTACATGTTTTGAAGTTTGATAGGTTGTAAGAAAACGTGCGCGAAGCGCAGACAAAATGTCATTTACACTCCAAAATAGCCTCTAAAATCACCCGAAACACCACCATCTTTGTAGTTAAGAAAAGTTACACAACCCCCCTGTTTAAGAATAAAAAGTTACATAGCCCCCCTATTTCAACATATGAAAGTTACATGACCCCCTATATTTTACCCAACCCCCCCTCCAGCATAAATAATGAACGGTCCCTAAAATGTAGAAAGCTCACTCTGAGATAAACACTGGTATTCTGATAACACAACATTTATTCTAACTTTATTATAACTAAGGCCCCCATCCAAAAAAAGGTCTGTCTCCCATACATTTAGAAAAATAGCTATGCGAAAAGCTTTTTGTGTGGTTTTTAGAAAAAATAGCTATGCTAAATGCGGACATTTATTTTTATTGTGTTTTTGTTCCAGTTTATTTAATTGCTCTCTCGAAGCCATTTAACAAAAAATCTTCAAAATTGGGCTCATCGCGTAACATTATGCAGCAAAAGTGACTCCACATACTTATGCACGCGGGGTATGCGAGACGGGTCTTTTTAGTTGCCTAATACGCCTTATGCTGACCACGTGCTGTATTAGTTCTGGCTACCAACGTGGCATGGCAGTAGTGTGTAGTTCAGATGTCCGTCTCCATTGCAGTGTTACCTGCGGGTTTTTATCAAGATCCTACAAATTGTAGTAAGACATTTTGTTGTTGATAAGACGCATATCACACGATGTGTATAACACTTGCAATCTTGTTATATAAAAACTCAACAGTGCCTCACCAATTGGGTATAACACGATGTGCTGTTATATTGATATAAAATAAGCCCTGACAGTTTTCTTACGACGTCACTGACATTTAATGTACATGTTTATAATTCATTACTATAAATATTGAAGTATGACATCTTTTTATTCTTCTATAATATCTAAAACTAAAGACAGCAAACCTGATCTAAAAACCTGATCTAAAATTAACAAAAGATTCACCCGCCATGTCACAGATGACACAATGTCACAGGGGAAAAAGTAATTAAATGTATAATATAAAAAGACATAATAGTATGTAGAATGAATTAAATCCGTCATGTCACAGATGACACAATGTCACAGGCGAAAAAGTAAATAAATGTATGATATATAAAGACATAATAGTATATGAAATGATTTAAACCCGCCGTGTCACAGATGACACAATGTCACAGGCGAAAAAGTAATTAAATGTATAATATATAAAGACATAATAGTATATGAAATGAATTAAACCCGCCATGTCACAGATGACACAATGTCACAGGCGAAAAAGTAATTAAATGTATAATATAAAATTACATAATAGTATATAGAATGAATTAAATCCGTCATGTCACAGATGACACAATGTCACAGGCAAAAAAGTAATTAAATGTATGATATATAAAGACATAATAGTATATGAAATGAATTAAACCCGCCATGTCACAGATGACACAATGTCACAGGGGAAAAAGTAATTAAATGTATGATATATAAAGACATAATCGTATATGAAATGAATTAAACCCGCCATGTCACAGATGACACAATGTCACAAGGGGAAAAGTAATTAAATGTATAATATAAAAAGACATAATAGTATGTAGAATGAATTAAATCCGTCATGTCACAGACGACACAATGTCACAGGCGAAAAAGTTAATAAATGTATGATATGTAAAGACATAATAGTATATGAAATGAATTAATCCCGCCATGTCACAGATGACACAATGTCACAGGCGAAAAAGTAATTAGATGTATGATATATAAAGACATAATAGTATATGAAATGAATTAAACCCGCCATGTCACAGATGACACAATGTCACAGGGGAAAAAGTAATTAAATGTATAATATAAAAAGACATAATAGTGTATAGAATTAATTAAACCCGCCGTGTCACAGATGACACAATGTCACAGGAAAAAAGTAATTAAATGTATAATATAACAAGACATAATGGTATACAATGTATATATTTCGTGCTATTTTGATGTTCGTGCTATATAATTGATGTATTATATTTTGCGTTATAATTATGTATATATTATATTTCGTGCTATATATATATATGTTATATTTCGTGCGATATTACATGAAGGAGTAACCAAGAGAGTAACCAAGATAGGAGACGGGTAAATTTATTTGTGGCAAATTTTATTCAGAAATAGTGGTAACTTTCATTGTATTAATGTAACCATCATTTATTCTTTACTTGCTGATAGTCATTATGAAGCTCTCCAAACAATTCTACCCACCATGCAATCCTCGATGTATTACCCGTATATCCAGAAACAAATGTGCTTCATCGGATAATTCCGACGGAAACGTTGTTTTATAGGAGCCTTTATGAAGCTCTCCGAACCATTCTACCCACCATGCAATTCTTGATGTCGTACCTGTATATCTTGTGTCCTCAATTACAAGTTAGTTAGAATGCTGGTTTATTGATCCTTTTCCTGCTTAGGTTGGCAGAGTATGACTACTCAGGCAGTTTCACTTCTCCCTGTACAATATCCAGGAAATCTAAAGCTCTTTATTCTAAACCCCTTTTAGACATTTGCCCTAGTTCCCCATGATGCGCCATATTGACAGTGTTTATTTGACATTTAGCGTTGTGTTTCTCTTTAAAAGTTTTGATGCTAATGCCCATACTTCTGCTCTATATAAATATAAGAATTGGATCAACAGCGGTGTGACAAATTTCATTTTTAAGTCTTTCGGCAATTTTTCTTCAAGGTCAATAAGCATAAGCGGACTTGTTTTCAATGTATAAGGTCGTGTGTACTCCTGTTGGTACTAAAGCCTGGGTATTGAAGGCCCCTATCAAACTACGTTTCCGTAGGAATTTTCGATGAAGCACATTGTTTCCGTTATTTGTTATCCGCAATGAACCCCAAGTAGGTAGTGATTATTTTTTAGGTGTAAAACATTTCATTTAACTTATTTTTTATCAAAACACCGAACATTCTTGGTGTATTTTATACGGAGTTGTAAATTTGAGCTACATTTTCCAATAGGTTTATACAACATACATATCACGACACTAGTGACATATAATACGTTCAAAGATTTGTCTAACTACTTCATTACCATTGAGGTATATGCGTAAGGACAATCACCGTATAATTTTAGATTATTGTAATGGTTATTCCCGTGGATGTATAAGGAATCAATAGGGATCCAAGCTAATTAACTCGAAAACTGGACGGATGATTTCAGATTTTGTTCATCAAAAGACACGCATAGAAAGGTAGAGTACACGAGTCTGAAATTGTTTTTGTAATCTTGAGAGACTCGGAAACCCAGATCACGGGTCCATGAGGGCATCCACTAAGTGTTAATATTATCATAAAAATATCTCTTCCTTTTTATTTAATATTGATATTTGCTAAAGCAATAAGTAGTTCACATGAGTACAACGTCGTTGTGCCGTTTCCCGCCGCACCATGCATCACAATTTAATCTATGTCATTTCACGTCTTAGCCATGTTTGTATGACTACTTGCGGTCAATGGTTGTTTGTATTGATATACCACATTACTTCTTAGATTAACACTGCTAATTTATCCCTGGATGATAAACCTTACTATGCCAAGTCGCGAGTTTTATGGACACAACGTGGCCACCCCTATTTAATTGAGTATGTCATGCACAACATTAAATACCTGCATTGAGGGGAAGTAAACACATAAGATATAAAATGGAGAATCAAATTCTTTATTGTGATAAAAAAATGACGTGACAGGTGTGAGTTTTTAAGGCGTTCTTGACCGAGGTAAGTGGCAGAAATTGAGCATTACAAACGCTGCGCAAGCATTGACATATGGGAATATCACCCTCTAATTTCTTAACCTTCACGATTGATAAATACCCGCAGGGATATATCTTTGGTGGATTTGATCTTCTTTTCAATTACACTGGAGATTTCTCAAGAAATCAATCGAGATGGAGCTGGTTGTTTATTTAGAAACTATGCGCAAACTCTGGCGGATAATCACTGATCAGTAGTAAGTCTAATTGGAACGGCGAGATTTATGAAACATGTTTAACTTTACGTAATCTACAAAAATAAGCCTTACCGTGTGTTAGGCGACGAATAACCAGAACATAGATTGCAAGTCTTGGCAACCTAAAGCTGTGTAATACCGCAATGACATATACATGAACTTATTTAGTAGCATATGAATCTATATTATAAAATAAACAAAATTTGACAGAACCCGTAGATGTATAGTATAAACCGTTAACCTAGATACCTTTAGTTTTATTGCTGGTTTCACCTTTACTTGGATTATACCTTTAGTTTTATATTTTGTCTTATCAACATGTCATGCTATAAGTCTACTCCACAACCAAAATAGTTAACCCGACAGGTAAACTCAAAATGCTTGTAAAAGGCAGAAAAAATAGTTCCAACCGTACCAACAAATGGGTTTCGACAACACTACACCAACTATGAAAAATGCGTAAATAACTTAAAATGTGCTCAATGATAACATCCGAGGATGGTACAGTGCTAAAAACATTCCTCTCTGACCAGCATAGGTAAAAAAGTGTTTGGTTATTACAGTGAAAAGTTGAAGTCAAAATCGTTCTTGTATCAAGTTTACATATTTGTAATAATACATTTCAACCCCTGCTCATGATTGTGGTAAAGACATGGCCTGTTTTAAAAAATAGTTTAGTCCTGACTTAATTTTTAATCCTTGCTTATGATCTTTTTTCTTCAAAATAACCTATTATTTTTTGATAATAATTTGCTGAAACAGAACAATATAGCATACCACTTTGACATTCCATGGTCCTCAGTTTTTAATCTTTTTCGTTACGTTTTCACGTTTTGGTCATGCGCAGTATTACAGTCCTCGAATAAATATAAAGAAAGGACAAGATGCTTTTGTGAATTTTGGACAGTCATTGCCTTGCATTACAGTGCCTTGGGCCTTCGTCAGTTGTGACGATTGGCTGCCACACGCTCGCATCTCCGGATCATCGTTTTCCAAGCTACTTGCGCCAGACGCTTAGCCCTAATTAGACTCAAACCGGTCTATTCCTTGATGTTATCGAACCATTGTTTCTTCTAACGACCTCCTTTCCTGCAGCCTTCCATTTTTCCCTCTATGATGTGGAGTGCCAGTAAGCCACCACTGCCTCTCATGATGTGCCCAAAGTAGGCCAGTTTCCTTTTGATTAGCTCTCCTAGCAGCTGTCTCTTCACACCAAGACCTTTCAGGATACCTATGTTGGTTCTTTTCTCCTTTCAGGTGACTTTTAGCATTCTTCACAAGATCCACATTGCAGCAGCCATTATTCGATTCTCATCTTCATCCCTCCATACTATAAAGGAGTACTCTCCTCCATACCAGTGTCTTTACAATCTTCGTTTTAAGATTTGTTGTGAGATTGCGGTCGTTCCATAGGTCCTGAAGTTCTATCATCTTTCCCTTGGTCATTCCAATTCTAGCTTTGATTCGAGGGCTTAGAGGTAGAACTGACTATGTCCATTTTGACTTTTTGGACATACACCTGCTGGACATGGCCTGTTTTGCAACAAAACTAAAAACACCTTCACGGACATAATCAAAAGACTCTTTTTTCCACAGAAAGAAAGTTCATATCCATGTTACTTGTACAATTATCTGGACAAAGTCAAAATGGACATAGTCAGTTCTACCTCTAAGCCCTCGATATCAGCTGTGCAGTTAGCAGCATTTTTCTCGCAGAGCCCAGGTATTTGAAGGGACTGACTTGTTCAACATCTTCACCATCAATGGAGATAATGTTCAGGCTGTTCTTTTATCATTGATAAAATATAAAAAAGCAATAAATTGCAATAAAATTACACTTGAATTGTGATTAAGCGAGTAAGAGTTGTGATGAATTGATGTTCGTTTAATGAATTGATGTTCATCTACCACACACACCCTACACAATATTAATGTGACAGTTTTCAAGATAATACAAAATGAATTTATATACGCGCTTATATTTACTAAGTTCAGTTTTATACTTTGTCAGGATCTGGAAAGAGCCGGTATTCGTAGCAGAACAACATCTAACAAGTGTACTTGAATACTGTTGGTAATTTGTTTCGCTAATACTGCGACAGGGACAGTTATCAATAACCTATTTGCGGACAGGAAGGCGCCGGTATTTGAGCACACTTGACTTGAATTCGACTGAAAGGGAAGAGACACAGTTGGACAGACGGTTAGGGTTTTAAGTGATTTCCGGACTGTAAGACACTCTTTTATAGGAAACCTCATAATGTTTTCAACGTTGAACACATTCCAAATTAAACATTAAATAGATTTGAAGAAAAAGTCGTTGATAAGGCATGACGAATCACATGCGAGAGATACTGCCACAACTTCAAACATGTATTAATCGATAATTCATTGATTAATTGACTTGATTGATTTATCTCTTGAATGAATGTTAAAATGATAAAAAAAAATACATCGCCCCTTGTATTAATATTGTTCCTCTTTTTTAATTACTTGATTACGCGTTCGGCATGTCAGGGTGTCAAGAGGTGGTGTTCCTCTATAGACCAACAGCGTGTCGGTGAGTTTCGGCATGGGGTGAGGGGCATATAGTTAGTTTGCGTCCACTTATTGCGCACCCCTCCCATCTGGTTTCCCCCTCGAAATACCGGGTCGATATAAGTACTAACCGGGTCACTCGTATAGTCCAGTACATTGTTGATATGTTGTTTCTTGTTGTAAAAATGATTTAAAAAAATGGTGTTCCTCTTTTTTAATGACTTGATTTTTCAGAATCATTTTTAAAAATTTAATCCGGTTGTTAAATGTTCGTCCCATTCACTTGAGCACGTACATTATGTCACCTCGTACCGTACGCATAATTTAACCTTGAATATTCGTGAATACGCATGTGTCCAGCATCGTCTGCATCTGCCACTTGTGCGGTAGATTGCAGCACCCTCTAGGTTGAAATGACTAATGCCTCGTAGTTATGAATATTCTTCATGTTATATCCATAGAGGGCGCACTGCAAAATACGCTAATTTAAATTTCGGATTATAGAACCTTTATTTTGATTCGGATTAAAGAACAGTGACACCTTTTCGGACTAGAGAACCCTTTTTAAAATTCGGACTATATAACCTTTTTGATTAATTCGGACTAGAGAACCTTTTTTAACTATCGGATTAGAGAAACCTTTACCAGTTTTCGGACTATAGAACCCTTTGCAATATTCGGATTAAAGAACCTTTTTATAATTCGGACTAAAGAACACCCTTCCTATTTTCGGACTAGAGAACCTTTTTTAACACTTTTAAAAATTCGGATTATAGAACCTTTTATTTTCGGATTATAGAACCGTCGGACTGTAGAACCCTTTTTTATATTCGGACTAGAGAACCTTCGTAATAGAGAACCCTTTTTATCGGACTAAAGAACCTTTTATCTTATTCGGACTAGCGAATGGTAAATTACGTGCGTCGGACTATAGAACCTTCGGAGTATAGAACTTTCGGACTACAGAGACGTCCCCTTCTAACGTCATACATTTCAATGTTAAGGGGGAAGGTGTTTTATTCTTGATGTCGTACCTGTATATACTATGAACGTGTTTTATTTAATAGCGAGCGACTGACGCAAGTGTTGATGGCAATGAGCGTGCAGTCAATCCACACTAATCAGACAGTAATTATACAAGCCGAAATCGGATGGAGTCAGTTTTCAACTTGAATAGGGATATGTGGGCTGATCCGGCCGATCATTGGATTAAGGAGTGGGTAGAGATTGTTTTTTTTCGGATGCGGTGAAAGACAGAGTGCTGGCGACCTGCTTCGACTGACCTGCTTAGACAAAGACGCGCAGAGTTAGCTCTGAAAATCTGCTTTTATCATGTTTATAGAGCATAACTGAAGATATAACATCACGTCGTCACATAAGCGATCACAAATATCTCATTTCCGCCACAGTACCAGAGGTTTTTTTCCTTTTTAGGTAAATTGCATGGATACAAGACAGGTAACTAAAAGTGTTACAAGGTGAGCGAGTCACTATGAATTCCCGCCCCGTCAACGGAATCATGCATTTATGTACTTAATTGTGTCTCTATTATAACACATCTTAGTAATTTGTGTGAAGTATGTTCCAAGCAATAGAGCCCAACATCCTCCTGGTACTGAAGTCTTCCCATTTGCGCGTATCGGTGTGTGTTTTGAAGGAGAGATTTTATTGTTTGTTTACCTTGTTTTTCATATAAAATTTCGGAAAAGTGTACTTTTGGTCCCAGATACTGGTATACCAGTATCGTTCAATACTGGAACATAAAAAATGCCAGTATCGCTCGATACTGGTACGATTTTACTGTTCCAGTATCAGTTGATACTGGAACACCAAATTGTGATCCAGTATCGAGCGATACTGGAACGTATTGTGTTCCAGTTTCGGTCGATACTGGTACACATGATACCAGTGTAGTTTGTTCCTGTATTGAACGATACTGGTATATATACAATTTTGTTCCAGTATCGCCCGATACTGGTACATTTTTCTGGGAATCTAAAGTACACTTTTTCCAAAATATCTTATTAAAATGAAGCCGTTTGAAAAGTAAAGCGAAATGCCAAGGTTTACTCTATAATATAATATACGTCGTAAAACGTCTCGAAGTGCTTGTAAGCCTTTTCAAAACATAGCTGTACAATCACGGGCATTTTTTGAAATTGATAAAATATGCACAATACATTTTCTTCGGTTAAGGATAAGGCAAGTGTATTGTTAAAATCGTGTGTTTTATTGGACGCCTTTCTGCCAAAGGCGACATTGACAATGGTGAGAAACCTTGAGCGAAGAAATGGCTCAAACATGATCAAAATTGTAATTACTGTATAATTGACTTTTAATGCAAGCAAATGTTATATACGTAGATGTCAGCTGTCATACAATCCACTCACATCAAAACTGTCTTGGGTATTAATACTATATCAAAAATGTTGTGCTGGAGAGTCAATTTGACATTTTCAGCAATTCCGTTTGAATTCAAATGGGTGCATGCATTGATACGATGCCATTATTACGGTTAGGCGTCTTCTATTAACCCATATAATAGTTTTCCTATTTGCCTGCAATTTTAATACTAAACGTGTCTTCTCTTGCTATATTTAAGGTCAATAGATACTTCGGGTGGCCTTCAAAGCTCACTCCATTGTCGTTTTCATGGGCGATGATGTTATATTATAAACAAATTAGCGCACCTTGGTAGACATGCTAGTGGATCTAGATGCATCTAGTTTGCATAAAAATCATGCGTATAAATGTACAAAGCTTCAACTCCCCCGGTAAATTACGCGATATTAAAACGTGCCATCTGAACACGTGGCATATCTATCGATATCGTCATTTCTTCTTATGATATAAATCCTACTTGTATTAAATGACGATCAAGTTAGAAAGAAAATCAACTTGAACAATGGAACAAGAGATATTTGTCAGTATTCTAATATGACCTTTCTACGATGGGGTTTAAGACACAGCGTAGATCCAAATAAATATGTCACTGACTAGATAAAGATTTCCATTTACTGTCTACTTCTTAATTGACAAATATTACACTTTACAGAAATGGTGTTGTGGCTACGGTTTAAGCATTAACTATACCTTACATAATGAACATCTGTGAATTCGACCTCTTGTAGAATTATAAGAAAGTGCGTGTTTCTCCAAGTGCCTTGTCTCCAAAAATGCTAGGAATCGGAGAAAATTTCTCCGTAGAAACGTGATCATGATGCTGGGGAATGTGTAACCTATATACAATTTCAGGCTCATAGAACGTGTTTCTAATGGGGAACTTAACGGTAATTACCGCTAAGTTGCCCAGTAGAAACAGCCAGATAACGCTAATTAATGCTAAGTTTTGTAACCGCAAAAACTTCACAAACCAGGTTTGTAAACGGTAATTAACTCTTACTTGCCCAGTAGAACAGCTACCCGTTAAATCTTAACGCTGAGTTTTTGTGACCCGGAAGTATACACGTGTTTTTGTTGTTAACACGCAATATTAAAAGACAAGTCGGCCGAGTGCACCAATGACGGATAGCTGAAGAATAGCGCTACCTCGCTAGTAACTGAGGCGTAACCCAAAATTTTGAGAGCGCCAATGCGGGGTAAGCTACTAGGCTAGTAACTGGCGGGTAATTTACGCTAAATGTTATACCTGACCGGACCCAAGATTAAGTTGGGGCATAACGTTTTATGCCACAAGTCAGTCGATTCTAGCAGTAGCGTAAATGTGTTGTGAACATTGGAGGGGATGATTCGCTGATGCTGAAGGACCAATTGAGCTTGCATGCCCAGTGGGCGTCTATTTGAAGTGGAATATGACCCCTCATAAGCTGAAAGGTTTTTATATTTTTGAAAATCCATTCATGCAATTTGGTGACTTTTTTAGTCAAAATTTAGATCAACTCCTTTTGCCCATTCAAACACTAATCGCACCGATTTTGGGTCATATTTTGACCAAAATGTACTAATTGTCCAAGGATATTAAATAATGACTAAATAAAATAAAATAATTATTGTTTTTATTAATTAATAGCCAAGTTTCAACATTATTGTGAGTGGAAGGGTAGAACTAGAACGAAATAAAAAAACCATATCGTGCCGTGCGTGTTCTGGGAATCGAACCGGGGTCCCGCGGTTGTTGAGCGAAGAACTAGGTGTCCACGCCATGGAGGTATTTGTGTTACGAGATGTGTTATAATTGTATATAATTGTTTTTATCGGGTGCTTGTGTTTGTCATTAAAATTGTGCTTTTTGGTGCAATATTTGTGTGTGCCCCTCGCCCAAAATATGTTTGTAATGTCTTGATAGTCCTTATTTTTGAAAAAGCGTTGAACAAATTCGAAATTTTTGGCCAAAGAAATACCGTCATTTTTTGTTCCGAACGCAGGCCGACTCAACGTGATTATTTATGTTAATTATGTACACTCACCTATGACCTAGCGAGTGACGACACGTTTTAAATATTACGGAGGACCACTCACGTCAGTATTTTACAGTAAACTATAGGTTAACACTTGGCATATGCGCCGATTAATTTTGTAAGGGGACGATGCTGATTAATGTGGATATTTACCTCGCTAGTTGCTATGCTGGTGTTACTCGTCAGTTATGCTCTAAGAATTACATCGTTAGTAAGTTATGCTACAGTTAGAGCATAACTACTAGGGAGGTAGCTTACCTCCCGATTAAGTTACCCGTCATTGGTGCACTTGGCCGCTAGGAATGCGAAGGCAGTCTTTTTCAGGTGGGGCGGTATTGTTGGTATAACAAAAGGTCAAATGTCGTGGCCCATCGATTAGGACGCTTATAAACTTAGCGGTAACTTTTTTCGAGTAGAAACGGGGAGGGGGAGGGGGATTAACAAGTTAGCGTTAATCACGTTAAATTAACTTAGCGTTAACTTTCCGGTGGCCCAGTAGAAACACGCTCATAGTGGTCTTTCAAAAGTAGCGGGTGACCACTTGAATTAGTGCTCTTTTGAATTGTGATCGGAACATTACGTAAAACAGGTGCATGATAATATAATCCAATGTTTCTGTTGACAACGTGGAGTACCAGTAGAAATGTTACGTGATGAGAGATGATCATGATTGTGAGGTTAAAATGCCAGGTAAGGGAACAGTTCCATTTGTACGCGATAAAAATTGCGAGAATGTTCCGGGCCCCGATGAGTTTTTTATCAGGCCCCGATGAGATTTTTAGCGCGTACAGTTGCGAGTAGCAAAGGATTATTTATCGAGTAGCGTATTACCGCTTGTTTAAAATAACGAAAGATAAGTGGTCGGTATGTACATAGAGCTTCGGGTTATTTATTCTAGTTGTAAGGTACAAATTCAGCATTTCATGTTTTTAGAGATAATGTTATTGATTATGGATGTTTAACGTAAATTGTATTATCCTCGTGTATTTGCTAAACAATGTCCCGCTCTATTTGCTAAACATACCCCAGGGTATGGCAGAGGCCTCGTATCGGGCCCGATGTCTATTTTATCGGGGCCTGATGACTATTTTATCGCGTATCAACTTGAAAAACATCGGGTCCAAAACATATCAGGCCCCGATACAGTCGCGATAAATTTATCGCGTATAAATGGAACTGCTCCCTAACAATAAGTCGTCACCAGTGCAAACACCCACATTTTAAACAACCATTGCAGGAGCCATTTTCGTTAATCATAATTATTATCTTGAATGCATTCATGATATGATGTCAATTGTCAAATATGTTGGTATTTTTTGAATTCTTTGAATTGAAGCTATATTTTGATAAACCCTACCAACTCTGTATACAGCCAATACTACCATTCATCAAAATAAAGCAGTTTCAAAAAAGAAAGAAAACGAAGTTACATACGCACCGGCCCGAGGTTGAATCGCACAGAGCCTCTATACGTCGTAACAGGTGGATTTGCGATTCTATTATATGCTTGTATGCGTGGTGTGCACAACTTATCTTTAAACCATAAGCTAGTATATTAGGATGGGTCTTTACATAAATATCTCTTATGGATTCTAGATATATCCACTAGTTTATGTTGTCGTTGTGTTGAATGACATCCCCATATCCCTTACCCTTTCAGGGGATTCAACGCGTTATCTCTCTCTCTAGAATTCAAATAGAACGAAGATTAATATTAATATGCGGATTTCCCCCCTAAAATACAGTCCTAAAAAGGAACTTACCAGGTAATGAATATTGCTCTTAACTTCAAAACTATAGCTCCTAGCCTCCTACGTAAACATATCAAACTATAAGCTTGTAAAGAGACTTCCTTTCTTTGATTCGTGATTTACACGTGAAGTTTAACTGAATATTATCAAAGCTATGGGACAAAAACTAAAACAAAGTCCGTTTTTCTTTTTAGCATTTGGTTCTTCTACACGCAGCCCCGGTAGATATTGATTAAATGCTAGCGATAGTAAAATGAGGATTTTGGATGCTTCAATTGATCAATGCACCCCATACTCATACCTGTCACACTATCATGAGTGTTCAAGACCCAAGACGCGGGGTTACTAATGTTTACGCACCCCTACTTGGTTCTCTGTGCGTACCACTAAAGGACGGCATTTGATTGGGTCGCACGTAACGCGTTTATTCATGAGGTTTGTATTCGATTTAATACTATAATGAGTGCATCGAAAGACCGGACGAAAAGTAAACCAACCGTTATTTATGTGCATGCAATTTAAAACACTGTTAACTGATATTCGGTGGCCGTTGAGTGATCAGATTTTCATATACGCAATCGCCGTTAGTTCGAGGTGTACTGCTAGAGCAAGTTCTTCCTGCTTTATTATACATCCCATGTAGACGTTAAACGTACTGTTATATAAAAAACTTACAGTTTCTATTCACAAGCTCTCGTCTAGGATGGAAGGTGATGGGTTGGACACTCTCTATATGTTACCTATTGCACACGAAATCAGTTGACAGACCAGTAGAAACGTTGTAGGTGATAATCATGGTTATAATATCAAAATAACCGGCAAAAAAAAAAGTAGTGACCAGTAGAAATACGCAAATTGTCAACACCTGATTATAGTGACCATTTTCGAGATTTCGTCTCATTATTGGATAATTTATGACCGTTTTGGATTTTTTTTCATTTCGTAAATCTATAACCATTATATACCCATGCCTAACATTTACCTAATTCGACTATTTACCAAAATGAAAGAGTTTTAAAGGTCACATACGCAAATGGCAAGGTTTACTCACACATCGCCTGTATACGTCATACAAAGAGGATTTAAAAAAAAGACTTTTACGAGCATGTCGAGATCTAAAAAGATCTCGACATGCTCGTAAAAGTCTTTTCGGAAAATAGCTGCACAGTTACAGGGCAGTTTTTGAAATTAATATGCGCAGTAGAAAACGGTGTTTTTCGGTTAAGGAAAATGCAAGTATATTGTTAAAATCGTGTGTTTTATTGAAAGCCTTCATGTCAATGACGACATTGATAATGGTGACCTTGAGTGGATAAATATCTCAATCATGATCGAAATCGTCATTACTGCAAATATCATGTCCGTAAATGTCAGCAGTCATTCAATCCACTCACATCAAAACTGTCATTGGTATTAATACTATATCAAAAATGTTTTGCTGAATAGTCAAGTTGACATTCTCAGCAATTCTATTTCAATTGAATTGGGTGCATGGATTGGTACGATGCCATTAATACGGTTGGGCGTCTTCGATTAACCCAGATAATAGTTTTCTTATTTTGTTTAATAGCTTCAATATTAATGATACAATGTCTCTTCTCTTGCTATATTTAAGGTCAATATATACCGCGGGTGACCTTCAAAACCCATCCTATAGCCATTTTAATGATGATGTTATAAAGAAATTAGCGCGCTTTGGTAGACATGCTAGTCACTCTAGATGATTTAGTTTCGCTGCGATATGATGGATTTTAAAGCTTTAAAAGCAACTCATCTACCAATAAATTATACGTCCATGCATAAAGCTTAAACGCCCTATTCAAACGTTCCATCCTAACAAGAATTTTATATAGATCTTCATTTCTTCTTATGATATAAATGAGAATCAAGTTAGAAAGAAAATCAACTTGCACAATGGTATGAGAAATATTTGTCAGTATTCTGTATATGACCTTCCAACAA
Source organism: Ophiura sarsii (assembly GCA_035610835.1). NCBI lineage: Eukaryota > Metazoa > Echinodermata > Ophiuroidea > Amphilepidida > Ophiuridae > Ophiura > Ophiura sarsii. The sequence goes on along the minus strand of CM069456.1, from coordinate 8,807,761 downwards.
TGTGATGTAAGACAAAGCTCAGCGTAGATCCAAATAGATATGTCACTGACTAGATTAAGGGGGCACACAGCACTTAATAAGTGTCCCATTGGATTAAACGTAATATAGGGCTAAAAGAGTCTCGATTTAGGGTCCTTAGTAACCATTTTTGGAATGTCTCGAATGCTTAATTCTAATATATATATTTTTAAATCGTCAAGAAGTGTTACATCGTCCAATTAGATTTTACGATATGATAATTTACACAGCGCCACCCCGATTTCCAGCCTGAACGCTCGCCTTCTGACCGTCCGAGCACGTGTGTTCATCCACGTGATAAATTTTTCGGTAAAATCGAAAATCAACATTTTGCAATATCCTGATAAGAGTATAAGAGATTATCTTTCATTTTAATTATAAAATGCTACACTCACGCCCAACTGATTTCCAAAGGACCCCCAACTAATCACAAAATCGTTTTATGTTTTTGCCGGAACTTGCTACCAATACACAAAACGAGGAGTGATTTAGTGTTGTGCGCCCTTATAAGATTTCCATTTACTGTCTCCTCCTGAAATATATTACCCTTTTCTGAAATGGTGCTGCGGTCAAGGTTTAAGCATCGCATATACAGTCCGAATGAACATCTGTGAATTCGATAAGAAAGTGCGTGTTTCTTTCAGTGCCTTGTATCCAAACATCCTGAGAATTGGAGTAATTTTCTCAGTAGAAACGTGATCCTGATCCCGGGTAACTCGTGGAGAAAAATTGGCCATAAAAGTCCTCTAGTTTCCGACATATCCATCAAATTTTAAAGCATCCTCTGGTCTTATATGATACTATATACCTATTAGTTCAAGAAATGTAATGATGCTATAAATAAATCTTTACGAGACCTGAGAAATTAGCAAAATATCAATTTGTAACGTATTATTCTTCAAAATTGCTGTATACGAGGGTCATTCAATAGACGTCATTCAGAATTGGCGATTTCAGGCGAAAGAGGGAGACATACTCGATGTGACGTCACTAATCATAACGAAAGCGAGGCCAATACTGACTTATGTAATAACAAAGTTATGAGGTAGGAAGTAAAACTTAACAAAGTTATGAGGTAGGAAGGAAGTAAAACTTATTGAATGACCCTCGTAAATAAAAAACAAACAAGGTCAGATGATAAAATGAAGAAGGCAATCAAACCAAATGTAGGCTATACCAAACTAAGCAAGCACCATTACATCTATTTGACCGTTATCAATTTCTATTGATTACACCCAACGGCCATGCATATTAAATCATATTATTCTTCATGAAGAAAGGCTGTTGAGTTATATTGTAGGACTAATATTAAACCTCAATGTTCCCCTTCGCGAGGTTTCTTGAGAAAGCTAATAATAAATATCAAAAGAATTTATCAGGTCTTCCGCCAATAGATTTAGCCTCGTAGAAATAACAATATAGTTCGTTAAAATCAACCAATTTGAAGCGTTTACGGATGGAAGTTCAATATTCTGTTTAATCTTCTGTAACTGATAACCTTATTCAAGAATATTAAACCTCGTCCTCTTAAGGGGGGGGGGGGGGGGGGGGGCGGTCGGTAATTTTCGCAGATTGCGCTGAAACGCAAAAGAGAGTGACCTCGGTGATCGCTTTTACATCTCTTGCGCTCATTTTGACGAACAAAAATTGAGGGTACCACCTTACCTGGGGGTAGGGTAAGCCGTCATAGTCCGAGGGTAAGGGGGGGGGGGGGGGGGGGGTGGGGGGGGGGGGGGTGGGGGCGTGGTTGCCACCTTCCAATTGTTTTCAATCGTCATTTTGAAATATATCTTAATTGTATATGGTCCAGAATCTTATAGTATAGGCCTATTGTCAAGGTCCCGAGTTAGCTCGGACTTTACAATCAAACAATTTACTATACACAGACTTTATAAACAACAAAGTTTAATATAAAACAGAAATCATGAATAAACAATGCAACACATTTCACGCGCTCAGTGATCACTGATTTAGTTGGCTAATAAGTGCACTTATCGTTCGTATAATGTTCCTCCAGAAGATCAGAAGATGGGCAAAACACAGAAGTTAGTTCCTCAGTGGCGATGTTCCGCACTGGACCGGAAGTTCACAAGTCTGCCATAGTATCGTATCTCTTATCAATGTCCTCCAAATCTCATTCAACAGGAATGATCTCGACTGATTATTGTCCTGCCATAGACAACGGAAGGTCCTCGTAGTGCCGTATCTTTATTTATGTTCTCCGGTTCTCATTTTAACTGGAATGAGTTGGACTGAATATCGTCCTGCCATAGATAACACTAAGATCTTCGCCAGAGTCGTATCTTTCTATTTAGTGTTCTGGCCTGCAGTCCGGGCCTTTAGGTCATCCGCCCTTCCGTCCCGTTTCTCCGCCTCCTTAGTTCTGCCTTTCTCTTTGTTTTCTTTTTGCTCTCTCCCCCGTGGTCCCGTCGCCACGACGCCCGCGTATTGTCGCACTGCGTATAGTGTTGCGTATAGTGTTGCGTATAGTGTTGCGTATAGTGTTGCGTATAGCCTGTGAAGCCTTGGACCCTGACACCTATGTTAAAAATATAATTTCCATCACTCAAGCAAAAACACAGGGTGAAATTCCGATATTTGGAATTGTTTTGGCGACAATTTCAATGTTGGCCTATACTTTACTGTACAAACGAATACAGCATGATGTTTGTACGTGGGATGTTCATGTCTTTTCATGGAGAGAAAGAAGAGGTACACTTTATATTTACTGTCTTGTTTATGTCTGATAGTCCAGAAATTATCATCCCATGATTAACTGTATCCGTATAGCGCCCCAAACGGAATAAAGCGCAATAACACTGACAAAATAGTTTAAGAATGTAGGATATCCTATATTCATTCCTCACAAAACTATAAACACCAATAAATATTTACAGCAAAACACATCAATATTATATAAAATTTTAAAAGAATTGAGTGTCTGGAGCCTGATTAGGGTTTGGGTTAGGGTTAGGGTTAGGGTTTGGGTTAGGGTTAGGGTTAGGGTAAGGGTTTGGGTTAGGGTTAGAGTTATGGTTTGGGTTAGGGTTAGGGTTAGGGTTAGGGTTAGGGTTAGGGTTGGGGTTGGGGTTGGGGTTAGAGTTAGAGTTAGAGTTAGAGTTAGGGTTAGGGTTAGGGTTAGGGTTAGGGTTAGGGTTAGGGTTAGGGTTAGGGTTAGGGTTAGGGTTTCCGTTGAGGGCGCTATACGGAATAAATCTAATGATGGGATGCTATATTAATTGGATGCTAATCGTGGGATGCTGCATATGAAGCTGATATATGTGATATCTTGTATGTAAACCCTAACCCTAACCCAAACCATAACTCTAACCCTAACCCAAACCCTTACCCTAACCCTAACCCTAACCCAAACCCTAACCCTAACCCTAACCGTTACCCTAATCAGGCTCCAGACACTCAATTCCCGTCGTGTTTTTCTCCGATACAACGTGCAAACCCTAATTGAAATATTTAATATTTGAACCACAGAAATTAACGGACTATACCAGGGAAACGTTATCCCGCCCTCACCGGCACTTGGCCTACGCGGTTAAGGTTTGTCCGACCAAAATTCAGACAATCCAACTGGGTTTCGACAGGGGGAGGGGTTAGCCTTGAACAAGCTCTTGCATTGCAGATTTCCATTTGTAAACCAACGCGTACTCAACCAACTGACCAATACTATCATCCTGGATTATCCAGTCATTAGCTAATGAAACGAGAAATTCATTATAATAATTATTAAAAAAATAAATAAACAAGATTTTTGAAACATTTTGTGAATTTTTGGAATGTCGTCTGCAGCTGCCTGCCGCGTGGAAAGTGTTAAAGAGGAGACCTTTTTATATCTCTTTTTAAATTTCAATGTTCTGAAGAGTTCTAGTGACCACAAATTGTTTAAAATGCTATACAAAATGAGAATATTGAAGCTGACCCAAAGAAGTGGGAGCGGATGCTAAACATGTTTATTTGAAATATTTTCCTGTTTATACTATTGAAAACCGACGTAATGCTTTAAATATATTTGTTTAAGGTTTTGATTTTGCTCTTTTTCCAATTGTTTTCTAAGAATGTGACTCATTAATTTTAGCTATATTTTTATATCTGAAGAAACTTTAGAATTATATTGAAAGTTACACTGTAATTATGTTTACTCTACATTAAGCGTTCAAGAACCTGCCTTTCGTATTTCAGGAAATATTAATTTATGACGAAACTTCGTTCTTGCAGATGAGTTATTTGATAGAGATTTAAGGTCTTGAGAAATAAATGCGATATTTTAAACTTGTAATATTTTGACAATTACTTTGCAAATTCTTCGAATGAAATATTTACTTAACAGTACTAATGTCTATCCAAGGTTGTCGTCATACACTACCTATTTATACCTAAGCACAATTGTTATGTATTAAAGATTTAGTCTATTCCTAGCTCGATTTCAGTATCCATCCAGAAAACAAATCTGCCGTTCAATCAACGATTAGCCTACAGAACAGTTACCAAATTTCGAGGGTTGTGCGCCAGAAGGCCGTAACTCAATTTTTGGGCAAATTTATATTTTGGTACAAAAATACTCCATATAACCTACATGTATAACTCATAAACACTATTTTTAGTTGACTAAAATTAGAGTTATAAGTTGGGTGCTACAGTGTATTGTAATGAGTCCCAAATATTAGAAAGTCTCAAATGAGCATTTCTTGAGTTACGGCCTTCTGTCGCTCAACCTTCGATATCAGACGCCTTTATATAAATGTGTTATACGAGTGTTGACCCTTTTTCTTCCGGAGAATTGTGTTCAATCTCAAATGAGCATTTCTTGAGTTACGGCCTTCTGTCGCTCAACCTTCGATATCAGACGCCTTTATATAAATGTGTTATACGAGTGTTGACCCTTTTTCTTCCGGAGAATTGTGTTCATCTTTAATCTAAACATGTAACATGAGTAGATGGCACATAATGTTGCACAGGTCAATTAAGGAAGACTTGAACATTTTCGGACAACAGTGTATTACAAGAGTTGCTGCGTGACCAGAATGTAAATGGTTGTTTTGATAGCATCCCATATGATTGCTAGGTAGTGTCTGATTTAACCGTTGTTGTTCAATACACATACGATTGTACAATATGTTGGTACCTACTCGAAATATGATCAAAACGTTGACGATAGTATAATTGAAATACCATCATTGTCATATTAAGCGCCCCGTGTGTGACGCATATAAGTCTAGGTTTATGCAAATTAATAAGTAGAATCTTTTGTTCCAGGTAAATATTAAATCCAACTAGTTAGGGACTAATTTAGAGAATAAAGGTATTGTTTTTAGACTGTACACGTGTTATATTGTCTGACAAAAATGCGGAAAATGGCGTCGTTGTTCTACGCAAAAAATATCGAATCATACTTTAGACATTTATCAAAGAAATAAGTACATTTTATTGTCCACATTTGACAATTTTTAATCCTGCTAGGATCGAATAACCCACAAATATTCCATCCAATCACATGCGATGAGTAAACCATGCGTAAGCGTCGCGGCGCCGGCATAAACGCAGGAAAAGCGCTAAAGACGCACTGGAGAAGTGCGCGTTATGGAGCAAACCACGCATTGTGAAGGTCGGGCGCACTGTTAAAACGTAGGCCCCACCTCCCCGTGTTAAGTTGTCTCATCTAGATGTCGCCGATTTTTCTGAGAACCAATGAGATTGCTTAAACTTTCTTAGCTGTTTAAGAATTGCCCATATCCCATTTTAAAGATTTGACTGTTTCGATAAAGACTTGCAGACAAGGTATATATAGAACGTAAACAAGAATATCACCTTTTATAGGTAACAGTATCGTAGTCGTCAAGACAATATTAGTCTCATTGAGACATCGTGGTCGTCAAGACAATATTAGTCTCATCGAGACTTTAAATCATTCAAGACATTTCTTTAGACATTTTGCTTCGCATCGGGAATTCCTATAGACATCGCTAACGTCCGTGCAGTTATTGCATTCGCTACTTTATTGAACCATAACTAGTTGAGGAGTATTCGCTATGGCATACATTGTTCGGTCTCAGGAAAAATATAATTACCCTCCCACAATGCATATTTTTATTTCAGTCTCCCATTCAGTTGTATTAAAGGTATATTATGTGCTCTTTTACAGGAACGCCCTCAACATCGAAAAAAAAATTGAAAGCAGATTTTCTTGCAGATTTACATTTCTGATCATAAATCGTACATACATTCCAAGTAACAGGGCGATACGATTCTTAATTACTTCAAAATCATGGTTTTAGAGTGAAAATAAACTGTCGGATATCCGACAACTTATTTTACTCTAGTCTAAATTCACTCTAAAACCATGATTTTGAAGTAATTAGGAATCGTGTCCCTCTGTAACTTGGAATGTATGTACGATTTATGATCAGAATGTAAATCTGCAAGAAAATCTATCACATAATATGCCTTTAATACAAAATGTACTGATAGACACAAAACTAACCAAATCTAGAGAGCAATTTGAGGTCTTATAATAATAATGCATTTAGATAACTGTTATTGTTATTAGAATCCTTTGTAAGTCAATCTGTATAATTTAATCGGAGAATCATGTGTGGAAATGACTGCATGGTTATATAAGGGCTCTTACCCAAACACAAGCAGAGGAAAGCTCGAGTAATGAGCGGGAAGCGCGATCCGTTTTTCATCATTGTTAATCCTAAGCTTTCGTTTGTCATAAAATGTCAAAATCAATATAGGTAAACCATTAAAGTTGAAGTACCCATTCGGTGAGGTGTATATCACCGATCTTTTTTTCACTCCTTTTAACAATTTAGAAAAAAGGATCGCGCTTTCCCCGCTCTTTCCTTGAGCTTTCCTCTACTTGTGTTTGGGAAAGAGCCCTAGCTGCGTTGTGTTGCAAGGGATGCTGGGTATGGTGTGGGAATGGTGAGATATCTTATCTGACCGGGTCTTATTCGATGGATGTCAGTAAGAATCAATTACAATAAATCAGTGGCACTGCTTGAATATTTCGTTATTTGACAATTGTCACAACAGATTTATATACCGTAGAGTTATCTGTCTGTTGATTGTTGGTCTGTATTCATACAAACACTCCGTCCTACAGAACAGAAAATGCTTTTAACATAATTAGGTAGTATTAAAACATTGACAGCGTGACCATAATCAAACATGTCACGATCCCATTGTTTGACTCCCATTAAGACAACAGTCTTGAGGAATTCAGCGTATTGCAGCAATTCTGTTTACAATCTTAGCACGTTAATTTAGACTCTCTGATACCTGTGACAGTTCCCTGAGCTTTGACTTTCATCGGTTGAATTCCAATATTACTTTTAGTACAAGAAATTATTGAAGACATAGTGTCAGCCAAAGTTAGGTGTAGTTGTAGTGATGTTCTACCCAGTATACATTGATGTACCTATCGAGTATTAGAAATGAAATACTAGTCGAGCAGTGCCACAAGTAAATGTCTTCATTAAATTGTGTGCGGATATTTATCAATTGATACAGGGGTTGGACCAAATCATAATTATAGGTCAATAAATGCGTACATGTATGTGTTCTTTAGTGAGGAATTAGACAAATCAATGCATGCGCGCTGATTTTGATGTGTGAATAATGGCATAACCCCGCATGGGAGGTCCATTGTGAGAATATCAACATTTGCGCAAGCGCATTAATGTGTCAACATTTTCGTGAAACAAAATTTACATTTCTTATCATAAATCATACATACATTCCAAGTTACAGAGCGATACGATTCCTAATTACCTCAAAATCATGGTTTTAGAGTGAATTTAGAGTGAAAATAATAAACTGTCGGATAATCGGACAGTTTATTTTCACTCTAAAATCATGATTTTGAAGTAATTAAGAATCGTATCGCCCTGTAACTTGGAATGTATGTACGATTTATGATCAGAAATGTAAATCTGCAAGAAAATCTTCTTTCAATTTTTTTTTCGATGTTGAGGGCGTTCCCTGGAAAGATCACATAATATACCTTTAACTTGATTGTTTGTTACACTACAGATCCTATTTATTTTGTATGTAGTAGTCAACATCCATGATTATAATTAGAGAATAAAGGTATTATTTTTAGACCGAACCCGTGTTATATTGTCTGACATAAATGCGGACGATAGTATTATTTTGCGTAGAACAACGACGCCGCAGGAAAAAAGAACAATATAACACGGGTACGGTCTAAAAACAATACCTTTTTTTCTCATTCTTAAACAACCATACTTTAGACATTTATCAAAGAAATAAGTACATTTTATTGTCCACATTTGACAACTTTTACCCCAGCTAGATCGAATAACCTACAATCATTCCATCCAATCCCATGCGATGAGTACACATGCGCAAGCGTCGCGGCGCCGGACGCAATGTTAAAACGTAAGCCCTACCTTCCCGTGTTCAGTTGTCTCATCTAACTGTCGCCGATTTCTCTGAAAACCGATTGGGGACGCAGTGGATACTGGCTAGAGCGAGAGAGTGTCCCCATGTAACACGCAGGAAGAGCGCGGAAAACTGCTCAAAATTGTCATTTTTTAAAACAAGTTAGCTCTTAGTACGCTCCTATTCCGCCTTTCACATCGCTCTTATTACGACCCATTGTGTTTCTACTGTTTCTAAGTCTCACGGGCTCTCTTACTGCGCTTCCACTCACTGTAAATATTCTATTGCGTTCAAGTTGCTGTCTGCGTTACGTTCTCAATACGTTTGCACAACGTTCTCTGCGTGTGCGCGGAGAGTACATAGCGATTGCACGAAGGGTATTAGATTCAAACATAGATATAATAGATACAGAAGGAATAATAAGGATCCATGATTAAAGCTCTAATCACATTGCCGATCTTTAACATTGGTTGTTATTTAAATCCCATTAGAGAGCATTATCCTAGCTTAGTGTAATGCGATAAAACCACTTTTGTATAGCCATGAAAATAGTTGCGTGTCTGTTGGCAGAAGTTTTTAACAGGTGTATCAATAACATTGTTAAATCTAAATACATTAACATGATTTAGCGATAGTATCATGATGTGTTTGCCCCTGCTCATATCGGTTCAATAAGATAACCATATTGAATTATATAGATAAAAAAAAAGAAGTGATAGTTGCGGCAGAGTATGTTCATGGCTAATAAAATGTGATTGTCTTTGATGCATTATATCTGGAAGGAGCATTCTAGGGCACTCAAATGGAAAATTTGATTGTCTGTTTTGTCAATTTAGCCATAATTTGCGAGCACCTTATGCATGCACAAAACAAACGCGGTGCACTGGCGCTCTAGGGCGACCATGGGGATCCTCTCAAGACCCCCAGCCAGTTCCCACTGCGTCACCGCGGGGTTCGTGGAGATCTGGATGCACTTGGCTTGGCGTTTTGATAATGTTTCAGCGTTTTAGTGACCTTGATTTAAAAATGGTCAATTTCGGACAGATTTCCGTTGTCTAACTGCGTGTTATATATATTTTTATACTTTTTACAGCGCAATGCAATCGCTGGCCTGATCGCCGTATGTGTGACAGGGGTTGTAGCAATGATGCATACAAACTACCTGAGGTCACATCAGCTACTTGAGATCGCAGGAAGACCTCAATCTCGTTCTCTGCGTAGAACAGGTGGGGTGTGGAGCAGACTGCCTTCATCTTCCCCTCTCTCTGTCCTTGGGTGCTGAATCCTCGCATTTGGTTTTTACCATGTTTTCTATGTTGTTCAATGTTGTTAACTATTCAAGCCCCGAAAACAAGACTGAGCACGTATGAATGGATGGAATCAGATTGAATCATTGCACAATGTCTCAGTGCATGACCAGTCATAGTGTGAACAGAGAGTCAAACTAAATGTAGTACCAGTTTTAGGCCTTCCTAACAAAATAGCGTACCGTGCAAAAGGCGATAGGTCGATTGCAGGGTCATTAGTTCATGCATGGGTGGAGTACAATACCAATTACCTGTTATTTATCAAAGAGAGACTTGAAAGTAGGAACGCAATAGGTGGTACTAAGAGCGCTATGAAAACGTGAAAGCGGGATGGGAACATACTAAAGAGCTACCTTGTTTAAAAGAGTTGACAAATTTGGACATTTTTCGGGCTCTTCCTGCATGTTATTCATACATGTATGTTGATACTTACTCAGCGCAAGCGCTGGCTTGATCGTAGCAGAGTGAGAACAAGCGCTCTATCTGGCGTTCAAGGGCGACCATGGGACCCTCTCCCGTCCAATCCCGTGTCCACTGCGTCACAAATCCGTCCTTAGAGACCCTTATGCATTTGGCTTGGCGCATTTATACTTTTTTCAGCCCAATGCAAGTGCAAGGTCTGATCGCCGTAGGTGTGACAGCAATGATATCCCATATAATCCCAATTTGAGTGCAACTTTTGTTTTCGTTATTTGTGGTTATTTATTAAACCATCACAACTTCTAAACTATCCACTGGATGTTTATAGATGAAGTATCAAACTACGGAGAGACATTAATTTTCTGCTAATGTACATTTCAGATTTTTGGTACCGATTATTATTTTTGGGTTATCCAACATCACAGCACCTGGTCTGGATTTTTTTGCGTTAGGTGTGTATTATAGCAATGTATCGAAGTGCGATAATGTTCCATTTTGATACATTAGACGTTGAATCTTACGTTGTATAAAATACCAAGTCTTTAATCTTGAGTATTCTAACTTTATAATCAGGAAAGAAAGGGTAGCGACAAGCTAACACCCATCATTTGATTTCATGTTATCTTAAAATTTGCTCACAATCACGTTAAGGAAATCATCGCAGGGGAATCATTCTATAATTATCTTATAAACTATATTGACATTAATCAGCAGCATGCTTTATGATCAACACGATTCTTTTAGGTGGCATATTTGTTCAATACAAAAATAGATGTGAAACATAATGATTTTGCAATAGGTTATTCCCATCGAGAATAATTCCCCGAGCTCACTTTATGTTCAGACCTCATTACATCTGACGTTGAAAAACAAGCGTTCTACACAAAGAAGATTTCTTGATGCACCCCAGGATGCTTCACTTTCATCACATGACCACTGATTTCTGTCACCAGTGTCTACTGGTTCCCATCGACATTACAGTGCTAAGAAATGCTTATAAAGTTGTTAAACAAGGGTCTTTAAGAAGATCCTTTTGCAAGTAATATGATTGATGTGTCTTTAATACAGTCCTCTCTTGATTTTCTTAAAGACCCTATATTTTTATGAATACAAGTTTTAGTTGGGATTCAACTTCTTTTAATATTAATATATAAGTTACCCTATCTGCCCCATGTATTTAGATGGTAGAGGTCAGACGACCTCCAGCTGTTAATTACTTTAACACATGTGTGGCACTGTTTGTTTTGCTGATAAGCCCTGCTGGTACTGTAGGGGCGCTAAGCATTATGGGGTACATCAAGAACTCTTCTTTGCGTTCTACGTGTAGATACAGCTATTGTGATTATAGACCACGGACCTTAGTCGAGGCGATTACATTTTACCCCTGTATTATAGTTCGATGACCCTTAGTGACCCCATATTGACCTTTGATCCCAAGGTCATAATAGTTTAGTTCTGTCATAAGATACAAAAAGTCCGGTAAGAATCTGAGCATGTCTTAATTTCCCCCTTGCATAGGTCAATGACCCCTACTGACCCATGTATGGACTTGAGAATTGTTCTTGAACAGCTTTTGTGCACGTATTTCGCATTTTGACAATCATCAGTCATTTTCTATCGGAAAAATAGCATTTTGAGTAACAGACCAAGGTTGACGGTTAAACAATCTGCGACCCGGTTTGAAAACTTTGAATCATCCGAATCGCCCCGATTGACGGAACGTCATAATACAGGGTGAGTCAAAAAAAGTTTACTCAATTTCAGCGATTTTATTAGAAAAAAGTATTCGTTTGTTTTCAAAACAAATTACTACGATATAAAGAAAAATTAATTAGCTTTAATATGAATTTTATCTGGTTTAGATTGGTTGAGGGAAACTTATTTTACGCTGTTTTGAATAAAAGTGACCAATTTAACGTCCGAACACGCTTCCAGATCTTGACCATTATATTTCATAAGATACGACCAATAAAAAATTACAATACCGACAGCGAAAGGATCAATTCCTTTGTTATGAAATGATTAAAGTGTGGCAATTGTGTCATAAATAGGCCTTAAAGCTGTCTATTGTCCCTCAGTGCAACCATGTTAAGCACACTCTCAAAGATCAGGAGAAAGACCAAACAAGATGCTGGATTATCAAGTCGGTTTCTATTCATATTATTGTTTTCAGGAATACATTTTACAATGTAGAGAGAGAAAGAGAGGGATAGACTATTACTTACTAGTCTTACTGTGGACATTAACAATTTTTGATTGGTTCAAGGATAATGTTTACTCAATCGGACATATTTACGAAAAATAAGTGCAATATTATGTTTATTGATTTTATCAAAATACTATATCGTTTATTATTCACATTATCAGATAGTTACTGGTGACAATTTTTATTCAATATCCTCATCTAGTTTTATCATGTTTATGAATATCCCTTGCGGACTATTTAATCCTTGCAATTATTATTTATTAACTGACATTGGTGATACGATTTAATCCATATTTCATGTTTTAATCTATTAGGAGACAATTTTGAACAAGTCTATTGTCTACTTAATTCTGTTAATAAACAAGATGTGTAATGGTTTACATCATAATCCTAGTAAACATTATTAAGCTCGTTAAGCTTAAAATTAAAAACCGTGTTTTTGGTGAAAAAACATCTCCTGTACAGAAATAGTCATATTTATTTAACGGTATCATCAAATAGCGTGATTTTTTTCCACATGATAGCAAAGAAATGGCGCAATCATTTAAAGTTTTGTTTGCCTTGATTTTGTGGTCAGAAATTTTGTTGTTGATTTTTTTCAATTAGGGTAAACTTTTTTTTGACTCACCCTGTACGGCGAAGACGCGGTGAATGGTTTGTTTGGTCCACCCTGGAAACCTGTATATTCACGGCGATAGGATGACCTTTGACTTATTCGTAAATTTGTTTTCTTCTTCGAACGTGTGTAGGGTTGTTCGTAAGGTGTAGACATTTTAAAACGGGATGAAAAATCACCTTGGTATGCTCTTGTGTACGACGAAGAGGGCATCTAAGATATCATTAATGCCTCATTGATTTAGCTGAAAGCCGAAATACAACGTGGCTTGTGAAATACGCATGACAATCATATCAATTTTCGGTAAGCATAGACCTACAATCAAGGTTTCCAAATTCGGAAGTCAATTAAATTTCCGTTCGGCAACAAAACGATTAAAAGCACTGCAAGAGGTGATTTCGTTTAATCAGAATTGATTGATATTGAATTTGTCAATTATTCGTGATGGTAGGCCTAAAAAACAAAGTACTGTTTAATTACAGTATTCTTTTAACCAATTAATAGACGACAATCTATATATTTGGTATATAAATCAAATATCGACTGCTTACATTCGGGTCATGTTCAAATTATCGGCCCGCGGTGATCTCAAAACCAGACTATGCCTGAGTAGTCTGAGTTTTGAGATCAACTTAGGCCTATAATTTGAACGATGCCCCTCATTGCAGTCAATATTTGTATAATGAACACCAATGTTATCGGTCAAAGTGCTTGTGATTCTAACATCTCCATGGATTAAGTTTTCTTAGATTGTATGTTTGTGACAGAAATAATTCACTCTATTTAATAAATTGTAGATTACATGTTTGACCAAAATTACCTCTTTTGAAAATCATAAAATCTTTGACCATGCTCGGCACAAAACTTAATTTAAATGACATGCAGTTTTTACTAGCCCAATTGTGTGTACTTGTATTTTTGATTATTTTCTGAGTTGCAGTGAACCAATTGATTGGCCCATCAGAGCTCTCTGTTGAGAGTTACCCGTTAGATTTGTAATCACTCAGTTCATTAACTTTGTTAATGTCTGTTGGGCTATTGTTCACATATACAAAAAGGAAAGAGTAATTTGCTGTGCCTTCTTTTAATTTTCACTTCAAAGTTAACAGATATCAACTGTTTGTAATGTGTTTTGAAGTAATATCTTGAATGTTGTGATGAAATGGTTCAGGTTGAGGGATTTATACCATCGGTATTAGCGGTGAAGTGAAGTTTGGTATGAGTTTTATCAAGGCAAAAACAGGTTCCCATCGATTTTCAATAATGTCATGCCATATCGGAACGGATAACGTTATTTTCCTCATAACAAAGCAGGCATTAGACTTGGACTGCAATGTTGTTTTTAAATTTATAATTTATTCAAACATGGTATAAATCATTCTGGGATAACCTGTATCTCAATTTGGATCGGCAAAATTTATAAAATATGTTTAACAGTATTTAATCTACAAAATAAGTATTGTCGTATTAATTAGGCGGTGAATAGCCCCTACATATATACTCGTAAGTCTTGCCAACCTAAAGCAGTGTAATAACGCAATAACGCATACATCAACAAATCTATAAAATCTATATGATATAATAAAACATAAGTCAAGTATTTCATGTCGTTAGTAACGTAACAGAACCCGTAGATTTATAGTATTGTGCATACCATCACCGAGCACACATTTGGTTTGATTGACTTATCAACATACCAACATATAGCGTTACCGTCAAAAGAATTAAGAGAACAGACATGCAATATTTTCAGTTTATCATGTTTACAATAGAATCTCTCTGGTTTAATCACAGCGAAAACATCGCTCAATATGTTATATTATCAAATCTATGAGGGTATTTTCCTCTCTGATAATGACTGTGGTATAGACATTCAGGAGCCGACAAGAAAACCGATCTGAAGGCCAATGTTCTTTAGTCGTTGTTAAATAAAGCATTAGAAGACAAACCACTGCATAAACTTCGAAACAAATAATTATATGGGCCTCGGCTTGGACCAGTAAACATGAGTTACTAAGGGCGTGTTCACACTATAGCTTTTTCCTCAACACGGGTCGGACCCGGGTCGAACCCGGATTGATCGATATTTCATTTTCTGTTCACACTAGCGCTATGTATGTGTTGAAGTTGTATCCGCATTGGCAAATGGGTTTATTGAACCCAAAAGTTAAAATTCTTGTATCAATGACCTATGACGTAGGTTACTCATCATGGCGGGTATAAACAACAAGCAACAGTGGCTGGTAATGAAATACCGTCGAAAACATCAGCGACAACGTACCAGAGGCCGTAGAAAGATGGCAGGAATAAAGCGGGCAACCATTAACATTCTTTTCAGGTTATCTACTTCCGGCAACCCGGGTCGAAACAGCGATTTCTGTTCACACTACAGTCGATGCGGGTTGAACCCGGGTTGAACCCGGGTTCTACCCTTCACTTTTGCAGGGTTGTAATTTTCGACACAGACTTCAACCCGGGTTCGACCCGGGTCCGACCCGGGTCGTGGAGAAAACTAGCTATAGTGTGAACACGCCCTAAGGTGGACTTCATCAACGAATGGGGGGTACTACGGGTTTTCTCCAGCATAGAGTACCACAAATAATTGATATTCATTTATTCACTGGTATTGTTAGTTGTTTGTTCAGTTTGACCACAGATCTTGAACAGCGGGACAATCGTGTATATTGAAATCCCTTTGAAATGTTGTGCTCTATGTGAGTCTCGCTCACACCTGTTTGATATTATCAGGTTTCCAATTCCAAATCAATTTGTACACAATTTTCTCAACCAATCTTAACAAAGATTTGGCAGAATAGAAAACAAATAAGTAAATTAAGACAAGGCTAATGATTTAATTTAATTGTTATTTTACTATTTGGCGTGAGATCACGTTGGGACTAAATATAGTTTTAGCACGTAAATTATCATCATTCTTTGTTAACAGAAATATGACATAAGAACGCTGTATGATATTATGTTTACTCTAAGATTTTAATATACTAATTTCGTAACGAGCTTTAAAAAAAATGATTGTGTGTGTCTTTAAATAGTGCTTATCCGACTATCTTTACTGAGTACCTGGACGCATGATCTTTTTTTTCAAAACAAAGATAACATAGTCATACGGGATATTAAACAAGATTACGACTTTAGCAAGTATCAAGATGAGATTAAAATTTAAAAACTGGGACGCAAAAGCTTTTGATAACCCGGACTCCCTGTGGAGCTCTTGGAAGTCTTTTCTCATTCAAGAAGCAACAGACACAATAGGTTTGAAATCACTCGAGGGTATTGTAAACCATAGTGGGATAAGGACATTGATGAGGCTATTTAAGAGAGGTGATAATAACAAAGAAGAGGGCGATAAGCTTTGGAATAATATCTGATTAAGAAATTAAGAGCCAAAATAGCATACTATTCAGAAAAGGATTGACCGATGTGTAGATATTACTAAGAAGGGTGGCCCTTCAAGTAGAGATTTTTGGCAAGAATTAAAAGGGGTCCGAAAATTGTTGAAGGAGCGTGTGAATTCTTTAAAGCTTCCTAACTCGGCCAATGTCACTACAGATCGGAAGATTATGAATTAGACAATTCTTCAGTATTTCGAGTCTCTCGGTAAAATGAATAAGTGTTAACATGAAACAGATAATGATGTTATGGTTAAAAACCGCATTCAGAGTGTATTTGCTAATGATCATGATCCATCTGATGCGGCTGAATCAGATAAGGTATTATCCGACATTAATGTTAATTTTGATGATGTTATTGAGGCATTAGGCCAAGCTAAACTGAACATGTCTCCAGGAATAAGATAATATCACAAACGAGCTCCTCAAGAATGACGGAGATGATCTCAACAGATCAATCAAAGTTTTTCCAGAGACTTGTTCAGCTTAAAAGCACACCACAAGAGTGGAACAAAAATATTAGTATACCAATCCATAAAAAGGGTAATAAGAGTTATCTTAATAACTACAGGGGTATCACATTAACTTCATGTGTTTCGAAAGTGTTTAATCGTAACATCTCTAAATAAATTTCATGTTTTGTTGAAGACCACCAATTTCTTTCGGAAATACAAGGAGGCTTTAGGAAGAACTACAGATGCGAGGATCATGTTTTCCCCTGAAAAGCATAGCAGCCACGCGATTGGCTGCGAACAAATCCACAAATCCACAAACGCCTTCCTGGATTCAGTAAAGCCTTTGATACGGTCTGGCGGGACGGTTTGTTTTCACTTGCATGGAAGTTAGGTATTCGGGGCAGTATGTGGGCAATTATTATTGGTCAGTATATTTCTGATTTTGACCATGCAATTTTTTTCTGTCGGTTTTGAGGATAACCTCACTCCTACCCCCACCCCCACCACCACTTATCCAGATTTCAGCTACTGAAGGAAAAAAAGAGAGCAATTTTACGAATTTTCTTTTAAAATTTTTCTTTTAAAATTGTCGGTACATCATGACTTTCGTCGGTACAACTATGTCGTGGCCCCTCTTTTCCCAAAAGCTGGGTACGCCACTGATCTAATGTTAAGAGGAAGGTGTGAAACAGGGATGTGTACTTTCACCAAATTTTATTCTGCATTTACATACATGGTTAGCTAGGCTCATAAGGAAAGAAGGGGTGGGGGTGGGGTACATGTAATCTGCAAACATGATGTCTTTTTTGGGCTGATGATGTAGTTCTCATAGCAGATAACGCAGCGAATTGCAAAGAATGCTAGACATTGCATCTATTTTCTCACGAACCTGGAAATTATACTTCAATATTGATAAATCTAAGGTATTGGTGGTTGGCAAACGTACAGATAAACTAAACTTTGGAAACTAGGCAATCTATACACACAGAAAAATGTTTACATAATTATAAATATAGAACTCCATAATTATTATGTAAACCTTTCACACAGTATTTGTGTATAAAATACACAAGTTTATGTAAAAATAACTTGTGTATTTTATACACAATTAAGTTGTGTATAAAATACACAAGTTATTTTTACATAACTTGTGTATTTTATACACAAATACTGTGTGAAAGGTTTACATAATAATTATGGAGTTCTATATTTAACATAATTATGTAAACATTTTTTTGTGTGTAGATTTCCGAGTGCGATCACTATAAATAATTAGGGGTCCACAGGGGTCCACATAATTATCAAGAACTTTGTCTCATCACACTCATGTCAATGAAGTTGTTAAGAAGGGTAATAGGTTGATCGCGTATATTATATCAATCGTTGATAGTCACGATAATTTCAACAGGATTTACTATGATAACTTTCTTTGGAAATCCTTAGCGCTTCCCTCTATTAATTATGCATGCTCAGTATGGACCTGTAGAGAACTTGGAGCTACAAATGGCAAGATATATCTTGAAGGCACCCCTTAACACTCCGGGCGTAGCCCTCTATGGCGTAACCCAATCGCCTCCCTTCAAAATGTATCTTGCACCACTCTCTAATCTAGAGATGCCCCGTTGGACAAAAAATAAGTTAAACGCTCTAAATAATCTAAACTGCGACATGGACCATATCAGGTACAAATGGTTGGCGTCGATTAGAGATACGCTTAAAAGGTGCGACATGGAATACATTATTAATGACGCCCCCACAGGTCCACGCTGGGTTAATACATTAAAGTGCATTATTGAGATTGTCTGTCATAATGTACCGAGTAACACTGTGTTGGGAAAAATCATCTCTTAAAGACTATATGCAGTTTAAAAGACCCGTTCAATTGGAACAAAACTGATTTCTTTGGTTGTAGTCTAAAATTCAAAGCGCGATAAAACACGCTTCCTTTGAAACATAGAATACGCAATTGGTCTTCAAATAATAAGGATGGTGAATGTACGTAATAGATAGTAAATCTATTCCGTAAACACGTTTTAGCTTTAGCAGCAAGGAGTTCTGTGTAGTATACAGTCGGTGGCTATGTAAGACCGATTCTTGAATACGCTGATGCAGTTATGGCACTCAACTATTTCTGTCAAACAATCAAAGGACTTGGAATCCATCCAAAAAGGGCTTGCAGAACCATACTTGGGAAAAAGTATGAGTCTTATGATGAAGCCTTAGGTAATTGCCATTTTGACACCTTGACTGGAAGGAGGGAGAAGCATTGTCGAAGATTTGCTAAAGGGCTTCCTAAAAATGAGAGGACAAAATCTCTCCTCCCTCCAACCAGACTGGAGTGTCATGACAGATCACTTCGTAATAGTAGCAACTTTACCCAATTTTATTGTAGGACTCAGCGTTTCCAAAATAGTCCCATTCCTTATTTTGTCAATATTTTAAATGATTAGGTACCCATTTTATCTCTTTCGACTGGTCGTGCAGTAAAGTTCCATGTAGTGTGACATTTTCATTTTGTTGTTTCTTAATTTGTGTACATTTTATCTTTAATATATCTTTATTTGTAAATTGTGAATCAATCCTACAAGTGCAATATTTTGATGTTGTTAATGTGCATTTTTATATTGTAATGTTAATATTGTATATTAGCATGTAATTCGGCCTGCGGGCCACGAGATGCTTCTGAATAAAATACCAATAATAATATATGTTTTGTAATGATGATTCAGTGGAAGACTTAAGAGACTTCTTAATAATTAGATTACTGAATGAGATAAGGGCCGAGGAATATCTCAAACTCGAAAATAACCTATGCAACAATGGTTTTATTGATGTTTGGCTGGAATTCATTACCAGTAATCTGGACTCAAAATTGTATATAATGCTCGGTTGTCCAATTGATATCACAACGCCTTTACAGACACAGATGTCCGTTCTGTATATGTTATTCTTGACCAAATCTGCAAATCATACCTTAATCGTACGTGGGCTGTTAGATGTAAGATCATAAACTCAAAGTGAGTCTATTGAGACTATTGTATACATGACTATTATTATGTATAATAATTATTAATGTTCTTTCGTCTTGTTAATCATTGTATGTATATATTATGAACGCACCGTCGGGTAGACGAGTGCCACTGTTGTAAAATTGTATGTTCAAATAAATAAAAAAAATAAAAAATAAATGGTTGTGGAGTATTCCTACAGATTGAAATCAGGATAATTACTAGGACATCGATGTATCTCATCAAAGTCTGCAGCCAAGCTTAATCAATTTCAGTGCGCAGCTCATTTACTAAAGTGCCTCTTGAAATATCATGCTGACCGCATTTCACGTGTTTGTGTTGTAAACCGATACTTTACAATTGGGAATATCGTATCAATGTGTCGCGTACACAGTTTCTGAATCTCGATAAGTAGTTGGAGTATGTGGGCGTTTCTTGAGATGCTTTATGTGATGAATCAACTGAATGAGTACTACGTAATATTGCTATCCCATGATTTCATAAGGCGAACTATATCTACTATTATTCTCGCGAAATATCTCATAATATCTCATAATCCCTTACTATTGGGAATTCTTTTAGAGTTCAATGATCAGAGTTCAGAGTTAGTCTAATCTTATTGTTATCAAGTACTTCCGATATTGGTAGTGAAGGCTAAGATATCATCGAAGCCGTTTTCATTGAAAAAACCCGTCACTATTCGATTGTATTGTAAAGGGAATGGAGTTAATTATAATTGTTGTCACTTAGTTTACTTTCGCCTCTACGTATTCTAGCGCACCATTATATCACTTTTATGATTATCATCATTACTTGTATTGCTGTTGGATAATTTAATAGATTCAAGGTCATGCTAATGCAATGTTTATAAATTCAATATATTTCGGCAATTGACTGCAACTTCCAGAGGATACAATATGTGTTTATCAGCAGTAATGTCTACCCAATGATGACGTGACATGTAACCTAATTATACAGAGAGCACAATTAGTATACATTAAAAGACTGAGAGTATTCCTAACGCATGCCTATACCACTTCACCATGATCCGGGTCATTTCGGTGTATTTACTTTTCGCTCGTTGGTTTTATTGACATAAATCCTTACAAAGGAAATGGGCGGAGTAGTTTTTTTGGAGATCTGTCAATATAAACGGCCGTTAATATGAGAATCAATTAATTCAATCATGGTGACTGGTACGGGCATGGGGTACAGAAGTTAGCAGAACTTAAATTCAAAATATTTAAAAAAAGATTATTTCAGTAAATTCCACACGGCGGTGAACGGAGAGGGTGAACGGAGACGGTGCGGGCTTGCTGAAGTATACATAACTTGAATTCAAAATCTCTTTAAAAAATTGTGTCTATCAACTCCACGTGTCTTAGAATCAAGAGGGGGGTGGGGGGGGGGGGTACGGAAGATTACAAAACTTAAATTCAACCTTAACGATTTGGTAAAGATCATTAGTGTCAACTCCACGTGTCTTAGAATCAAAAATGTCTTTTTAAATACTATTTAGATCATGTTAGACCCCGCGCCGTTCGGAGAGGGGGGTTTACGGAAGTATGCAAAACTTAAATTCAACCTTAAAGGTTTGGTAAAGTTCATTAGTGTCAACTCCGCGTGTCTTAGAATCAAAAATATCTTTTTAAATACTATTTAGATCATGTTAGACCCCGCGCCGTTCGGAGAGGGGGTTTACGGAAGTATGCAAAACTTACATTCAAAATCTTTTTTTGTTCTCATAGAGCGTAATACGTTTAAAATTATATTTTTGATATTTAAAAAGAAAGCGTTTCTCCGAATTTTGTTCCTACTAGCGAAAATTAGACCCTCATATTTTGGTCATTTCGATAAATATACATGTTAAACTTTAAATCGTTTAAAGCAATCATTTATGTCTATGGCCCGTGTCCGAGAAGCGCCAATGTCGCACAATCTTGTATTAAAAGACAGTGGGGTGGAGAAGATGTGCTTTTATACACAGCTCTATGGAATAAAATTTACATTATCGTCGATATCTCGGACAGATTTTTTTTCAAATTAACTTTTTTGGGCAGGGAATATGCGGTTTTCTTCTTTAAAAAAAGAAAGAAAAAAAACCAGAAAAAAAACTAGATAATGACTTTATTTGGTTAGTCTACAATGAACATATTGCCTGTTTTGGTAACAACCAATCTTTCCCATTAATGAGAACTTTTATTATCAACACACACACGCACATCCCTCACCCATGTCTATACCACTTCACCATGTTCCGGGTCATTTAGGTGTATTTACTTTTCGCTCGTTGGTTTTATTGACATAAATCCTTACAAAGGAAATTGGAGGAGTAGTTTTTTGGAGATCTGTCAATATAAACGGCCGTTAATATGAGAATCAATGACTTCAATCATGGTGATCGGGCATGCACGATCTAAGTAACTATCCTGAAAACAAATATGTCGATCAATCAACGTTTAGAACAATACTAGATGCCTTAGGCATTATCCTCTTTTACTCGAACAGACCAACAAGTATTTTAATCGTTTACAGTGATATACATGTACGATTGTGAAGGCGTTCTCATTTCCGGAAAAGTGTCTTTATCCAGAAACAAAAATGAGCATGACATGAATACTAGAATTACGTAGAAGGTCACAATATTGTAACCAACCTAGACAACATTAATGAATGTAAGTACACAGAAAACTTTTCTGGGTCAAAGATGGGTCAAGTGACTCATTTGCAGTGGGTCATCTCACATTACCCGTCTAGCTGTGTCAAGTGACCGTGTCCCAGCGAAGCGACTCACCTGTGATGAGTTGGTTTGTCGGACCCATTTGAATTGACCCACGTAAGATGGGTCAATGAATTTTAATGGGTCGCTCGACACGTTGACTCACGTAAGATGGGTCACGTGCAGTCTGACCCGAGTCTGACCCATTTGAATTGACCCACATAAAAACGTAAGACGTCGTTCGACACATTTACTCATTTGCAAGTGAGTAAAAGTACGCTAACAAAATCGTGATTGGTCGAAAGAAAAATATATTATGGGATAGCCCAGCACACCATTCACACGCACGTCTCCACACCGTTTGTTGTTATGTTATTGTGTTGCGTCCGACCGTATGCAGTCAAACAAGGTAAGTTTTTAAAACGATATTTATGTTTATTTCATAAAACATACTTGTGTGATATTCAACAAGCCAGGTGTAGCCTGACATGGTGCTGTAGAGGATTTAAAAATCAAAAGCTGCACATCAAATTCGAGTCCGCGATCATTCCTAACAGGTGTCCAAATTTGGCCACCGATTTAGTGGCCAAATTATCCCACCAAGACAAAATGCGTAATAAATTCACTATTTTTCATGTTTGAAACCCAAAATAATTGTTCCAATGGAGTAAAAATCTGTTGGAGTATAGGTTTATGTTTGATTTCCTGTTTGAATTAAGCAACTTCTGATACTTGTTGAAGAGATGAAGAACATTCTGTGATTTTGGGTCAAGCAAAAGTTTTGTCTATTGTAAAATTTTTGTAGTGATGGGCGGCGCAACGATAATCGATACCATGGGATTTTTGTAATAGGGGGGTTTGGTGTGAGGTGGGGTATAGCTAGGGAGGGTGTTTGTGATTGGGAAGGGGTTAGTGATGCTATAGTGGTAGAGATCGCATATTTTTGGCGGCGAACCATCTAGCTTGCTGAAAAAAACATGCATCCTAGGTACAACAGCGCCCTCTACGATAGGGGTAGAGTTCGCGCAAAATAGGGGTTGAGTTCGCAAATTCTACACGGGTCGGTTGGTAGACCGTATCGCGCCTGCGGCGGGCTCATCTAAATTGGACCTAACTTAAATCGGTTCGTAACAAGCCGGGTTTAGTCGCCTCGGCCGCAGGCGGCCTGCGGCTCCTTTTCTTACTAGCGCCTAGTATAGCGGCGGGCTATCCGCGTACGGTGCCTTCGGCCCCGCTTGACACTGTGAGCACGGAACAGAATCAAGTGAAGATTTATTTACAAATAATATTTTTCGTATAGTATACGGTACTTGTTGTTGTAGTGTATTTTTGAGGTATCGACCGTGCTGTATTGTGGGAGTTACTGATTTTCAGCAGCCAGGTACCCTTTTGGCGTTAGTGATGGGGGATTGTGGTTGGGAGGGGGTTAGTGGTGGGGAGGGGTTGTGGTGGAGGGCAGGGATTTGTGGTGGCAAATGGGAATGGGATGGCCCTGGGGAGAGGGTGTATGGTGGCGAAGGGCAGTGGCGACTGTGGCGTAACTAGACTTTTTCATTTGGAGGGGGAGGGGGGGGGGGGGGGGGGCAGGAAGGGGCAGTGACTTGAAATGGGGGGGCTCCTAAGACAATCCATGATTTTTTGAGTAAAGAGGAAGCGCGCGCGAACATTTTCGACTTTACAGCTATTTTTGCACGATTGAGCTACATTTTGGCTCTAAACAAGCTTGTATCAAAGAATATTTCATTTTGGGAAGAAATTTTTCAATGTGTACTTTTGACCATCATAATTCCATGATTCCTTTCGTCAAATGAACCGACAGTGCCAATCTCAACCGACACGACGTCATTATTGGGGGGATTTGGTGTGTACTTTTTTGTAAATTTTATTTACAGCCGTACTTGATTTCATTTGGGGGGGCAAGCAGGGGGGGGCAAGGGTTCCAAGTGTGGGGTCCCGCCCCCCCCCCCCCCCCCCCCCCGCTGGTTACGCCACTGGCGAAGGGGGATGGTGGCGTGGATGCATGGGGTGGGAAGGGTTGGCCTAGGGGGTGGGGTGGGTAGGGTGTCTGTGGTGGAGGAGGGGTTTGTGGTGCGGTGGGGAGGGTAGGCCGTGGGGGGAGGTAGAGTGTTTGTGGTGGGTGGTGGGGGAGGGGTTTTGTGAATGAAAGGGGAGGGGTTTGTGGAGGGGAGGGGGTTTGTTGTGGGGATGGGGAGGGGAGGGGGTTTATGGTGGGGATAGGAAGGGGAGGGGGGTTTGTGGAAATTGTGAAGGGGAGGGAGTCTGTGGTGGGGATTGTGGTGGCATGGGGGTGGGTGGGGAGGGGAGGTTGTAGGGGTGGTTTAGATTTATTTATGCTTTCTTTATTGAAGGTAATATGCTTCAGTGACTTGCAATGCTTTCCAAGCAGGCCCTCATTTCGATACATACATAAATACATGCAAATAACAAATGTTACAGTGTTTAAATATAATACAAATTATGATATTCTTCAATGATAATTTACAGTGGAGATAGAGGATTTGAATTGACCGAGTGACAAATTTTCTAAATCAATACGAATAGATGGTGATAAATTGTTCCACTGCGGGAAGGTGGAGTAGGTTTGTGGTTGGGGTTGAGAGGGTTTGTGCATGTAGGTGGGGATTGATGTGTGTACACCAATAAGCACACAATAAGGCCCCAAAAAGAGTTGTGTTGCCCTCAGCGACCGACCCTAAAATCGTAAAAACTAGGGTCACATTTTTTTACAATTTTTTGTAGATTTAAATTTGATTAAAAGTGTCTAAATGGTACTATTTCTTGCTTGAAATGAATAAGTAAGCTTAAATAAATGTTTTTTAGACTATTGTCACACTAGAAACATTAGTTCAATTGACATGATGGGCCTATACCAATTTTGTCTTGACATTAAAAAGCATTTATATATTTCAGCCAAAAAAATTAATAAAATAAAGTGCACTTTCAATGAAAGCTTGAAAATGAAATTTCAAAAATAGTTTTTGCAAAAATTGACTGAAATTGCATCTTTTTTCTAGTAAAACGTAACCATGAATTGTTTTGAAGCCGCGCAAAATATTTTGGTATCAAGTTCAGCTATCAATATATGAAGGATAGAAGATGTCATTTTGTGTGTGGAAGCGCTACTTTTGGATTAACTGTATTAAATACTGGCAAATGTCCACTTGCCACAAAATGACTGAAATGTCATCATTTTTCTGGCAAAACACAACCAAGAATTTGTTTGAAGCTATTATTCTGCACATTATGTCACTAGAGGTCTCTTTAACACATTAAAGCTTACACTGCACGAATACACTTAAAGCGTTATTAATATGCTGATTGTATGTGTAGCAGTCACAAAATGCAGTAGAGACTTTTGAAAAAAAATTGTTGTCCTCTTTATTTTGATAAGTTTTGTGAATATATTTGTTGTATTTTTGTTAATTTTTTGTTGCAATTTTTTGGATTTGTTTTGGATTTGTTTTTATAACAAAATTGAACTTTTTTGAGAATTTAAAAAATAAATAAATAGCCTACATTATGAGTTCCCCGGTATTTTTTTCTTCTTTCTGTATTCCATTCAGCCCCATCAGAGCCCCAGACCGTAAATATTTGTCCATATTTTGTGAACAAGTAGGGGGGAAACTAAAAGTGTTCGTGAATAACTAATAGTATGGAGCAGAGCATCAAATGGTTGATTTGGAGAGTGTTGATGTTGATACCATGTTCTGAAGCATTTTTTTCTCTATATTTCAGGACTACATGTACTGTTGCAAGTAAGAGAAAGGTTTCTTTAAGTCGGTGGCCAGTTCCCTTCCGCATTCCAAAATTCAATTGATTGAATCCTTATGATGAAATGACCAAGTACACTTTGTAAGTATATGTTTGTTTAAAGTTTTAAACGTTAGTTTATTCGGTTGGTTCATGCAGACACCATGTATTTACATCCATTATGAACTGTTCTCCAATATTGTAGTTCTGCACAATTTACAAATCTGAATTTGAAGAAATATAAAAAGCTCAAATTTTGTAAGAGTGACCTAGCAATAAGCATACAGAATATTATTCATTAACCCTAACTCTACCCCCCACTTTTTTCAGAATTTTTTCTTCAACTTGGAAAATCGACCAAAATATCCCCCCCCCCCCCCCCCCCCATCCAGGGACCTCTCGCACCAGAGGCGAAGAATTCCCCACTACACCACGGCTGTCAAGGCTAGTTTGCGCAATATATGGGCTGGGTCCATTTTTTCATAAAAAAACTTCCACGCCGGGTGGTACCAACGTGCCCAGTCGTGGTATTTTGGGGTGGTAGAGTTAGGCCAACAACAACAAAAGTAGACTTGCCCTTTCAGAGCCAGAGTCTGGGTCGGACGGTCGAATTGTTTGTATTTTTAAAAAAAAAAATTTTTCAAACAAGCAGATACTACTCAAAAACACGTTTTCATTTTTCTTTATTGTTATGTACTTCTTTCAAAAAAAAAATTTTAATTTTTAATTTGGAGAAAAAAAAATAGCGACCCTAGATTTCCGAAAATTCAGGTGGGTCGGAAAGGGCAAGTCAACTTTTTTTTTTTTTGCCTTAGGGTTATATATATGGTAGGGTTAGTTGGCGCAATATACTGCGCTAACTAGTCTTAACACCACACCCGTGGTGTAGTGGGGAATCGTTCGCTAGGTCCAGGAGGTTCCTGGATCAAATCCCGGGGGATCGGGGCAATATTTGGGGTCAATTTTCCACATTGAAGTAAAAATTCTAAAAAAAGTTGGGGGTAGAGTTATGGTTAAGATTTCAACCAACATTTTCCCCATTGTTTAGGTGAAGAAAGTGTGTGTTACTGTTTTGAGCAGTTTTATTGGCAAACACAAGTTTTGAAGCCATCCAAATCCTATGTAAAACCTGTGAAAATTAACAGCAAATGAGTTCAGCAACATTCGGTAGCGATTATAGCTGATCATGTAGGACTATATTTGGCTTGTTGCAGTATTGAATCGCACACGTAAAGTTGATTACACAAGTGTAGATGCTTGTACACAGTTGATATCTAGTCACTATGAGGTAAAGGTAGTATGTTTTTTGTCACTTAAAGGGGCACAGAGAGATTTCTCAAAAAATGAAATTAATTTTGTTAACCTTGTTTAAATTGATGGTATACACTACCGCCCAGAAGTGATGGCGCACACCATCGGGAGAACTTATTCTACAAACAGTCTTGTAAATGTACCCATATCAAGGTCAAATCCTATTTATATAGGTGCCTGGATATCTTGTCATTCATAAATTCATCTTTCCTTGACCTTGTAGCCTACACATTTGTCACAATAAATATCTTTCCAAGGTCGCTATTTTCTCTATGGGGAAATCCCATGTAATTCTCGCCTCATTAATATTCATGAGCTCATTATCGCTGTAATAGCGCTATGGGATATCCTTGTATGCGAAAATCCAAATCATTATTTTTACATTATTTTACAAAATGGAACCACGTAATATTATTATGACGGGGATCTGTAATGCTCATTAATACCTAAAACATGGTTCGTGTTTTGACAAGGTTACTGGAATTTTCCCAAAAAGCTGATATTTCGAGACAAAACTTTATTAAAGTTTTGGTTGTAGAATAATACCTGTGGCGTACTGGGAACCAGCAAAATTCTCGAACTAAAACTGGCAGCAGCAATTACAATTTTACATACAGGGGTATTCTGTCATATTGCAATGTGTGCATAGAACATGGGTTATAAAACACATTAAACTGGTGGACATGAAGTGAACACAAAACACACCATACATTTTGTATACAGTATTGAGCTCATCTTGGTGAAAATGGCTGGTTGAATTGTAATCTTCCCATTTTTGAGTTAGAAAAATGCTCAAAGCTGTGACACCCCCTAGCGAGACGGCTTGTCAGGTCCATTTAGGGAATGTTGAGACTAGCCAAGTCTGACCTACGCTATTAGAAAATATTAATCACACAATATAAGTTTAGTTACCGCGTGATCCAACATACATTATTTTGAATGGACTTGTTCGAATCCTTTGTTAGACTAGAATCGATCACCCTTTTAGCGCATTCTTTTATGAATGGGAGTTGACGGTTACAATCATGTGAAAGATAGAGATATCGCCCAATTAAAACACATCTGGCAGTAAGTTCGATTGCATAGTATGGTGGTATAGGCTGTTGGGCTATGTTGCTCCAATAACAGGAGCGCAACTGATGGAAAAGATATCGACTGACCTTCGCAAAATTGTACATTACATATTCATTGTATTATGGAATGCATATCATTGTCGCGGTAATTTTAAAACCTGCCATGGGTCCTGTGCTGCCTCGTGCGAGATACAGACAAACTGCGAGGTTCTCTGTCGTGTATTGGATCACTGATTTTGTAAACCAAAATATTGAAATTGTCTTTTAAATGTCAGGTTTTTCTTGACAATTCAAATTACCTCCTCAGAAATCCACCATGTTTTAGGGATTTATAAGGACTGCGCATCATAATATTATAGGAAATTACAATTGTGAATATAACAATTAATTATTAAAAAACTCAATTTTTCAGAGAAGGTGTAGATGAGAGAGAATGTTCCATAGCGCAATACTAGTGGTAATGAGCTCATGAATATTAATGAGGCAAATGTCTATGGGATTTGACTGTGTAGATTTTGACTTGTCTCGATTTATTGAGTTTTGCATGAAATGTGGTGATCGTAACATGCAACAAACATGAATTTATGAAGAAGAACTATATATTGAACACATACAACATCGTTACTTGTGAAATTATTCAATACTATGTTCATAGAAGATGGATTTTCTAGGATATGATCACTGCGCCATCACTTCTGGGCGGGAGTGTACATGGAAACCCTCTCATGTCAGATTACTTCAAAAGAAATCAGTAAAAATGAAAACTAAATGCATTTCCGATGGTAGGCCTATATTAGGGCTTTTCACTTTTTTTTGTATTTTGGTTAAAAATCACCACCAATTGAATCAGGGAGGTCATAACTATGCATCACGCAGCAAGCTATGGGTGGTATTCAAGGTTATTTTGAATAAACATGAAACAAATAAGTAAGAATCCATCTGTGATCTCATCGAAACGCTATCAAATCCATGAATTTCACATTAGGATTGTCTTTTAACCCTAACCCCTTAAATGTACTTCTGCCCCAAAGTACTGAGTGCTAAAAAATGCTAATGGCATTTTTTAGCACTCAGGTCTCTGGCTACTTTGCAATAAAGCATGTACTAGTGTGTTAGAGAACTGAGTGCTAATTACTGTTACAGTGTACTAGTCAGCACAAAGCCCAAGTGCTAAAAAATGCTATCACCAATTAGCATTATTTAGCACTTAGTTTTCTGCCCTCAATTGAGTCTGTAGTATATGTTAGCACTTTTTAGCACTTAGTGCTGTACCATGTATGGAGTATTATTGTACTTGTAATTTATGTAGATTAAATTGCTAAATTTATATTCATATTTAAATGTCAGTGTAATATATTTAACGTTCTTTGTTTGTTTGTTTGTAATCATCAAGGATAAAAAACAACTAAATCATTGATTCTCTCCCACAGATGATACAATTTACTGTCAGCATATCAGTTCCTGGACAAAATAAGAGTATTAGTTTTGTCCTAATTGACCCGAATGGCTATCTCGTGATCGTTGCATAGTTTGTTTTCATTTTTTTTTTTTTTTTGGTTTTTGTTTGTTATTTTTTTTTTTTTTTTGGTTTTTTTTTTTTTATTTTTCTTTTTCATAAACAAAAAATGTCTTTTTCTTATAAGACAAAATAACATATAAACAATACCAAAATAGCTGTATAAAAGTTGTAACAAAATGGTTTCAACTGTCTCGCTGAACTCTCCTCCAGGACCTGCAGAAAAACAAAACAAAAGGCAAAGTATAAGTAATGTGTCAATTGAATTATATAAAGATTAATAACAGATCACAATTATAAAACCATTTAGTTAGTTCATGTTTCACAATTTACATACCTGTAGTTCCTTGTCTCATCTTTAGTAATTGCCACCATCTACCGGAATCCCGACGCGAGCATGGTATCTGTGTAAATGAAATAATTAAAATAATTAGTCGCATGTTTATCAATTTTATTCAGTAAAGTTTTGATTTATGATTTAATTGAGTACCGTAATATCTAGCAAATGGATTGCACACACAAAAAAAGGTTTTAAAATTTGAGAAGGCTTACCTTGGAAAGCAGAAGACTGGGCAGAGATGAACCCCACATGTAGGGCAGCCATAGAGAGTCCTAACGTAACCACCTGATGCTGTCTTCTTCTTCTCTGATGAGCATTGCCTACAACTCCTTGGAGAATTGGTCCCCATATGCTCTGAAGAGTGCAAACCGTTGAAGTTTCGGAGCGAGACGGGTTGTGCTGCAGCCTGTCTAGAAACTTTCTGCCCGTGGCAGTAGCCGTCAATCAGCTGACTTGCTATCTCCATAGTATAGTGTGTGTGGGTCAGATGACCTGGCTTGGGGTTCAACTCTCCATCTGATCCCATCTCATCATCAGTATCGGCATTGTTGGTGGCATGGTGCTTATAACAGATCCAGGAGTTTACTCGAGCCAGGTCAACTAAAAAATACAAGACCTGCTTCCACCATAGCTGAGATTTCCTGTTTATGGCGTGGTAGGATCGTAGTTGATCATTACGATCTACACCACCCATATTCTGGCAATAGGCGATAACTGCTGGGGGAGCTGGTACGCTTTGTGGTTCCCGTCTTGCCCCGTCCGTCGTGTATCGCCGGGTGACAAAATCCTCTTCAGAGTTTCGATATCCATTGTGTGCTGAGGATAGGATGGACAGAAGGGATGAGTCATTCCATAAAGTGTAGGTGATTGGCCCCTTCTGCCGCACATAAAATGTACCTCTTGGCGTTTTCTTGATCTGCTGAACGGCCTTCAGGTTGAGGGTATTTCTTTTAGGAGCCTGTGATAGATCATTGGGCAGTCCTGCTGAGTTGGTCTTTATGGCGCCAGTGAGGTAGGTGTTTCGTCCCAGTAGATTTGATGCCAAATCCATGTGCGAGTACAGCTTGTCAGTGTAAACATTATGGAACTTATCCAGATGAGTCGAAGCCACTTCGAAGGCCACATCAGCATACTTGATTGGTTTGGCTGAAGGTACATGTATCTTGAAGTTACATAAGTAACCTGTTGCTGCCTCAGCCATGGCGTAGACCTTGAATCCGGCTCGTATCGGTTTGGATGGCATGAAAAACTTTTGACACCACGCCTTAAAGCCCCTGTAAGGCACCATTGCCTCATCAATGGCAAGATGTTTCATGCAATTGTAATTCTTTCTGCAACTAGCAAGCACAGCGTCCCATACGGTTCTGAAGTAAAACTTCGGGTGTGAGCGGATGTAATTGAACTTATCCTGCTTTTCCCTTGTGGTACTTGATGGCATTTCTTTTGGATCCTCGTTTGGGTCGGAGCATGCCAAGTGTGTGCTGATTTGCTGAAATCGGTTCTTTGTCATGGTTTTGCAGATGAGCGCATTCCGGAACCCAGGGTGATCAGACCAGTAGTCATCCTGGTCAGAAAGTATACAAAGTCCCATCACCATTCGTATACCGAACCAGGCACGAATCTCTTCGGTGGTGGTTGGATTGAGGTTCTTCTGTGCTAGCTTGATGTTGGTCATGTCAGCTATGAAGGTAAATAGTGCCACTGGAAAGAACTTTAGAAAATAATCCACGGGACGCTGGAGTTTTGGAAAAGTAGGTCCCGGTGGTCTCTCCTCAGTACAACCAATGAAATCATGGGTCGGAACCTTTGACAGGCGGCTTGTCCAGTTGGTATTAGGTGGCTCACCGGCAGGCATAGGTGCAGAAGGCCCATCAGGGTTGGCATCTGGCCCTGGTTCAACGATCTTCCGACGTCTAACACGCTGTCTAGTCTGCTGCCGTGGCTGAGGATCATCTTCATCAACTTCACCTTGCTCATCTTCGTCACCTTCATCTAGATCATCTTCATCAACACCATCATCATTATCTGGGTCATATGTATAGTCCTCAGCACTCTCATAATCATCAACCATGCCAAGCATGTTGGCGATATCATTATCAGTCAGCAGCTCTCTGTCATCCGGAAGATCATCTTCTTCGCTTTCATACATGTTATCTTGGGCTGCATCTTCTTCACTTTCATCTACCTGATCTATCCGCTCTTCTTCAATGTCAGACTCTTCTGCTTGTGCACGGTACTTCCCTCTATCCTGTTCTACAAGGCTCCTCCTCGCTGCTTCCCTCATCATTGTTTTCTCTTCTCTTTTTCTGGACTCAATACAGCGCTGCTGTTTCTCTTTGGGTAAAAGCGACTTTTTCTTTGATGTTGGTTTTGCAGATGGTCCTGCACGTGTTGTCCCTCCAGTGGATGTTCCTGGTTGATCTGTCTTTTTCTTTGCGGACTCTTTTTTTCTGGATCTCTCGGTCTGACTCTCTCTTTCTTCATTGGAACTAGTTGTTTGCTTTGACTTCTTTTTCTTTGAAGATGTGGACGCCTTCTGTCTTTTCTTTGACTTTTTCTTCTTGTGAGCTTGATGAGGATCACTTGTCTCAGACTCATCAGGTGATGTTTCTTCTCTCTTTTTCTTCTTAGACTTGCTACCATTGTCCGCTATAATTGGTCTACCCCTCATGATAGCAGCTCTTCTTGCACGTTTTCTCCTCCCAGCCAGTACAGAATTTGTAAATGTGTCACCTTCACTCTTAGACATACCAGCCTGAAGTTGTAGTGCTTCACGGCTCGTCATATTTCACAGAGGGTGAACTTGAAGTTGCTTAGATAAATATCTCTAGATTTCTACAACAAAGTTGTCTAAAATGATCAGAGGACGATGTCTCATTTTTCACTCCTTATATACCCTCGGGTGTGCTGGCAATTTACATAATTTCTCTCTGATTGGTGTATTTTTCCCGCCATATTTAGATTCTTGATATGGGCGGGAAAATCCACCAATAATATTGTCAACATTTCCCGCCAAAATAAGTGTACCTTGATTGGGTGGATTTTCCCCGCCATATTTAGATTCTTGATATGGGCGGGAAAATCCACCAATAATATTGTCAACATTTCCGGTACTTGCAATAAGAAATTTGACACCATTGATTTCATATTTGATGACATGGGTTACTATATATACCATGATAAGTTATAGTATTAGTGTCAGCGCACAAACAGAGGAGTTGTATAGTGATGCTTCCCCGCATCAACAATCTCCCCGCCTCACCAAGGCAGCGCTGGCACCCATGGTACAGTGGATGGAGCTTGGAGTAACTATACATAGGTTCATGGACAAAGCCTGGGGTCCACCATGATTCTCCCCTGAAAGACTCGCCATCCACTCTCTATTTTTTAATTTCCTGCTAAATTTGACACCATTGATTTCATATTTGATGACATGGGTTACTATATATACCATGATAAGTTATAGTATTAGTGTCAGCGCACAAACAGAGGAGTTGTATAGTGATGCTTCCCCGCATCAACAATCTCCCCGCCTCACCAAGGCAGCGCTGGCACCCGTGGTACAGTGGATGGAGCTTGGAGTAACTATACATAGGTTCATGGACAAAGCCTGGGGTCCACCATGATTCTCCCCTGAAAGACTCGCCAGCCACTCTGTATTTTTTTAAATTCCTGCTCATTTTGACACCATTGATTGTATATTTGATGACATTACTATTTTAAATGTAATTAGTTAATGAACCTCATATAAATATACTACGGCAATTTACGGCTGGTACCGGCACATTGTACGACTTGTAAATAAATTATGAAATGTGGTCCATATTCTGTTAATTACAGTATTTGTCTTGTACATTTATATCCCTAGTTGGTCAAATACTAAATGCTAAAAAGTGCTAAACATACTGTCCTTTTCACCCCAAGCACTGAATGCTACATGTAAATAATGCTACCTATCTGTACTCCACTAAAGAACTAAGTGCTAAAAAATGCTACACTCATATCCCTAGTTGGTCAAAAACTAAAGGCTAAAAAGTGCTAAACATAATGTCCTTTTCACCCCAAGCACTAAGTGCTAAATAATGCTACCTATCTGTACTGCACTAAAGAACTAAGTGCTAAAAAATGCTACTCTCACTGTGTACTATCATGGCAAAGAACTGAGTGCTAATAAATGTTAATTTAGCATTTTTTAGCACTCGGGGGGGTTAGGGTTAAGTTATAATGATTCGTTTAACTGGAGATGAATGGAAGCTACTAGGGCAAAATTAAATTAAAATGTGTTTTACATTGCATTTTTATTTCAGAACTATTTGAAAAATACCTTGTCACAAAAATGCAGAAATGAACGAAAGCGGCATGAGAACGATAATGGCCATGCAAAGCCACCAGCCAAGTTAGCCAAACCTTCTAAAAGTACATCAAAACCTACAGATACTGCAAAGAATAGGCCGAGTAACCAGTGGGGGAGTTACGCACTACTTACTAAGCGGCCGGTGGGCGAAGATGATACAACAATAGAGAAGCACATTCAACTGATGCAGGTTGAAAATCGAAAGTTGAGGCAAGATACTACTAAGATTAGCATGCTTATGGACCTCACATTGCTGACAGACGAGATGGGATAGTGAACAAACTGTGGAAGGTTGACAAAATATCGACTACCTACCCTGCTTGTTTGATGAGGATGAGGTAAATTATGTGCATGTTAAATGGTTTCACAACATTTACATTCAAATATTTAGATAAGATTTAATACCGCATTATATTAATAGGATAAATGTAATTTGATACCACTTTTTCCTATTGTTAATCCTTTTGTTAAATTCCACAGTGAGCGAACACGAGAAGGATAATTGTGCCCTATTGCACCTAAGGCAAAGGATGCCCGAAAGCACAATTGCTCTAACAATCATGCCCATAGTTGTCACTATGCTGGTCGGCACTGGTCGGTACTAATTACCATCACTCAGCCAAATTAACCGGCACTCAAGGGAATTTAAACCTTGCCGAATAGCACTAGAATATGCCAAATTGAAAGTATTTGTCTTAAAAACAGCTACAAAATGCCTCTATTGCAACATGATTCATTATTTTGATTCAAATCTCGTCAAATTTAGGCAGCATTGAATTTTGGCTGGTGACAACCCTGATCATGCACCAAAACTCAATGCCAGCTATAGGTGGCATGCAATGCAAATGCAACAAACAACAGCTAATGCAACAAAGGGAGTTTAAATTCTTATTGTTATAATACATGCAGATACTGACAGAGTTCCACCGCTTGACAGAACAAGACATTTGCAAGGCCCAACAGAAGGGTATTGATAAGTATGCAGATGCCATCATCAAATGTGCACGTGTGCAAAAGGGGACGAGAGACCAGATATTTTCTGCAATTGGAAAAGCAAAGAGTGTCAAGGCCAAGAAACGTAAGTTTTTGTGTTTTATCACAGTTTTCTTTTCCTCAATTTTCAGTAAATATCTTCCCAACGTGTATTATAGTTCAACAATGTGAGGAGACAGACATGATTTCTTCTTGACTGATAGCATTGATAGCCCAGTTCTAGAACTTTTCAAGAATACTGAGAAATTGTATGTTATGAATACGTAGAAGTCATTTTCTTATAATATAACCCTTGTCAACAATCATCAAACAGACCCAGGTTTTGAAAAAATGTCATCTCCGTATGATATTGCCTCTCATCTTTTAATCTCTATTTTCCCCGTTGTCATTGTTCTTTCGAGATTACTCTAAATTCATGTAAAGTAAATCAGTTTTCATTCTGTCAATGATGGGCATCTTTCCCTTGATGTTTAATTGAACCAAACACCAGGCACACCCCTCCAACTGGTGTCACTGCTAACATTTCAAAAGACAAAATGAACTTGGTTAATTTCATCATTCTTTTCAAGCTGATCCTTACAATTAAACTTATCAAGCCTATGTGTGATTAAAGGCCTCATTTATAAATCTGATTTCAGATGCTGCAGAAGTTGGTGAAGTTTTGCTGATCTTTCACTTGCTGCATGAAAATGTTGAGTTTGCATTTTGTTCAAAGGCCAAGGTAAGTTGTGATTTAAGGGGTACAACAACAGCTAACAACTTTCCTGATTGTTCAGCTGCATAAAAAATAATAAATTTTTCATGATCTAGATTTACAGAATAAATGAGGGATTTTTGTTTGGAGTGTCTTCTACGTGTCATAAGGGATAGGCGAGTCCAATATTTAAGTAGTGAGCCGGCATCCACTACGATGAAAATATTGAACATCTATCCCATGTGACATGACAGGGGTTCCCATTTACTGTGGAAAACAGGACAAAAAATGTATTGATTTTTTTCAGAAAGGGAAAAATCAGGGAATCTGAAAACTAGCAAAAATATCAGGGAAAACATGGAATTTGAGTGGCAAGGGGAAAATGCATTATTTGGCACATGAGTGTGGACATGTCTTGTGTTTTTTCAACAACTTTTAACCAAGACAAATGGTAAGTATTTCTCAGGGATTATTTCGAAATTTAGTTTCCTAAAATGATGGGAACTCTGCCCAATAGAAGACACCACAAACTCAAGTCAGTATCTGTGTTTTTCATA
Source organism: Ophiura sarsii (assembly GCA_035610835.1). NCBI lineage: Eukaryota > Metazoa > Echinodermata > Ophiuroidea > Amphilepidida > Ophiuridae > Ophiura > Ophiura sarsii. The sequence continues at coordinate 8,770,575 of CM069456.1, read as the reverse complement.
TTAATACAATCAGTAGTATTCCAATCTAAAAATACAAATATTTTCAGCAAGCAAATACACAAATTACAGTGAAAAATCCCTGTGATAAAAATCACTGTAACTATGACTGGTTTATAATCCAAACACAGGTCATACCACTTTTGCATACACGAATGACGTGTGCGATATGTGAAAACTTGCTTTGAATCTGTAGCATATAATCTGACACAGTATATGGTACTCCCGCTGGACAGTCTAAAACTTCAAAAAGGACCTACAGAAAAGGGTATGCGGATAGTCCTGGGCAAGAATTTTTCATCTTACTCTGAAGCACTGAGTAGTTTTGACATGGAGTCTCTCTATGACAGGCGGGTGGGTCACTTTCTGCAGTTAGCCAAAGAGGTTTTTCTTATAGTTCCAGAACAAATTATTTACTGCGGGTGGGTCACTTTCTGCAGTTTGCCAAAGAGGTTTTTCTTGTAGTTCCAGAAAAAATTATTTACTCCCTCGATCCTGCCAGCTTGTAGTCTTCATGGTCGCAACCTGTGTGCTGCTGACAAATTGTCGCAGCTCTTTTCTTTAATACAATGTACCAGGCGCATACCGCGGCATGTGAGCCAGGGGGGGCAGAAGTATATGTCGTCCCGACAGTGGCGTAAATTTGCGTAAAAGGTTGCCCCAAATTTTTTCCCAGTCAGTCACCTCGTCAATTTCACATAAGTGTGGGGGGGGGGGGGGGGTGGGGGGTAGGGTCAAAAAAAATTGCACGGTCAAACATTTCGCACAGTCCAAAAATTTCGCACGGTCACAAAAAAATTCTTAGAGTCCTAAAAGCAAAACAGTCGACAAATAATGCCCAATCCTCAGTTTTTTCGGCCTAGGCCCTATTTTTTTTTTCTTATGCGAATTTAGCGTCCCGGTATTGCGAATTTAGCGTCCCGGTATTTGGAGCCAGGGGGGGGGGGGGGGGGGGGCTTGCCCCCCCCCCCCCTGCCCCCCGGTCGGTACGCCACTGCAATGTACTTGTTACAAAGGTTTATGTTTGGTTTGTTATTTAAAAATAAATGAATAATAATAGTTGTTTATTTTCTTTCAACTTTTTAATAGGTAGATGAAGATTCCTTCCCGTCACACATACACATTCAATATAACGGCTCAATGGCTGCCATAGTAGATGAAACTGTCAAGGATTACACCCTGATAGCTGAAGGTGAAGAAGTGTGTTCTACGGCCGACTTCATGAAAGCAGTAGGCATACTCATGGCTACACATTATGTCTTCAACGTCGCATATAAGTTTTCTGCAGAAGATTATCCTGAACTTGTTCAATATACCACACCCACAGAAAGGTATTGCATCTCCTTTACAACATCAACTCTAAGTTGAAATGAAATAACCAATGGGTAAGAATGTTAGTAGTTTCAAGGTTTTGTAGTTACCAGTGTGTAATGAAAATTGGTGATCTCAAATTTGGAGGATCCAGAGAGACACCCACCCTGTACATGTGACTGATTTGTTGCTATACCGTAGTGAAAAGTGGTAAATTGCTCATTATTTTTCCAGTAAATGTTCACTTTGGCAGACAACAGTCAAATTGAAATGTTAAAAATTCCACAATAATCATTTTATTAATATGATTTGCTACTTGTTTGTTGTTCTTGATTAGAAAAAGTTAATGATCAGAACTTCAAAATTTGGAAGAGAAAGAATGAAATTGCAAGATAATGCAATATATGTGCCCAGTTATGAAAATTATTGTTGGATACCTTTCACATGACTAGCGAAGTCAATTGAAAGTTGAACATTTTTCTGTTATGATTTTGAACTTTGGTGCTGGTTAAGAAATGATCTAGTTGTTTCTTTGCCTGGAGCATAACTTTTTGGAACCATTTTTACACTTTGAATATTTATACTTTGAGATGGTATGAGTAATCCCTTTTTCCAGTGCTCATCAGCCACATGCTTGAGAACATGGGGAGGTCGCAATCTGAAAGTGCCAAAATCAACACTATTTTGTGCTTAAAAATCAATAGATCATCACACTACACTGTAGTGGTCTGTAACACTTCATTGAACAGACAACAAAAATGTTCTTTTGAGCATGAAATAGTGTTGATTTTGGCACATTCAGATTGTGACCCCCCCCCCCCCCCCCCCATGTTCTCGAGCCAGTAGCTGAGCACTGGGGCAAGGGATTGCTTCAAATTTTGTATCATTGTAAAGATGAACACATCAGCTTTACGTGGATATATAAAACTTAATGAACATATCCCGCGATATTTGAACAAATTGTGATTGAAAAAAAAAAATCTTTTTTTGGAGCAGTTTATTTTGATATGGTAGACCTTTGCGAGTAATTTTGGAAGTCTTTGAAAATTCAACTTTGCGAAACTCATATTTATGATAGGCCTGTGCATGACTGAGTACAACCCAAGCCATTTTATGTAAATTAGTCAGGCTTGCTCTCTCATCTCAATGGGCTGCAAATTGGCCACTTGAGATTGCTTGACCATCCAATTGTTTATTTACCACCTAGCTACATAGGTCAATGAACTTGATATTGAATATTGTTAATGACTTATTTTGGACTTTGAGATTATTATAATACATATAAAACTTTCAATTATCTCGCATGTCTTTGGTATTTCAAATTCTTATTTCTACTATCAAGTTTCTTAGTGAATTTGTCAACTAGAACCATTTTAAAAGAAAATGAGCTCCCATGCATTTCTCAAAAGTGGCGGGAACATTCTTTTATAGCGCAAATTCCAAAATGGCCGCCATACTTTTTCGGAATCCTTGTGCTCGGCCGAACAATTTGGTGTGCTTTTTAGCTTAATTAAAGCCATTTGAATTTTTGGGCCCCTGTATGGCGGCCATTTTGGAATTGCGCTATAAAACAACGTTCCCGTAACTTTTGAGAAATGCATGGGAGCTCATTTTCTTTTAAAATGGTTCTAGTTGACAAATTCACGAAGAAACTAAGGTAGGAAGAAAATGGTCACGGAATCCAAGATAATGACTCTACTAATACGGTCTATTTCCAAATTTTAGTCGTTATATTTTGAATCTTTTTGGATTGAATACTACTGATGATTTTTCGACATATTTAATTCCAAATTGATTTAGTGGATATGTTGCCTAATTTTACACACATTTTGTCATTCCAATTTATCTTTATGGTTTGGTTTTAGCATATCCACATTACCCAAATTATATTAGAGGTTCTGATTAATATTATTGTATGTAAATTAATTATTATCATTATTATAATTGTCATGACTAGTGTTGATTCGCATCCGGTCAAGTTGTCAAAATTGATATCAAAGTTAAAGATAAACCACCTACTTATTATGGCGGGACTCAAGAAGTCACTTTTTGCATTTTTCGAGTGCTGTAATTTTTGAACTATGAGTTACTTGAATATAAAAGTATACATTTTTGTAAAGAAAATAGGTCAGAGAATCCATTTTTGGCATCAATTTTTAACCAAAAATGCTTATTTTTTTTTACATTGCCCAAAAAAACCAAACAGTTACTGACATTTTTAGTAAAATATGCCTAAATGGCATGTAAAGACACAAACTTGGGGTAGGTTTTCTCATTATTTAACCTTTTGGGCACTTTTGGTCAACATTTCAATAACAAAAAGTTTAGGTGAAAAAATTAGAAAACCGACCCTAAGTTAGAGTGTCTTTACTTTTTCCCAAGAAAAATTGGTCAAAAAATCATTTTTTTTTGGTCAAAATCGATGCCAAAAATGGATTCTCTGACCCAAATCCCATCCAAAAATGTATACTTTTATATGCATTAATAGTTCAATAATTGCAGCACTCACAAAATTCCAAAAAACTTTCCTTAGTCCTGCCAATGTAATACTAAAGAGTACCATAACTCATCTTTGGCATTTGAATTTGTGTATGAAAATATTAATGATGGAGTCAATAAATTCACTGACATCAAATCTCATTGTTTTGTAATGTGTGTATCATTTGGAATTATCTGTCCGAGTCATTTGACTCGCTTTAAAGTGTGTCCATTGACTGGCTTGAATTGTTAAACGGATTTGACTCACTTTCAGTATGAAGTGTGTCGATTGACTCACTTGAATTGTTAAACAGATCCGAGTCATTTGGCTTACTTTGAGTTTTAAGTGTGTCCATTGACTCAATGGAATTGTTAAACAGATGTGAGTCATTAGACTCACTTTGAGTTTGAAGTGTGTCCATTGACTCACTGGAATTGTTAAACAGATCTGAGTCATTTGACTCGCTTTGACTTTGAAGTGTGTCCATTGACTCACTGGAATTGTTTAACAGATCCGAGTCATTTGACTCACTTTGAGTTGGAAGTGTGTCCATTGACTCACTCGATTGTTGAACGGGTCGCCTCACGGACAAAAATGAATACCCACCTAAGTGAGTAATGTGACCCACGTAGGCAGGTCAATTGACCTATTTAAATAGGTCACTTGAGACATTTGTACTTTCAGTGAGTAATGTGACTTGCACAAGTGGGTCAATCAATTACCAATGACCCACTTTCATACCAATTATACCTACTTACATGGGTCATTTGACTCGCTTAAAGTGTGTAATATGACTCGCATACATTCTGAAGGCGGGTCGCCTCACGGACAAAATGAATACTCACGTAGGCGAGTCGCTCGACTCAGAAAAGTTTTCTGTGTAGCATTGCATCATGAAAGAAACACAATATTACCGCTAGTGATTGTTAATAGTGTGTTGTCACCGGGATTTTACAATGCTGTTTTGAATTGTGCCAATATCGCAATACGAATACGACAATAAGTAATAACAGAGTGGCGATTGGTGTAAAACATGACACGATTTTTAAAGCTGATCCAGTCAACCAATAATTTCCGCACATTGAAGTTTCGTAATCTGTCATTGCAGCTAAAATGCTACTTACTAATATCCCATTCGAAAATTAACTAATTCATTGCAGCACAAATTTTGGTTTTGGGATCGGTACTAGTACGGTAGTGCAACGGTATCACATCGCTAAGAACGGTATCACATCGGTACCAGTATGGTTACACTTTGAGGCCGCCGGAGAGCCCCCGATCCATAACGGGGCGCTACCGGTGCTCTACCGACATTATCGAAGCCATACCGGAGTACTGCCAGAACTTGCGCAGAACTGGAAACTTTTTTCAACATTGCGTGTTACTATTAGATTATTAGAGGCGTAATAATTACAATTGTTTTCTCTAATAAAGATGACATGTTTAGAATTATCGAGCAATTCAACGTACCAATGTATATGTTAGAAAGTGTTGGCACGTAAATGATCATCATTCTTATTTGTTGACAGAAATATGACATAAGCACGCTGTATGATAATATTTTTACTCTAATTTTTCATTTTTTAATTTCCATTTTGTTATCGAGATTTAAGAAATCTGATTGTTTATGTCTTTAAATAGTGCTTATCCGACTGTTTTTTCCCAAATCGTTTAACTTCCTCGATCGAGTCAATTCGCATCATTGTGTCATTTTTTACTCAGCACTGAGCCGGCACTCGCTAGTATAAATTTGCGCGCAAACGGCGCGTTTCCTAAAACTTTGTTCGTATGGCATGATCATAATGCAGTTAAAAAGTTGATATTTATTCGTTTCATGACTAATAGTGATGAATCTATTCAAAAGAATTTGAAACAAATTAGTGCCATGTTACTAGAGTATAAACACTCAAAGTGATTATATATAGTATAAATCTTTTAATCCCAATATCTTGTAAGGGCAGTATTATTTGCGTATCGTAATGTACATCGCAGTCAAGCTTGTAATATTTCTCTTTAGATCGTTACCAGCCGCAGCCTTTCTAAATAACAATATGTGATTGTTTGTTGGGACAATCTCAACATCAATTGACCTTGTTTCTTAAAAAATATTTACGCAACCAAAAATGATTTCCATTGCCCGATAAGGTTCTAAGATATTCAATCACAAAATATTGCTCTAGATACCTTGCCCTGCTGTATGCGTGAGCATACTTATTAGTTGAATTTTACGACAGCATTGTCTATATTGTCAGATATTTGGATTTAATTTCGACAACAATTTGGTAGAAAGTTCTTATTTGTCAAGACAGGGTATTAGAGTTTTTGATCATATCAAACCTAAAACGGTAAAGGCCTTCAATCCGGTATTCACAGGAGCAAAGTGCCTACTCACTCCTTTATATAATGGTTTTGTTTGGGGATCTCTACATCGACTCGAAAGCGAGGATATTACCTTCCAAGCATTGTGGAATGCCGATAAGGCTTCGAAAACCCCACTCTTTTCTACGGGCAAACGGAGGTTGTACATCATACATTATCAAAGAATAGAGTACTAGACCTGTAAAATTGACAGGTCTATAATTATGTCATTATTATTAATCTAATTATTTAAAATGATTTATGTTTCGCTTTGGGAAACATTCTTTTCCTTTTCAGGGATATATACTTGAATTTTGATTTTGCGGATAGTAGCGTTTTCAAGCCCTAGTACAATGAGAGTTATTCATCATGTGACTACGTTTTTACAAAAATGAGAGAATGTGCTGTTAGGAGCTATCGCATTTGATCTCATTTTATGTTCATTCGAATATTCGTGAACAATGTGGAAACCGTGTAGTAAAATTCCTCCGTATTTAGAAATTTAATGACGTTATTAATAATCAGCAAGATATATATTAAAACACCTTCTTCTGACACAAATTTTAGAAATTTAGTGAACGAAAATTATGGTTAATTGATATCGCTGTCTGAATACGTATGAATTCTGCTCTTCACGCTCGTCTTATGCCAGATTTACGCATACAAGCATTTTCTACCATCATCACGTAAAAGGTTTTCCACTAACGTTATAACGAGAACATTGATACATTGATTTCTCCCGCTACGGGCAGTAGGGATATGTTATACATATGAACATAATGTCGTCTTGCCGCTTCCCGCTGCCCCATGTATGACATTTAGTGTGAGTTCATTTCGCTACCTTTCTTTATTAGATCAGGTCAAGGGTGGTATTTATGTTTAACATTAGGACCCTTGAAAGTAAATTTTCCAAGCATTTTATTCCTAGATTTAGAAGGGGAAATTGCCCCTGGGGAATCGACCTTACTATGCCGAGACATGGGTGTTATAGACACAACGTGACCATCTATATGTAATTGATATAGCATGTAGAACACTAAATACCTGCCTGCCGGGAAATGTAAACACATGAGATGTAGTACGATGAATCAAAATCTTCACGGGGGTTCCGATGGAATCTTTATGAGACAGGCACAGGTTTTAAGGGCGTTATAGGTCGGGCTTTCGTGACAGGAGTGGAGCTTCTTAGCGCTGTGCAAGCATTGACATATGGGTATATCACCCTCTAATTTCTTAACTATCACGAAAGATAAATAACCGTAGGTGTACTACGTATATTTTTAGTGGATTTTATCCTCTTTTCGATTACTGTGGAGATTTCACAGGAAATCAATCGAGCTGGATCTCTTTGTTTATTTAGAAACGATGCTGAAGTAAAATCAAAAGCTTGGTGGATTTATTTCTGACCGGTAATATCTTAAATTACAGCGACTAGATTTAGAAATTATTTAATGGCTTGACTAAATCTACCAATATAAACCCTCCCTGGTGTTAGTCAATCAAACACAGACGAAGATTGCAAGTCTTACAATAATGTTTGAATTGATCACAGTGAAACAAATTTATATTTATTTATTTATAACATTCGACAGTGATGCCAGGCAAAACCCAATATTGACGAGCAATAAATTGAAGGGATGCCCAAATACACCAAACAAAATAAAAATGGACAGAAAAAAATAAAATAAAGAAAGCCAAAAGCAACAACGTAAAAGACAACGAAAATGAATAACAAGGAAGACCAAACAAAAAGAGGATGGAGAAGACTGGCTACAAAAGATGGGAGTGAACAACTGACTTAAAGGAAGCTATGGATTGACTTGTAAGGATTAGGAAGATGAGCACAAGTTATGGACAATTTTGTATAGGTGACAGAGAGCGGCGATGTCCCGACGTTTCGACAATAAGGGAAGGTCAGACTTCAAAAGAAGGTCTTTATGGGATGCATTCCATGATTGAAGGATCACCCGACTGGCAAACCTTTGACATGACTCAAGGCGGTTGGTAAGGGATTTGTTGAGGGGTGCCATGTGGTGCATCCATATTCCATACTGGGTCGCACCAGGGCTAGATAAAGGATACGGTGAGTACTGATAGGGGCACTGTGGAATGCCCTGTGGATGAAACCAATAGTTTTGCGAGCTCTCTTGCAAATTTGATCGACCTGAAGGTTCCAGGAAAGATTATGGAAAATATGTACGTAAAGGTCTTTTAAGTATTAAACTTTCGGCGCAGATTTATCTATAGAATATAAAGATGATTTATTTCCCTCTGCACACGAATGAGGTATGGCTTTGTCCTTTGGTCGAGGTTCAAACTCCAAAAAATAAAACGAGCTCATCCAATTTATTGAAATAATACAAAGTTACAATCCCATGAAGAAGACATAAATTAGTTAATAAGCTTTAAACTTTGATGGTGTGTATTTCTTCAACCTGTTGGCCACGGCACTAGTAATTTTAGTATGTATTGAGTGTGTATATTTCCGCATGTACGCTCTCTTGTAGTTTTTCTATCGTTTCCTGTATGTTTTAAAATGCTTTGTGTTCTAATTAATTTCATCATGGTAAAAAGTCGACATTTATAATCCGCGTTATACAAATAAAACACAAGAAAACATGTCATTGTGTGTTTAAATGTCACACGCAAATGAACACCCCAACATGTATCCAAACATCTTAAAAAGCTAGCCAGTAGTAACAATATAGGGGAGATGCGGGAGAGTTGAGCCAATTTTTATATTTTGTGTCACTATATCCGGAAGAAAAGTACAAACCTGTAAAAAATTAGTGTAAGTAAAACTTAAGAGTGTTGTTTTCGTTGTGAAACAATAACAGTTGGGATAGCAGTTGAGGCTTATTTATATAAAAGGTTTGAATTTGTTTTGGTAAAGTGGCTCAACTCTCCCTACAGTATGGGAGAGTTGAGCCACCATTTCAGGAGAGTTGAACAAGCATGATAAGTCAATGGCTGGTAAAAAAAAATCATATTCTTTCAACTTTTGATTTATTAATCCTTAAAGTAAATATGGTGCTCAATTGTTATTATCATGGCACAAAATAACATTTTTTCTCATTTATTATACATTTTTTACCTTTAGTCCAAAAATCAAAATGTTACTACATGTTTTCCCTATGCTCAACTCTCCCCATGACCAATGGCTCAACTCTCCTCATGGTGACCATTTTGTAAATAACCCAACCCTGTCCGGTGTAGAACTTTCGGTAGTTTACAATAGTTTTCTAAAATAGTGGTCATATATATCCCCTTCAGTACACAAATTACCGCCATTATAGTCTAAGTCTTGCTATGGGAAAAAAGACAAAACATTTTTTTCTTCTATTTTTCACCCAAAAGTGAAAAAATGAATTTTTGTAGGTATCTTTGATACTGAGCACACATGACAATAGAGTTTAACACTAAGAATGTCTTATTGATGCTATATAACAATATATGCCCATATAAATTTTAGTAAGTTACTACTTTTCGAGTTATAGGGGGTGGTTCAACTCTCTTTGTGGCTCAACTCTCCCGCATCTCCGCTATCGTAATAAGCATCGACATCAAGCTTGTAAAAACATTATAAGGCCATATTCCTTGACAAATGCATAACGTAAATCCACGCTAATAATAAACTGATACCGTCTGAGTGCATGTATTTCCTCTTTGGATCGTTATTACAAGATACCGGAAGTCTCTCTAAATAACGATATGTGATTGCTTGTTTGTACGATCTGTAAATCATTTTACCTTGTTTCTCGAAGGATATTTACGCAACCAAGTGGTTTTCCATTGCCGGTAAGGTTCTAAGATATTTACGACAGAATTTTCTATATTATCAGATATTTGGATTTATTTTCGACAACAATAGTTGTTATTTGTCAGGACAGGGTATCAGATTTCGATCATATCAACAGCTAAAAAGGAAGGTAACGGTGAAGGCTTTCAATCAGCAAAGTGCCTACATACTCCTTTTATATCATGTTTTTGTGTTGGGATTGCTACACTGACTCGAAAGCGATTCTATTACCTCCCAGGTATTGTAAAATGCCGATAAGGCCTCGAAAACGCCCACCCGGTTCTACGGGCAAAGGGGGTTGTACATTATACATTATTAAAGAATAATGAACTAGACCTGTAAAATTGACAGGTCTATACTTATGTCATTATTAATAATCTAATAAATTAAAAAATATTTATGTTTCGCTTTGGGAAACATTCTTTTCCTATTCAGGGCTATATACTTTTTACGGGAAAATTCCTTACATTACTGATGTTATGATAATTGTAGCGTTTTCAAGAGTTATTCATCATGTAACTATGGTTTTCACAAATATTTAAGAATGTGCTGTTAGGAGCTATCGCATTTCATCTCATTTTATGTTCATTCGAATATTTGCGAATATTGTGGAAACTTTGTAGTAAAATTCATCCGTATTTGGAAATTTAATGACGTTATTCATTAGCACGACATATATTAAAAAATCTTCTTCGGAAACAAATTGAGTTAATGAAAATGTTGGTTAATTGATATCGCTATCTGAATTCCTATTAATTCATCTCTTCAGGCTCGTCTTATGCATGTTTACGCATATAAGCATTTTGTATCATCATCACGATATAACGAGAATATTGATACTTTGTATTCTCCTCAATGGACAGTAGTGATATGCTATACATGAACATAATGTCGTCTTGTCGCTTCCCGCTGCCCCATGTAGGACATTCCGTATGTGTTCATTTAGCTACCTTTCTTTATTAATTCAGGTCATGGGTGGTATTTATGTTTAACATTAGGACCCTTGAATGTAAATTTCCTAAGCATTAAATTCCTAGCTTTTGAAGTGGTAATTGCCCCTGGGGAATCGACCTAACTATGCCGAGACATGGGTGTTATAGACACAACGTGACCATCTGTATGTAATTGATATAGCATGTAGAACACTAAATACCTGCCTGCCGGGAAATGTAAACACATGAGATGTAGTACCATGAATCAAAATCTTCACGGGGGTTCCGATGGAATCTTTATGTGACAGGCACATGTTTTAAGGGCGTTATGGGTCGAGCTTTCGTGACAGGAGTGGAGCTTCCTAACGCTGTGCAAGCATTGACATATAGGTATATCACCCTCTAATTTCTTAACTATCACGTAAGATAAATAACCGTAGGTGTACTACATATATTTTTAGTGAATTTCATCCTCTTTCCGATTACTGTGGAGATTTCACAGGAAATCAATCGAGTTTGATCTCTTTGTTTATTTAGAAACGATGCTGAAGTAAATCATGCTTCGTGGATTTATTTCCGACAGGTAATATCTTAAATTATTTAATGGCTTGACTAAATCTACCAATATAAACCCTCCATGGTGTCAGTCAATCAAACACGGACGAACATAGATTGCAAGTCTTACAAAAATGTTTGAATTGATCACAGTGAAAAAATATGTACGTAAAGGTCGTTTAAGTATTAATCTTTTGGCGCAGATTTATCTATAAAATATAAAGATGATTTATTTCCCTCTGCACACGAATGAAGCATGGCATTGTCTTTTGGTTGAGGTTCACACTCCAAAAATAAAACGAGCTCATCCAATTTATTGAAATAATATCAAGTTACAATCCCATGAAGAAGACATGAACTAGTTAATAAGCTTTAAACTTTGATGGTGTGTATTGTCTTCAACCTGTTGGCCACGGCACTAGTAATTTTAGTATGTATTAAGTGTGTTTATTTTGCAAGTACGCTCTTTGCAGTTTTTCTATATGTATTTTTAAGATGCTTGTGTTCTAATTAATTTCTCAAAACGTCTAATTGTGTTTTTCTCGACTGAGTAATTTTGTTTTTGTGTAGCAAAATTTGTTTACATTGTCAAAATGGAATATCTATTTTGCACGTGTGGAATCTTGTATATTTTACATTTTAACATTTTAACAAATAAAGCAAGAATATAGTAATTTCAAAATGTCGTAGAAAAGGCAATGCGAATTAATCTTAATCGATAGATTGATTATTCATTTATTAACTGATTTATCGATTCAGTTGATTGATCAGTTGGACAAAATGTATTGTGTGTTGTCTTAATTGCTAATTAGCAGGATATCCTGAATAAGGATTTGAGCGTCAATATTGATAGGTTCTTGACATCAATATCCGTGTATTCATGTAAATGACTTATGTCATGAATATGGTTTTCCGAAGATACTTTGAAACCGGTATTACGTGTCTACCGTCTATGCTTCCATTACGCTATTTCCACAAGATCCCAAATACAGAGAGTACAGAAAAATACCGCAATGGCATGCATTGATTTTATTATTTTTTGCATCGACAACAGCACATAATAATATTTTGTTCAATAGAACAACATAAATATCACACTGTCAAATGAAATGTTACCAAGATACCAGTACAAAACACTTTCCACGCGGCAAACGACATTCAGAAATTGTCAAAATTATTGAATTTAATTACCATATTTAAAATCATCATGAAAAATGCATTAAGATAGGTATAAATATGCCTAGTATTGGCTCATTAATCATTGAGATAGACCTTGAAAGTTGGGAAAGGTATCTGAAAAATCCATTTTATATGCCGCATGAAAAGTGTTAAGGAAACATTTGTTGTTTTTCACAAAAGAACTGTGTAAGTGTGTCAGCATCCATATATATAATAATGAAGTATCTCAAGAGTATTTGATTCGTGTTCTCTTTCCAACTAGTATCGGATGGGAATTTAAATCAACATGACACTATAAACATTCCCTGACAGAATTTGCATCCGCAATTCACAATAGTTCCACGTGCTATTTTATATCTGTACTGCTCAAGTGTTGAGCAATATTAAAATTTATTCCACAGGTATTTCAACCTACACAAATACTTTATTTATACTTATACGCTGGTGTCTGGGAACGAATGTAATGACAAAGTGTCGGGCTGGAATGTTTTAAAGCACTACAAGAATTGACATGTTATTTTGAATGCATCGTTATAAGCGCGTCTGTAATTTTAAACCTGCAAAGTGGCTGCTCTCTAGCGTGGTGTGCAATCGACTTGCACAGCTGAACCCAGCTGTTACTACTCTACTTTATATGTAGACAACCCTGTACTAGGTAAGTCATCTTTTAGAGCATTATCCACAGGTATCTCACGTGATGACACAGAAGTCACCTTAACAGTATTATAATAACACTTTTATCCCCAGGATCATTCGTTAAGATGACGTACATGTACACCAAGTCACACACAATATCCCCTGTAGACAGGGCTGAGCTTCCACTGATGGAATATCTTTACGATTGCAAGTATGTCGTTGGTAGGGATCAAAGGGTATATGTTTTACTTAATTCAGGTATACTTTTATCTTTATCAAGGCCGATAGGTAGGATGCATGGATGATCAATGTATTTGTGACTTGAAAATCTAGTTAAAATGACTGAATATGCAGTCGCCAATGGAGTCGTTCTCGTCGCATAATAAAGCGCTTTTAAATCATTGTTGGCACTTGCTAAGTTGAAAGCTGACGGGTAAAACAAATCCAAACAATCTTAGTTTTTATTAGTAGACAAGTGATGTTCTTTTCAAACGTTGGAATAAGTGTTACCTCACATTTTCATATTAAAGACTATTCTTGTATATATATTTTAATGCTGTGGCGACTGGTGATGGCCTTCCACACTGCTCTATCATTCATGCAATTGTTCAGATCGTGTTTACTTAACACTTTCCACGCGGCAGGCGGCTGCAGACGACATTCCACAAAATGTTTAAAAAATGTTAAAATTATTGAATTTCATTACCATATTTAGAATCACCATGAGAAATGCATTGAAATAAGTACAAACATGCCTAGTATTGGGTCAGTAATCTTTGAGATAAACTTTGAAATTTGTGAAAGGTTTCTGAAAAATCAATTCTGTGTATGGTAAAAATAGTAGCCGCGTAGAAAGTGTTAAGCCAGTGTCCTCTGTAAGAATCCTGATGTATTCTTTTCTGGGTTGTCCTCTGGATCTCCTTCCATGTTTGTGTTGCCACAATATAGCTTTGGCTGCTGCTTCGTCATTTCTCCGAAAACAGTGTCCGGCAAGTTTTAGTTTCCTCGACTGTAGCCTCACAGAGATCGGCAATTGTTTCCCATACAAATCTTTATTGGTGGTATTTGATTGCCGTGACACATCTAGCGTATAGTGTATATAATAATACACTGTATATAATGATAATATGATAAAAAAGAATGATACTTACAATTTTCAAAATATTGAGTACGTGTGCAATTATGGTGAATCACTGGTGAAACTATTTAGCTATGTTACTCGTTTTCATCTTTTACAGGACTGTCAGTTTGGTTTTCGTTCCAATTATTCATCATATATGGCTATACTTGAGGCATACAATACAATTACTACTGACCTCGAAAACAAACATTTCTCATTAGGTATCTTCTTCGACCTCTCCAAGGCTTTTGACACAATAAATCATAATATTCTATGATCCAAATTTAACCACTATTTTAAATTTATCCTGTGGAGCTACACAAGGCTCGATCTTAGGTCTCCTTCTGTTCATCATTTATATAAATGATATTGTTTTTTCAAGTAATTTCTTTAAATTCATAATCTTTGCCGATGACACAAACTACATTTATGCGTTTTAAAACAGGTATGATGCTTGCTTACTTGCTTAATAACTCGGGTGGTGTCCCCGATCTACGATGACTCTTCACATTTTTCAGACCTTCATTGCTGTCTTTATGTTACTTGTCTCCAATCCTGTTTCTTGCTTGTGTAAGTCAATGAATGTCAGAGCATGTCTTCCCGGCTTTCTTTTGCCATGTTTGGGGGTCCAGTGCACCAGTTTGGAGACTGGCTCTTCACTCCTGTAACAGTGGCCAGCAAATCTTATGATACACTAATTCATAATTATATTGACATAACAATAAACAATATATCAACATTTCTAGGTTTATTCTTGACGAATCACTGACTTGGCAACGTCATAATACTCATATTACAAATATGGTCTCAAAATACACAGGAATCTTTTTTCCATTGTCATCTCACATCTTATTTTCGCTCTATATAAGCCTCGTCCTTCCTTATCTTCATTATTGCAACATTATATGAACTGTAACCTTAATTCATTTCATGTTTAACAAAAGAAAATTATTCGTCTTTGTTCAAATTCGCATTACCTAGCTCATTGTACCCCTCTGTTTGCAAAATTAAAAACCCTTACTATTTATGACATTCATAGGCTACAGAAGGCTAATTTTATGTATTAATTTGCAAATAACATGTTATTAAATCAGATGTCATCTACTCCTATGGAACAAGGTTTTCACATTTTTATAGACCCCCGAAATTTAGAACTGATCTTCCTAGACATACTATTAGAAGACAGGGACCATTGAAGTGGAATGACATTAATATAAATATGCGACATTGTAAAATCAGTCAGAAGTTGTAACAATAGATACAAAAAATATCTACTATCATTTTACACATGATGTCCTGAAACTAATGTACTATATTCCTTATATATATTATACCGGTACTTCTATAATAAATACGTACTCTATCGCTCTGCTGCCTTGCACGTTATTACTGTCTCATTATATATATACTTGGTTAAAAATCGTTCCTGATCTGTTATTGTAATTTTGTTCATGCCGTTGCCAACATAAACCCGAGTTCTTAGCATTATAGCTAATGATTTTATTTGGGTGGCCAAGTACTTTTTCGAGCTCTGCTCTGATTTGGTCAACCTACCATAGTATATTAGTTGTATTGTCATTGTATGTATCTCTTTTGTGGTAAATAAACTGAACTGAACAAGGATTGGTCGACTCAATCTCTAATATGTTAAGCAGGATCTTCATGTACATGTACCTGTACTTCGGTTGTAATTTAACAGGTTTGAGAATGATGTAAACTTTTGTAAAGAATCCGAATATAATTCATTTGCGGTATGGCTTTAAGTTTCTCCTCGTGTGGGAGACGATTAATGTGCTTTGGCAGGTCCTGGGTAGCAGGTGATGGTTAATCTAGATGTCTTATATTATACGGTATATTTCAATATTCTTTTAACATGCGAATAGCTGCGCCTTCAAGAAAAACTTGCCGTTACCTTTATTGACAATAACGTTGTATCACGACAAAATTGTACCAAATACATGCAGTTCTATTCACACGTAATTCACACAAAAACCCACATCACACGCAATTCACACAAAAACCCACATCATACGAGTGAATGCTATATATTTCAAGCATTTTTGTCTTCCTAATTTCTGCTGATTTTGTATTGTTAAAATACCTGGACAATGGTGTAGAGTATACCTACAGGACGAAATAAGGATAATTGCGTGGAGAGCGCTGTATCTAGTCTCCAGTCAAGCTTAATCAATATCAGTGAGCAGCTCATTTGCCAAAGTGCTTGTTAAAATATCATGCTGATCGTATTTCTTGTGGAATATCGTACCAATGTATCGCGTACACAAGTTCTGAATATAGATAATTATTTGGAGTGTGTGGGCGTTTCCTGGTATGAGTTTTGTGATCAATCAACTGAACGGGTACTACGTAATTGTTATCGCATGATTTCATAAGGCGAAGTACAACTTCTTCCATTCTTCTTAATTTAACGTGAACAACACTCTCCTGCGATTTGCATGCTGTAAAATCTGTCTTAATCACCCACTAATGAGACTTTTGAGAGTCTAATCCTATTGTTATCAAGTCCTTCCGATATTGGTAATGAAGAATAAGATTTCATCGAGTCCGGTTTTTTATTGAAACAAAACTCTATTTGACTTTTATTGCAAATGTATTGAGTTATGATCGTTAACTGAAATAATTTACTTTACTCTATATTATATACAGCGTGTCCCAAAAAACTGGGTTCAAAAGTTTGCGAGCTTACAACTAAAAAAAAAGGAAACATAGATAGTTTATATTTAGGGATATTTAAAACAAAATATACATGACCTTAATTGGTTAAACTCTGTAATTATTCCAATATAAACCTTTTTAAATACAAAGATTTTAATAGAGCGTGGTCAAAACCCATTTGTCTTACTTTTAAGGAACCCCCATTGCACATTGTTGTGATTTCGTCAATGTGTTGCCTTTGCATTCATTCTTTACAAAGACCTGGGCAGTAAATAAAATGATCTTGGTCATATATCAATAATATAAGTTACTTATAGACATTAACAAAAATGTTCTTTGTTTATAGTCCGAGTTATTGTTCTTTGTTTATAGTCCGAGTTATTGTTCTTTCGGAGCATATACCCCATGCCGGCAATACTGCACATAGCGCACAGTTTCATGCACGGATGGTTTATTCCTTAAATTGGGACAAATGGGTTCTGACCACGCTCTATTCAAATCTTTGTATTTCAAAAAGTTTACATTGGATTGGTCTTCAAATTTACCCAATTAAGGTCAGGTATATTTTGCTTGATATCCTTATATATAATCTATAATTCCTACTTATTTCTTTATAAGCTCGGAAACTTTTGAACCCAGTTTTTCGGGACACACTGTACATTAATGGACATTAATGGACCGCCTCTGCGTATTCTATTGCACCATAAATATCACTTTTACGATACTGTTATTGCAGTTGATTAATTTAATAGTGAGTCAAGGTCAATAGCAACTAATGCAATGTTTATACATTTAATATATTTCGGCTATCAACTACAACTTCCTTATAATATGACTGAGTGCATTCCTAACACGATCTAAGTATCTTTGCTGGAATCAAAACCGTCGATAAATTAACGATTAGAACAACACATTTGCTTCATGCCTGAGGCATTACCCTCGTTCTTGAACTTAAACAGACCAACAAGTATGTAAATCGTTTACAGTGATATACAAGTGTGAAGACGCTCTCATTTCCGGAAAAGGTTCTTTATCTCGAGAAAAAACCCACACAAGCATACTTGGATCTATGTTAATTGAAATTGTGACAATATTGTAAGCAACCTACAATCCTGGCAAAATATCTTGGAACGCTTACTTGTTAACAAC
Organism: Ophiura sarsii; assembly: GCA_035610835.1. NCBI lineage: Eukaryota > Metazoa > Echinodermata > Ophiuroidea > Amphilepidida > Ophiuridae > Ophiura > Ophiura sarsii. The sequence goes on along the minus strand of CM069456.1, from coordinate 8,752,384 downwards.
GGAAAACTAACACCCCTTTTCTTCCTGTACATGGTTGAGAAATGTTAATGTCTTCACCAGATGTTCAAGGTGTCCCAACATTTATTGATGGGGTGTGGGGAAGGGACAATTGTTGTGTAAGATGTTCTTTTCAGCTATTAACAAATAAGCATCATTTAACGATAAGAAGACAAAACACTGCACATAATGTCCCAAATGTGTAACGCGTTCCTAGGACTTTTTGTTTCCAAGATTGTCTTGACAAATACAAACAATGAAAAACGAACAGCCCCTTTCCCCCGTGCAATGTTGTTGTTCAAGGTGTCCCAACATTGATTGATGGGGTGCAGGGAAGGGAAATATTGTTTAAGGTGTCCTATTCAGCTATTAACAAAATAAGCATCATTTAAAGATTAGAAGAAAAAAACCCTGCACATAAAGTCCAAAACGTGTAACGCATTCCAAGGACCTTTTCAAAAACTGTAGATAACATTAGATATAGACGACAACACACACACACCCACCCTACACAATATTAGCGCTATCAAATGTTAATAGTGTGTGTGGAAACATATCTTATACGATATTATCATCAGGATTTACAATGTGGTTTGGGATTGTGTCAATATCGCAAAATACTAAAAACATATACGACAAAAAGTTCATTAAGTGGCGATAAATGTTAAATATGAGAAATTTTCCCTCGTAAATCTAAATGACAAAGAATGACAGGAAACGAGTTGATGCATTTGAGATGTGGTGCTATAGGCGGATCCTACGAGTTTCATGGAGGGAGAAGAGAAGCAATCACTGGGTATTGGAAAAGGTTAGAACAAAGCTCACACTAAGGAGGGACATCAACATCAGAAAGCTGCGCTACTTTGGTCATATTACCAGGAGAGATAACAGTGTCGAGAAATTAATTCTGCAAGGTGCAGTAGAAGGTAGTCGTGGCAGAGGACGCCCTATAACATCATGGACTGATGACATTAAAAGGATCACTGGTTTAAGTACGATAGAAGCAACACGACGTGCATCAAACCGAACCAAATGGCGAGCTCTTGTGAAGGCCACAGCAGCACCACCTGGTGCCATCTGACATAGAGAGAGAGAGAGATATCTAAATGCCATCATGGTAACGTTAAAACAAGAACGTAGTGTTAGTTTGGAAGCTTATCTACCAATAGTTTCCTCACATTGACATATCGTTATCAGTCACTAAATAAAATGCAACTATTTACTAATAACCTACTCGAATATTTACTAATTCACTATAGATCTGGTTGCAAGGTTTAGCACGAAACAATGAGTACGTCAACTGTTATCATACAAACAATATATCATCGGCAATGTATCACATTGGAACGTTAAATCACGCAAGACATTCCAATAGGGATTTTACCATTCATTAGTTGGAATTATTTGTCGATCTTATGGCAAGGATTTGCCAAACGTTCTATTAGTTATTATATTTGTTAACTCAGGGAACCACTAATAATTCAGTGTACGAGTATAGTGCCCAAAAGTGTGTATGTTACGCTACCCATAATGCATTTGTTCTATATCAATCTTTTGTACTGACTTTCTTCTTCTTCTTCATTACAACATTGACGAAAGTGACAAAAGGTAACCCAGTGTATGGAAGGCTATCAAATCTTATACATGAATTTCATATAAATACAAACAAAAATGTAATTATCTAAATTTGAAAACAACTGTAATCTTCCCTATTAGGAACAGGGTAGGAGGTAATTTGTTGAAACAAGGCTCGGAATGTATTTATATCATGTTGTAAGGTAAAACGGAAAAGTACGATATTGTGTTTAATGGATGTCGGTAAGAATCGCAATCGCAATACGATGCGCCACCAGCGGTTGCTTGGGAGAGACAAAAGAACGCAGCGCATCATGGTAAAAAGTCGGCATTTATAATCCGCGTTATAAAAATAAAACACAAGAAAACATGTCATTGTGTATTTAAATGTCACACGCAAATGCACACCCCAACATGTATCCAAACATTTAAAAAAGCTAGCCAGTAGTAACAATGTATCGTAATAAGGATATATCGACATCAAGCTTGTAAAAACAATATAAGGCCATATTCTTTGACAAATGAATAACGTTAATCCACGCTAATAATAAACTGATACCGTCTGAGTGCCTGTATTTCCTCTTTGGATCGTTATTACAAGATACCGGAAGTCTCTCTAAATAACGATATGTGATTGCTTGTTTGTACGATTTGTAAATCAATTTACCTTGTTTCTCGAAGGATATTTACGAAACCAAGTGGTTTTCCATTGCCGGTAAGGTTCTAAGATATTTACGACAGAACTTTCTATATTATCAGATATTTGGATTTATTTTCGACAACAATAGTTGTTATTTGTCAGGACAGGGTATCAGAGATTTCGATCATATCAACAGCTAAAAAGGAAGGTAACGGTGAAGGCTTTCAATCAGCAAAGTGCCTACGTACTCCTTTTATATCATGTTTTTGTGTTGGGATTGCTACACTGACTCGAAAGCGATTCTATTACCTCCCAGGTATTGTGGAATGCCGATAAGGCCTCGAAAACGCCCACCCGGTTCTACGGGAAAACGGGGTTGTACATTATACATTATTAAAGAATAATGAACTAGACCTGTAAAATTGACAGGTCTATATGTCATTATTAATAATCTAATAAATTAACAAATATTTATGTTTCGCTTTGGGAAACATTCATTTCCTATTCAGGGCTATATACTTTTTACGGGAAAATTCCTTACATTACTGATGTTATGATAATTGTAGCGTTTTCAATAGTTATTCATCATGTAACTATGGTTTTCACAAATATTTAAGAATGTGCTGTTAGGAGCTATCGCATTTCATCTCATTTTATGTTCATTCGAATATTTGCGAATATTGTGGAAACTTTGTAGTAAAATTCATCCGTATTTGGAAATTTAATGACGTTATTCATCAGCAAGACATATATTAAAAAAATCTTCGTCGAAAACAAATTGAGTTAATGAAAATGTTGGTTAATTGATATCGCTGTCTGAATTCCTATTAATTCAGCTCTTCAGGCTCGTCTTATGCATGTTTACGCATATAAGCATTTTGTATCATCATCACGTTTTAACGAGAATATTGATACTTTGTATTCACCTCAATGGACAGTAGTGATATGCTATACATGAATATAATGTCGTCTTGTCGCTTCCCGCTGCCCCATGTAGGACATTCAGTATGTGCTCATTTAGCTACCTTTCTTTATTAATTCAGGTCAAGCGTGGTATTTATGTTTAACATTAGGACCCTTGAATGTAAATTTCCTAAGCATTAAATTCCTAGCTTTTGAAGTGGTAATTGCCCCTGGAGAATCGACCTTACTATGCCGAGACATGGGTGTTATAGACACAACGTGACCATCTGTATATAATTGATATAGCATGTAGAACACTAAATACCTGCCTGTCGGGAAATGTAAACACATGAGATGTAGTACCATGAATCAAAATCTTCACGGGGGTTCCGATGGAATCTTTATGTGACAGGCACAGGTTTTAAGGGCGTTATGGGTCGAGCTTTCGTAACAGGAGTGGAGCTTCCTAACGCTGTGCAAGCATTGACATATAGGTATATCACCCTCTAATTTCTTAACTATCACGTAAGATAAATAACCGTAGGTGTACTACATATATTTTTAGTGAATTTCATCCTCTTTCCGATAACTGTGGAGATTTCACAGGAAATCAATCGAGTTTGATCTCTTTGTTTATTTAGAAACGATGCTGAAGTAAATCAAAAGCTTGGTGGATTTATTTCCGACCGGTAATATCTTAAATTACAGCGACTAGATTTAGAAATTATTTAATGGCTTGACTAAATCTACCAATATAAACCCTCCATGGTGTCAGTCAATCAAACACAGACGAACATAGATTGCAAGTCTTACAAAATGTTTGAATTGATCACAGTGAAAAAATATGTACGTAAAGGTCGTTTAAGTATTAATCTTTTGACGCAGTTTTTTCTATAAAATATAAAGATGATTTATTTCCCTCTGCACCCGAATGAGGTATGGCATTGTCTTTTGGTTGAGGTTCACACTCCAAAAATAAAACGAGCTCATCCAATTTATTGAAATAATATCAAGTTACAATCCCATGAAGAAGACATGAACTAGTTAATAAGCTTTAACATTTGATGGTGTGTATTGTCTTCAACCTGTTGGCCACGGCACTAGTAATTTTAAAATAAAATAAAAGTACGCTCTTTGCAGTTTTTCTATATGTATTTTTAAGATGCTTTGTGTTCTAATTAATTTCTCAAAACGTCTAATTGTGTTTTTCTCGACTGAGTAATTTTGTTTTTGTGTAGCAAAATTTGTTTACATTGTCAAAATGGAATATCTATTTTGCACGTGTGGACTCTTGTATGTTTTACATTTTAACATCTTAACAAATAAAGCAAGAATATAGTAATTTCAAAATGTCGTAGAAAAGGCAATGCGAATTAATCTTAATCGATAGATTGATTATTCATTTATTCACTGATCTATCGATTCAGTTGATTGATCAGTTGGACAAAATGTATTGCGTGTTGTCTTAATTGCTAATTAGCAGGATATCCTGAATAAGGATTTGAGCGTCAATATTGATAGGTTCTTGACATCAATATCCGTGTATTCATGTAAATGACTTATGTCATGAATATGGTTTTCCGAAGATACTTTGAAACCGGTATTACGTGTCTACCGTCTATGCTTCCATTACGCTATTTCCACAAGATCCCAAATACAGAGAGTACAGAAAAATACCGCAATGGCATGAATTAATTTTATTATTTTTGCATCGACAACAGCACATAATAATATTTCGTTCAATAGAACATCATAAATATCACACTGTCAAATGAAATGTTACCAAGATACCAGTACAAAACACTTTCCACGCGGCAAACGACATTCAGAAATTGTCAAAATTATTGAATTTAATTACCATATTTGAAATCATCATGAGAAATGCATTAAGATAGGTATAAATATGCCTAGTATTGGCTCATTAATCATTGAGATAGACCTTGAAAGTTGGGAAAGGTATCTGAAAAATCCATTTTATATTTGGTAAAACCAATAGCCGCATGAAAAGTGTTAAGGAAACATTTGTTGTTTTTCACAAAAGAACTGTGTAAGTGTGTCAGCATCCATATATATAATAATGAAGTATCTCAAGAGTATTTGATTCGTGTTCCCCCCTTTCCAACTAGTATCGGATGGGAATTTAAATCAACATGACACTATAAACATTCCCTGACACAATTTGCATCCGCAATTCACAACAGTTCCACGTGCTATTTTATATCTGTACTGCTCAAGTGTTGAGCAATATTAAAATTTATTCCACAGGTATTTCAACCTACAAAAATACTTTATTTATATTTATACGCTGGTGTCTGGGAATGAATGTAATGACAAAGTGTCGTGCTGGAATGTTTAAAGCACTACAAGAATTGACATGTTATTTTGAATGCATCGTTATAAGCGCGTCTGTAATTTTAAACCTGCAAAGTGGCTGCTCTCTAGCGTGGTGTGCAATCGACTTGCACAGCTGAACCCAGCTGTTACTACTCTACTTTATATGTAGACAATCCTGTACTAGGTAAGTCATCTTTTAGAGCATTATCCACAGGTATCCTGTATCTCACGTGATGACACAGAAGTCACCTTAACAGTATTATAATAACACTTTTATCCCCCAGGATCGTTCGTTAAGATGACGTACATGTACACCAAGTCACACACAATATCCCCTGTAGACAGGGCTGAGCTTCCACTGATGGAATATCTTTACGAATGCAAGTACGTCGTTGGTAGGGATCAAAGGGTACAAGTTTTACTTAATTCAGGTATACTTTTTTCTTTATCAAGGCGGATAGGTAGGATGCATGGATGATCCATATTATGTGTAACTTCAACATTTATCACACTGAACATATGCGGTCGCCCAGAGAGCCGTTCTCGCCGCATAATGAAGTGCTTTTTAGTCATTTGGCACTCTTTAAGTTGAAAGCTGATGGGTGAAACAAATTCAAACAATCTTGTTTTTTTAGTCGAGAAGTGATGTTCTCTTAAAAAGTTGGATTAAGTATTACCGTACAATTAAGTTGATATATTATATAATGATAATTTTCAAAAAGATCCATCGAAACTAATAACAGCTTCCACATATTTTGAATACGTGTGCATATTGATGCAACAGAAACGGCTTTGAACAGAAATGTCATGAACATCGAAATATGTTCACAAACTATCGCCAGTGAATGTAGGAAATTACCGATTTAGATTGTTGATATTTACTAAATTTGAATTCAAAAAATCTTTCTTGATACGCCTGCAGCATTTCAAGCCAGGTTCCATATAATTATTTGGAGTAACATACCCTTTAAATATTAAAGTCATTTCCCCTTGATGTGTTACATGCAAGTCACTTTTGGATTGGAGTGGTTAGCCGAAGGAGCTCAATTGTAGCTTAGCTATAAATGGAGATAACAACATTCGGCTGCCGGAAAGCATAAGGATTATAATAGTCTTTATCATTTCATTTCAGACGTGAATAAATTGTTTTGACAATAGAATTTAACATTTAACACACATTACATGTTGATGTGGTTTAAAGTCAGTCTTCACTATTAGAGATACACGCGTAACAGTGAGAGATTAAATGTGATTAAATGCGCTCCTCAAAACATTGCGACGTCGCGACATTCACCAGCCAAATATGAGCCGTATGTTTTCATGATTTGGCAACATGGTCGATGACCTTTTACTCTTTTCCAGTTTATTGTTAAGTTTTAAACATGAATGATTATACATTTTGAATAAATATTTTGCTAAATACATAAACAAAGTGACGAAAATAATAACTTTATTTAAATAATGATAATTTTAGCGCTTTGTTTTACAAACACGAACAAATATTTAAAATGCAGCACGGGGTTTAAAAATAAGCACCCTGGCTGACAAAATCACTGTCGTAATTACAAGTAAAGTGCACGTAAAGAGGTCAAAAGGACTGGACCGAGGACTTGAACAATCACATTGTGTGGTCATTGACTGCACTCTTCGACAAATTTTAATATAAAGAACTAATAAAATGGTTCAAAATAGTTTAACGAGGTTACTTGACAATTCCAAGGAAATACGCTGATCATACAGAGCGTCCCAAAAGTTTCGAAACCATTTTAAAGATTTGTATCTCTCTTATAAATAGTCGCAGTACCAAACTGTATATGCCTATATCATGTTTTATAGTGTGGGCGATTTACTCGAAATAACACCGTAGTCGGAAACTAGTAAAATGTTCAAGTTTATACACCACTTGTTCTGCGTATCTAAAATGATTTCACTAGCAGCTTGAAGTCTAGTATCTTGCTTGATAATGTACGGGTGAAATAGCGAATGTCTAGGGCCATGGTCCGTTAAGCAAATCGATGACACTGACTCTTGTTTGAATGACGAATATTACTTGAGAGTTTCATTTGTAAAATTGTGTCTCCCTGGTTTTTCATCTTCTACGTTTAGTGATCAATCGGACGAATGTTGCACTAATGTTTGCTTCTCAAGCAATGTTCAACGCTATTGTCTTTCTCTCTAATAATAATAAAAGGTTTGAGACAGCCTGTTGTAAAGGTATTTATTTTAAATCACTATTTAATAACTATTGGACGTTTTAGAAGTCTGATCATTAGATAGACAGTCCATGAAATTAGTGCTGGTAAACATCTGCAGCTTGATGTGTTCCAAAACTACCAGCCTTCAATTAATCTGGTCTTCTATTATACATAAGCACTTCTACACTAATCTAATTCAATATAGATATAGAAACCTTAATGAATAGGGCTCTACAATAAAGGCTGCTTGGGGGATCTTTGAGTAAGAAGCAATGTTATCATTGAATACTAAGCAAAAGGGCAGCTATAAAACATGTTCATGGTTCTCAGGTTTAGGTCTAACATTTTGAAATATGAACTGCTTTATCCAAACTGTTTGTCAGGTGCAACACTAGGATTGAGAAGATTGACATCCGTGGTTTTTACCATACCACTCGAGATTTGGCCATGGATCTGGTAATGTGTAATCCAGCTTTTTAGAGTTACCTTTCTGTTTTTAACTGCAGCTGTTTGTTAAATAAGCTACTTAAGAAAAGCTGTTAATGACCGAACTATGACATCCCTGTCTGTCCTTTCCATCCAAGCATGCATCTAGATAATTGGAATCATTAATACCCCTTCTTGTGTTCTTGGATTTATCAATCGCTTATTTTAATTGTGTGTTTAACAATTATATAAGAAAAGAAAGCATCAGCGCTATGCTCAAAAGCTTGAGTGGCCACTACTTACAACCAGGAGGACTCAACTTCGTCTCAACATGATGTATAGAATAATCCACGGCCTAGTCGATATGCAAACATCAACCTGATCCCCCAAACAAGACAGCGCCGCAAATCTCACAACTTATTATTCCAATGAGTCCATGCAATTAGCAAGATGTTCTGCAAACGTTTTCCCCAAATATCACACTGGAACAACCTCGTATCTACATTTGCCAACAGTCAACGCACCAACGCTCTACCAGTTCACAATGCAAGACTTCCTAATCAATAAATCTCCAGTCGGTATTAAACAAATCTAGCTCATTGCTTCGTCAACTCTAGTGAGATGCAGTTTTACCATTTTACTGGAGTATGATTGATACAGATACAGAAGTATATGACATAAATGTATACGGAGAAGTGGTTACCTTTCATATGACGCCTACAGTCAAACAATGACAATGCAGTGTGTGATTGGATGTCATGCATAATTGTATGTTAGTAGACACGTGGTATTTACATGTCTCGAATATTCATAATTAATAAACCTAACATTTCAACCGGATCTTTAGAATATCGTTTAATTACGGTCACATTCGGCCACATTTTATATAACGTAAGAGCATTGAAGATGCTAAACAAGTACACACGACCCCCAGACGTAATAATGTTTAATATAAGTATATAGGCAAATTGAATTCTATCTGTATTGGATGAACTAGGTCAAGTATTGGAACTCTGCAAAAAGATTCTCGGCAGCAAACAGAATCAGGATTATATAGCGCTATGAACAGCGGCTTCTGCACGAACCGTCATGTATCAGCCTTCTTCAGAGGATGACAGTTAATCGCTAACATCTTGTTACTGACACTTACCAACATGGAGGGCTTGTACGAGTATTGACATTTCGATAAAAACCGTATCTGTTCTAGTTCGACTTGTTACAAATATGCTTCGGTTAGGTTAGATCAGTGTTATAAACGTGTAATAGTATTTAGAATCTACTATTCTATTCGATACATCGTCTTCGGTCATATCACATTTTCGTCGACGCTACGTTCGGATTAGGCCTTTAACTTAATTATTGTTAGCTAATATTGCATAAGCAAAACTTCTATATGTAAAAAAACACCTGAAAGATTTATTTTTAAGATTCACCTGACTATGTATACATGACACCGACAACGTAGCTTTATCTGGCAAAGGTGAAGGTAAAGGTAAAGGCGGTAAAAAAAATATCATATAGCCTTATCTTGTAATACCACATCTGACAATCGTTTGTTTTTATCTCATAATGTCATATTGAGAGTTAAGCGTCAGAAGGCCGTAACTCAACTTTTGGACAAAATGAGATTTTGGTACCAAAATAATCCATATAACCTAGATTTTCAGAGCCATAAAGAGATAACTTATAAACACTCTTAATTTAACTAAAACTAGAGTTATAAGTTGGGTGCTACAGTGTATTGTAATGATTCCCAAATATTTGAAAGTTGATTATCACAAAATAGCATTTTTTGAGTTACGGCCTTCTGGCGCTCAATCCTCGATATGTGGCCCATGTTGAGTTTTCAACATAGCTTTATTTTGTAGTGCCACAGGTGCACACAGAGAAATATTTCGCACATGTGGTAAAAAAGCGCAATGTAATGGTGCAGTCACATGTATCCGTGAAAACTGGACGGCCCTTAAGGTGCAGTCACACCTAGCCGATGTGGCTCGCTGTAGCTAAACCGTGGCAAATAATTAACAACGGCGAGCAAATCGGTGGAGCTCCGTCCAGAAAGCACTTGAAAAATAACAATGAAAGCACTTGAAAAATTGGCCGTAGCAGTACCGATGTATCAATGCTGAGAACGGTAGTACATCGTCAGGACATTGTCAAGACATCGTCAGGACATAGACTTGCAGCAAGTCCGTAGGACACTAACAATGACGGTATGGTGTAAAGTCAGAGAATAAATGCAAATACATAAAAAAAAAATTAAACGTGAAGTATCATATATTTCAGGCTTGTAAAACCAGTACAGCACGTACGTTTTATCATAACTTTCAAAACCGCACAGTTTGTGAGGAATTGTTCCAACAAATCCGTGTAAACTTTAATTCAGTCTAATACCTAAAGCAACCGACACAAACAGCGCCACAAACATTGGGACATTCACCAGTGACGTCATTGGTTTAACAAAACTAACTTCAGGTCGGCAAGTTGAGTGGCACATCCTTTGTTACTATGACCCCACCGAAGAACCACCGATCCATTACGAAGCCATACCAAAGTACTGCCGTTGTACTGCCGTTGTAGTCCCGATGCTCGCTTCGGCAGCTCAACGGCAGAAATCTTTAAGCATGATCAAACATTTCTACCGTCACCTGCCGTTGCTATTTTTTTCGCCGATGTTCTGACGATGTCCTGTCGACGTACTACCGTTCTTAAAGGCCCTGTCACACAATGACGTATCGCCTGAACGTATGCGAAAATATCGGAAAAACGTTGGTGTACGTTGGTGTACGCTGATATAAGTTAGGAGTAAGTTGGGGATACGTCGTTTACGTTAAGATCACGCTGTGATACGCTGTGAAAATTTGGAACACGTCGAGTCCGCGAAAAATTATTGTGCATGTTCAAAATTTCCTGGCGTACTCAACGTGTGCTTAATACGTTCTGCATAAGTTTCCGGTACGTTCGAGGTATGTTAGATATATGTTGACATACGCTGACATACGTTAGAGGTACGTTACTCGTAAGTTGGTATACGTTGATGTACGTCGGCTGAAAAAAGCTAGCTATCCAACATTGATAAAAAACAAAATATTGCAATTCGTTGGGAAGTTGAACGTTCTTGGACTCTGACAATTTTCGAGCTATTTTGTGTATACGTCGGCATACGTTCAGGCGATACGCCATGGTCTGACAGGCCCATATGCAATTTATTGGGAAGTTGGACGTTTTTGGTCTCTGACAATTTTCGAGTTATTTTTTGTATACGTCGGTATACGTTTAGGCCATACGACATGGTGTGACAGGGCCTTTACCGACGTGATACCTTTGCGCTACCGTACTAGAACTGATCCCCGACAATCACCACATTTGTGCTCCGGTATAGCTCGGGCAAGCCAAATCGGCCAGAATCCCTGACCGTAGTCCTGTCGATGTACTAACGATGTACTAACGTTCTAGCAATGTGATACCGTTGCGCTACCGTACTAGTACCGATCCCCGAAAATCGACAAATGTGTACTACGGTATAGCATCGGCGAGCCGAATCGGATAGGTGTGACTGCACTTTTACCGTCTAAAATAGAAAAACAACAGAGTCCAACACGGTGAACAATCAGCAAAAAATGTCAGCGACCGCATTAATTTGGTCACCGGGTCATACCGTTCTATACCGGGTTCTCATCGGGTGCATACCACATCCTCACCGGGTCTTTACCGGCCGGAACGCCTGGGTCGGTACCGGCCGAATCGCCTGGGTACCTGCCGACCGCCTTGATGACGTCAAACCGCCCTTTATAAGCTGAGCGCTGAACAGAACCAGGAACAAAACACATCAAGGTTCAGAAACCTAATACAAAAGGATATCTCGAAAATGTAAAATGCAAAGAGAATAAAATCAAAGCAAGAACATCAAATTAAAAAAGGGGAAAATAAACTTCTTCCTATTTAAGGATGTTAAGCTTACTGGACTGACATGACTGGGAATTGAATAGCTCGTTGTACCGTAGTGTCGTTCTTCACTAACAGGTATTACAAAGCTGCTGATCGTAATAGAAATGGGATGTGTCATTAGCGATACTGGCGCACCGACAAAATAACAGACATTTTTACTTTGCAGATATGTAAATTCTTACATAATAGTTTGGTTTGTTTTTACATAATAGTTTTAGGTAACATTCTATGCGTACATTTAAATTATGTAAAAATTTACAAAGCTTATGTAAAAATGTCTGTGTGTGTGGTAGACGTTGATTTATCTGGCAATGTCATAGATGGCTATCAGACCCCCATCTAAGCGCATATGCTCAGTCTGCCTTTATCCACAGTTAACAAATTGACTTAATTTCGATTCCCGCTTCATAATCTCAAATTTCTCGACAGCAACAGAATCATGATTACGGTAGCCTGCGAGCAATGTCTTCTGTACGTACCGTAAGCCTTCTTAACATACTTTACAGGAGCTAATTCCCCCAAACAGTGTCAGTGACACTAACCGTTGTGAAAGAGCTATTTAAAGCCATCTGGTAAAGGACGTTTGTTTGCGCTCTATTAAGGGGGGGGGGGGGGGGGGGGGGGGGGGGGGGGGGGGTGTGGACCCTCAGCATAGCCTCCGCAAAACTACCGTAACTTCTTCAATATTCATTTAACCTTTATAAAAGTATACAGTTTTTTGCAGGAAAGGGTTCAATGATTCCAACCATAATAATAAAATTGACCATTTTGGAAAAATTATAAAAAACACGTTTTTTGACCCATTTTAGGTTCTGCAAAGATAACTCAAAATATATTTTGTCAAATTTTGTCATCCTAGTTTAATGATAATCCTAATAACATTCCCCAGGGTGCTTTATATTTTTAATATCTTATTTATTTTTTGAGTTATAGACCAAAAAGTGCGATTTTACCCCAAAAATGTGATTTTCATGATTTTGGAGGTAAAAAATCACATATTTTGGCACATTTTTATAATTTTCTCCCAGATGGTCAATTTCATTATCATGGCTGGATTCATTGAACCCTTTTCTGCCAAAATCTGTATACTTATATAAAGATTAAATGAATATTGAAGACGTTACGGCAGTTTTACGGAGGCTATGCTGAGGGTCCACACCTCCCTTAATGCCTTAGGAACAAAGTCATTCTACAGGGCGTGTCAAAAAGTGTCTATTGTGAAACATGATTTTTTTTGCAATGACAAAATATAAAATTTGGTTGTGAAATAATATTAATCACGTTCAACAATATTTCATGTGTCATAAGTATGATTTCTATCCATTTTGGAGAATTCGTTATCAAAATATGACAAAGCTACTCACAGTCATGTCAAATTTAGATGTGGCCACTTTTCATGTACAGAGAACTCTTTTATTAGAATCGTCAGTCAATGTGTAATTGAAAATTATCAATAAAATTAATAATAAACTACCTACTAAATGTTGATAGTTAGTTCAAATTTAGTAGAAAAACATATTTTCATCAATATTATCCATTACAACCCACATATTATTTGAATATTAGATGTATTTTAAACAATACATTAATGTAACCTATAAATCATTATCGGAATCACAAATGCAGATGTTTCGATTAAAAATCTAATTCTTGATCAAAAGTGGGGAAAAACACCATGGGATGTATTTTTTATTATTTATGTCCCACTTGTTTGACACACCCTGTAGATGTCTCAATTACCTACTATCTTTTGTTGAAATGGTTCATGATAATTGGTTTCGAGACAAATCTTATGAAAAAGAGAGTCAATTAAAATAAATAGTCCTTTATATTTGTGGGTGTATATGTTGTCTGAATCACTGCTTATGGCCGGAGGAGGTACTAGAACATTTAATAAATTACAATGGTCATCACAATTTTATGTGTATGTAATTTTGTTTGGAAATCCCAAAAGCTACATATTCCTGTATTTAATTCTAAGCAGATTCACTTTAAGAAGGATAAAATCGATACAATTAAATTGCCAAGAGACCTAAAATCAAACCACCGAATTGAGTTCATCTAAAATATGTACCTTGATATACCATGAAATCAAACAAAAAGTGTTTTTTATTTGATACCTTGATATGCCAGTATTACGGCATAGTGTGCTTAATTTATCTGGTGAAACGTGTTATAGAAAATCCAAGGAGGTTTATTAGAGAGTGTTCTGTCCCTGTTGGGTGCACATGTAGTAACAGGATTAAACGAGCGATATACATCGTGAGATACGTATCTCAAAAACCTTTATACACTAAAAGTGTTGCTTTCATTGGCGATGATCCAGAATTTCAAAGTGAACTTTGATACTTTTATACGGAGAGAGGCGCTTCATTTTCAAGTTCAGTATGCAAATCCCACATCTACAAGTCTACACTATGACCATAGAATCGATATTTTGTATTGCAGGTTGATATGTAGAATATGGAGTAGGGGACACTCAAGAGTCTTATTTACTCAAGTATGTGTTTTTCTATAAATCAAAGAAACGGACAATTATGTACCCGTATCTTTCAATACTGGGACAAATTACTACTGGTAGCATGTGTACCAGTATCAAACGATACTGTATTGAACGATAAAGGTATACCAGTATCTGGTACCTAAAGTACACTTTTCAAAACCAAGTTTATCGGTCGGTTGAGAACTATGACAAACTATTAGTTTTTCGATTTGATAAACCAGGTTTATCTCTTTTTTTGTGCAAAAATACTTATGTATACGTTGAGCATTCGCTGCGTGAACGTTTCGCACGTCGGGTGTAGGTTTTATCTTACTGAAAGGCCCTGTCACACCATGGCATATTGATGTACGTCGGCTGCCAGAATCCAAATAATGCACAAAGCCATAGGGGGCCACCTCGCACTACCAGTCCACAAATACCTGCAACCTGCTCAACGGCGCACTAGACAGTCACACAGCAACGCATTCATCACTTATCAGTCATCAAAGGACTGCCACAAGTACTCTTTTGTCCCCCAAACGATAAGAGATTAGAACTTGCTACCTCAAAACATCATTGACATCACCAAACCGGAAACGCTGAAATCAAACCTCGTGAAACATTATCAAACCAAAGACAAAGAAATTAAGGACTAAATAACTAACGCATGCATCGCACAACATTTCCTGCTTGGAAAGTTCCACTCTTGGGACGTTAAGCAGTATTCCTGAAGAAGAAGAAGAAGAAGAAGAAGAAGGCTGAAAACAGCTATCTAGCATTAATTTTTCGTTGCAATTCGTTGGGAAGTTGGACGTTCTTGGACTCTGACAATTTTCGAGCTATTTTGTATAAACGTCGGCACACGTTCAGGCGATACGGAATGGTGTGACAGACAGGCCCATATGTACTTCGTTGGGAAGTTGGACGTTCTTGATAAACCTGGTTTTTCGATTCGATTGACATAGTTTTTGATAAACCTGGTTTTTCACCCGAGAAACCAAGTTTTTCGAAAAACTAGGACAATAGGATAAACCTGTTTTTTCGACGATAAACCGGTTTATCTCTTCTATTGTGCAAAATGCTTGCCGTAAACGTTCACACGGCGAATGCTCAACGTATACATAGCGTATTGATCACAACGCATATCATACGCTCAAAATTGTGAACTTTTTTAATATGTCACGAACGAATTATATACAACTTACACGAACGTACACCCACATTTTCAAAAACGTCGCGCACACGTTAACCCTATACGCAAAAATGCGACAAGGCTCTATATACGCGTAACTCAACTGCACTCTCCAATCTCAGGTAATCATCTTGTGTTTGCTATGTTAATACGTACACCCCTAATACATACATACTGTATGCTGTACCCAAACAGCGCCCTATAACGGGCATTAACAGTACAGTGCCCCTGAAACCTGTGTACACAGACCCGGATGATCCCCTACTCTTTACGAAGGAGTCTGTGACATTTTAATGTGCTCGGATTTTGCTCTTCCGATGCACGAGACCACCATTTCTACGTGACTTCCGAACCACGAGAAAATTAAGACTAAGTACCTTGCCTAAGGATACAAACATGGTGGCCGTAGCGGGGCTCGAACTCACAACATTTGTATTAGCAAACTTTAGAAACATATACCCTACCCTGTAATCAATTCATCAGGAACGTCAAATGGATGTAAAATGAAAGAAAAATACAAATTCGTATAATATTCTGACACATTGCTTCCACGACATAAATAAGGACATGTGAAGTACACTCTTAGAACATATGTTGTAATCAGTTTCATGAAGTTGTGAAATTGATTACATTATGACGGTTTCATTCAAAAAATAATAAAAAACTAGAACATTTTAATGTCAAACAAATTCAAACAATTCAGAAAGCATCTGACAGGTGTGTTTGTTCGTCATATCTTACATAAAATTGCAGCGGAATAATTTCATTATTATATTATAGCATGTTAGCTTTGAAAATGTCATATATTGCAGACACTGACAGCCAATATCGTAATCAAAATGATTATGATTGACACGTTATGACATTAAACAAAATCTGTTATCTTCCGGTGTAGTGCTATGGGTGAAATAAAAAAAGAATAAGGAACACGAGAACGGGAACTTCTTGATGGTGTTCACTGAGGCATTATACAACACATGGTGTTCCCAAACTGTTACAAAATGTGTTATGAATCGTTTAAAAAAGGTATCCCTTTATTTAAAACCCTTTAAAATAGAACACGTTGAATATTCAGCTTAGTAAATCCTGTAAATGATATTATAGTTGTTGATGTTTTCAAATATATATGGATACTCCCGAGGAATTCCCGAGGAAAGCTTCCAAAAAGGTGAGCTTAAAATCTCAGTTGTGAGAAAACAGAAATGTTAAATATATATGGATACTGTTAAAACAAGAGAAAACAGAAAATACATTGAACCCCTTTTGAGGCGTGCAACACATTTAGAGTGTAGTGAATTGTCCCAGTAATGAACAATACTGGTACATACCAGTTGATACTCTGTTCCAATATCGCCCGATACTAGAATATTTTATATATGTGCCATAATCTTCCGAAACTGGAACACTGACTTTATACCATTATCGAACGATACTAGGTGTTCTAGTATCGGAAGATACTAGTACAGTCCAGAATCTGGGACCTAACTTACACTTTTTATTAAAATTGTGATGGAATTATCTGTTGTTTAAAGTAGAATTCTCCGCAATGTGCTGCTGACAACACCAACACATTCCCGTATGATAATGAAGTAGCTTCAAAGAACTTATTTGATTTGAGTTCAACGGTTGAACCATTTCTATCGACAATCGATGGGAATTTAAAGCAACATGACACTACAAGCATCCCTGAAAGGATGCGTATCCGACAGTTTCAAGTGTTATTTTATGTTGAACATATTCAAGCAGTGAGAACTATTACAACCTATTCCAAAAGAAATACGATTAGCAAAGACATTTCAATAAGCTTAGATTCTCAGCGCTTAATGACTAGTTTTATAGTAGATGTAAAGGACTAAGACAATAAAGAGAATGCAACCTAACTTTCCCTCTCTACATAAGCTTCGGCGAGGTCAAAAGTCGAACAAGATCAAATACCGGTAAAATATTTAACACATATCCAATATTTTTTAGAATATATGGCATAATTATCTACCTTTGAATGTAGTTGCTAGTTTACGTTCCTTTAGAAGACAAACACATAACAGAGAAGAGTTCAAAACACGTTGTTATTGTATGTCATGACGGTTATTGGATGCTTCGGCGTGTAAATGCCAATTCAACACTCACCTATCTGTCAGCATGGTCAGGCGTGAAAAGATGTCACATTGAGTGGACTGATGACCTCTCTGTGTATGTGCAGGTAGATATATTTCAATATGAAAACCAATTAAATGATAACAGAATAGTTCGAAAAGGTTGTCGAGATCATGGCATGGAAATACTAATTATATTCGGGTATGAGTGGAAGAAAATGTCATAGATGAGGTTGCTCAGAAATACTTTTTAAATCATCTGGCAAACTGGTACACTGGTACAAATGATACCATTATAAATGTTGATGGTTACTATTTACACTCATAGAATTACGGGGATACACAATAATATTTGTCCTGCCTCTAGTCTTTTTGGTGTTGTGACGCCCCCCCCCAAACTGCCTTTCCCTCCATATTCTCATATTGTTGTATTTTATTTTTTTGTGATTGATTTGTTTCGATATTAATGTTGTTTTTAAATATTTCTGAAAAGGCAGAAAAAATCAGTTCCAACCATATCAGCAAGGGGCACCAAGGATGGATCCAATTGGATTTAACTGTACTACACAAGCAATGTAAAATATTGAAATGGCTAAAAAGCTGTACAATGACAATATCCAATGATGGGACATTTAAAGGTAGATGACCCGATCACATTCCGATTTTCAACTTGAAGTTTTCTATTCTACATGAAAGGTCATCCTTAAAAAAGTCGTGTTCCAAAGTTTGAGTTGCATAGCTCTAACGGTTCTTATTTTACACGCACAAGATGCTGTGAACTGTACCCATTGAGTAGTACACAAACTATATCGGTGGTATACCACCATTCGCGGTAATTCGACGTTATTTCATCGATTTCTCCGTAATTATACCGATTTAGGCCGTCAAATTTCAGTATGATGATGAGAAAAATACGAGCTTTCATATGATATGAAAATCTCCGTATGTTTGAAATAATTCTGTGTTACGAAAATGTGATCGGGTCATCTACCTTTAAAAGGCAAAAGACACAATACAATAAAATGGTAAATATTTGTCACATGTGGAAATAAATAAATGATTTGATTTGTGGTTACCTACTATATACGTATAAGTGTCTTAAACGCAATAATTTTAGTATGGAAATATATTGTATTAGCTTGTATGATATATTCAAGTTATTGTGAACACATTTTACAAACATCTCTATAAAGAGACAGGAAGGCACGTGAAAGGATGCGCAAGGATAGACAACAATATGGAGGGAGAGCCTCCCATAATTGGCATATCAGTAGATGCATAAAGACATACAATCTCAAAGCACGGGACACAACAAAATTGATGAAGTAAATCTTTGCGTTGAAGTCCTTAGCGAACCTCATCTGGCGACAGGAAGTCAAGGCACATACATGGTATACGCTTAAAACCGTCATTAAGGCGACAGAGAACAATGCGTTTTATTCCCTCTTTTGATCGTTAGGACGAAATCTATTGTTTAAAATGACGTTAAGGCGATTTTTCTTTTCCAAAGAAATTTGCTTTATAACACTGTAAGGATGATTATTATACTGCTGGGAAATAACTGCACAAATCACAAATTCAAATCAAATATCGATCAAAACACAATTTTTTTGGAAAAAATTGTGTTTTGATCGATATTTGATTTGAATTTGTGATTTGTCACGAATTCAACGAACCCGTATACAAAATAATATAATGAAGTTACCAACCCACCGTGTTTCCATTATAGACGATATAACAACAATAAATATTGGAAAAAGTGTACATTAGGTCCCTGATACAGGTATACCAGTATCCTACAATACTGGATCATAAAAGTTGCCAGTATCGCTCGAAACTGGTACGATTTTACTGTTCGATACTGGAACACCAAATTGTGTTCCAGTATCGGACGATACTGGTACACATGCTACCAGTGTGATTTGTTCCAGTTTTGAACAATACTGGGATATAACATGTACCAGTATCGCCAATTACTGGAACATTTTATATATCCCAGTATCGGACGATACTGGAACACTGTCTTTGTACCAGTATCGACCGATTCTGAGTGTTCCAGTATCAGACGATACTAGTACAGTCCACAATATATAACCTAAAGTATACTTTTCCCTAAATATTAGCCAACACCGACGAATGTTCGAATGCGAAAAATAAGGAAGGACATTTGCCGATTGGGAATCGAACCTGGTCCTCCCGAACGCTAGACGGGCGCCTAAGTGTATTTGTCAAGAGAAAATACGGCTAGGTTTCCGGTATATTTCAACTGTGGCTATGCAAGAGGTGGACAACGTCCATTTGTCTGGGAATGCCACATGTGGTAAACGTTGCTTTATATATGAATGCCACGGGTGAACGATTTATATGCATGGCGATGCCAAAAATGGCATTGATCGGTTTGTGTTAGTGTTTTTTTTTGTGTGAGGTTACACAGGGGTGCAAAAAGTTATTTCTTCCTCAGGAGCAGGGTTCTAAGAATCAAGATTTCCTCAAACAAACCAGAACCATGGTAACATAAAATAGCTTCTGCATCACTTCAAAAGCAGGAATGTTTACATAATATTAGTTGTGTTGTCACATAAATCAGCTTAATATCTACTCATTCATTATGACAACGAATTGATGACCTCCAAGGAGGGTACATCATTGGAAACTGTGCGTTGTTGTCATTTCGCGTTCAACCTGTTCAGTGTCGTTATCAGGTAGAGGGGGGGGGGGGGGGGGGGGGGGGGGGGGGGGGGGGGGGGGAGGAGTTTTCCAATTACCCGATGACTTTTTCGAGATTATTTGTTGGCAGAAAACATGCGATCTTTATTCACCACTTACATGAATTTGACGACAATTAGGTTACATTTGGCTTTGAACAAGCCTTGAAATGATATCCTTGAAATATGCGCTCGTAGCGCGCGAAAAAAATAGTTATATTAAATTGGTATCGATTCAACCGATTGCTCCTTAAAATTGGATAGAAAAGAAGTAAAATGCCTTCATGGACCCCGCCCCTTGTAGACACACCATTGAACCTGATTCATTAGCAAGTCCGTTTTAGGTTTTTCGATTACATGACAGGGAGGTGTAGGCCTACATATATATTTTTTTAACTTTCAACATTTTTGTATTTATAAGGGTTTCTTGTAAATGTGACTATCATTGGCTTTGTCTTTCTTTTTTGACCATTTAGCAAAATATTATGTCCTCAAATCTGAGATTTTGGTCAGCTGCTGTCCTTTCAGTCATCTCCATTCGTGTTACTTATTCCTCTTGATGTTGATGATTCCATTTCCTCAAACTTATTATATACTATACTTTCCAACTTGTTTGGTGCTTTTAATAATGGTTCTTGTTTGTTGTTTGTATCTCTTCGATCCAATATTTCCTCAAGGTTTTCCAGGTCATCCTCAACAGCTCTTTCTTCAATTGTAGTGCTGCATTGATTGAATTTCCTATGGCTCAAAAAACAGAACCCTCATTGTACATCTTATATTGAATGCCTGTCCTGATGATAATTGTAAATGTCCTCAAATATGAGTACTAACAAGTAGTATTGTATTGTACCTATTCCCATGTTCAAAACTGGTCAATAATAATGTACTAGGTATAGGAAATCATTGATTTGTGTGTGATTTACCATATACGGTAAAAATCAATGTTTTACCCGTCTATGGATTTACGCACTGAAAAACTCACAGCTTATCAGCTAAGACTTGTATTCTTCACAGCCAGATACACCCTTTGTCCCGCACATTGCGGTTATCACTAAAGACCCATTCATCTGTCACGTTCAGATAGCACACAGTTATCACACACAAATCAATGATTCCTATACCTAGTGCCACTTTTCTGTTGCATGCGCGGTCATTGAAATCGACATAACTTTACAAGTATCCATTCGATTTTGTTGAATGAGGTATCAAACTGCGGAGATGAAATTTGCTCATTTAATGTATATCTCAGATTTTTGGTACCGATTATATATTTTGAATTAGTCAACCTCAAAGCACCTGAGCAGGGACTTTATGTGCTAGGTGTATTAGAGAAGTGTTATGTTCCTGTTGCATATACATGTCACAGGATTAAAGAAGATACGTATCGCGAGATAAGCATCTAACCATGCAGCATATGGTATACTAAAGGAGCATGGTGTATACGTCGACACTTTGCGGATTAAGAAAGCACTTAAACAATGATGTACACGGCGACACTAATCGGATTAAGAAGGCACTTAAACAACTTGTTCAAAACCAGTCTTGGTAATCTGTAAACGGAATATTGTAACAAGTGCAACCGGTAAATGCTATTAACAAGGCCACATTAAAAGCCAAACACTACTGTGTCTACATTCGCCTACACTACTTGAATATGATCACAGAATATATGCTTCATATCTTATATTGATACGTAGATCGATAAGGATACAGTCAAGTGTTATAATAATTCGGGTTTAAGTACATTTCGTATTCGTTATCAAAGAATAATTTCCCTGTTGAAATCTGTGCAAATAATAGGCTACTCTACCAGCGACTCAATTTGACCCATTTTTTATATTTTTTAAAGCCATTAAAACCAAACACTACTGTGTCTACATTCGCCTACACTACTTGAATATGACCACAGAATATTGCTTCATATCTTATATTGATACGTAGATCGATAAGGACACAGTCAAGTGTTATATCAATTCGGGTTTAAGTACATTTCGTATTCGTTATTAAAGAATAATTTCCCTGTTGAAATCTGTGCAAATAAGTCCTACAAATAATATGCTAGGGAACGGCAACTAACATGGGCTACTCTTTCAGCGATCCGATTTGACCCAATTTAATTTTTTTCTGTAAGAAAATAGGATATAGTGACATTAATTTTCGCTTACCTGTTTTAATTTTAATCAAATTCTAAATACAAAGGGGAATTAATTTCTTTGCCTAATTTAGCACACACAAATATTTTCGTAAATTTCAGATGTTTATCTTAAGTTCTAACTTATAATATCATTGGCAAGAAATGCTGACATATTTATTGAATATTGTTTCAGTGACAAATATGGGCTTTTGAAATACATGTACATACATTTAGTCAAATAATCAATAGTTAATCTATAGATGATGGACTTTCTATGATATAAAATCTGCAGAAATTCCAAGCACAACATCTCAATATCACAATTTCAGAGTTTTGCTAAAAAACTCCAAAAATGAACATCACTTGAGCTGAAATAAGCGAAAAGATGTGTTAATGTTTCTCTCGCACAGCTCTCAAAGAGTAAATTATACTCACGTGTTATTTTGTACGTTGTGGCGTGATGCGTATATTCTACTTACCTCTATGACCAAGTAAACAATCTGTTACCATCATTCTTTAGAACTAATGAGTTTTAGTTTGTAACGTTCCAAGCTTATAAGACTAACAAAACAAGCGCATAATATATTACAATTGGATACAACTTCATGGAAATGCCAATTCAGTTCGTCGGTTGAATGCGCGCAAGAGGGTCGCAAACGACATTTAGGCGAAATTGAGGTTTTGAAGGATCATTACAATATAGGCTTATACACACATTTTTTACACTATTCTCGAAATTTATAAACTTTTTAGTTTAAAAGAAATAGGTGTAAAAAGGGTCGTAAGTGACAGTTCTTGCGAAAAGCAAAAATAAATTTTCTTTTACATTATTTTACAAGAGTTTCCCTTGCATTAACCTTGTAATACATTTGTTTTACAAGAGTTTCACAAGTGACAGTCACAACCCTTTTGCATTCATCAATTAAGACGCTTTATTTTACCATTTTATCAATATATAGGCCTATATTTAATGTCCACACACATTATTTTCAACGGAGAAAAAGAAAATATGGAAAAACACGTTAAAAGTTATTTAATTAAATATTACAAGTTAATTTTTACATTGTTTTATAATGTAAAAATCACATTTGCACTTACGACCTTCTTGCATTTTCAAGCAATTTGTGCAAGATGGTCGCAAGTTGAACATACAACATTGTGCCTTAGGTAGACAATACGGCGTGCACTTACGACATTGGAATTGGTTGATTATTCATTTTTATGAGCTTTTGCAAAGTAAATGCATGATTTATTTCATTCATTTACTGTCAAGTTTATGATATTCTCAGGCTATATACACCTTAATATTGTAAATCACAATTATGCTTCTTCGGAAAAACAGTCAAAATGCATTCAGCCGACGAATTACTAACTGTCAAGCGTGAAAAAACGTCAAATTGACTTGATGACCTGTTGAAGAAGCGTTTTATTAAATGAACACACATCCTGTGTGGTCAGTGTCTGCACTCGTCGATACACTTGAATACAAAAAGCAATAAAATGATTTTAAAATAGTTAAGAGGGCTTCTTCAATCATGCAATGAAAATACTAACTACATGTATATGCGTAGCATCTAGGGAAGAAGATTTCATACAAGGTTACACTTACACGATAAAGATATGTATCGTAGAAAATATACGTTTCTAACAAAGAACCATGTGATTGTATCTACATCATGGGATGTTGTCGCAGACAATAAATGTGGAGTGAGTGCCTCCAATAATGTATATATCAGTAGACGCAACGCAATACACACACAGACGCAATATACAGGACATAACCAAATTGAGGAAGTAAATCTATACGTAAAAGTCGTTAGCGAACATCATTTGGCGACAGTCAGTCAAGGTAATGGCACAATAGTTACGTTGTTTGAAATCAATGCGCGAAAGTATATTAAAAGTCAATCGTATTATGATCGATATTTGGTTTGTTACCTTGAAAACAAACTCAAAAACTTAAAATATCATAGATTATGGCATAGGTTGCGAAGTGAGCACTTTCCTTTGACCCTATGCTAGTCTCAGATAAAGATCGCTCATCATAAAAGCCCGTATAGTTTTTGGTAATTTCATGACGTAACATCTCAAAATATATAAATAAAACTTATTGATTTGAAAAGATGTGCTCGTTGTCCATCGAACTCATGGGTTCGAGTTCAGTGGGGGTATTTATAACAATGTAAAGTAGATGTCTATACAAAGGGTGCTACGTCAACCGCATAGGGAAATTTGTGTGTGTAGTAAATACTAAAATTGGAAATACGAGTATTTGAATTTTCACCGTAGCTTCTTCTCACACTTTGGTTATCCTATTAGCTGCTATTAGATGGGTGACTATAAAACTAAGACCTAAGATCCTAAGACCTAAATCTAAGACCCACTATAAAACTAAGACCCCCACTATAAAACTAAGACCTCCACTATAAAACTAAGACTCACAACTGTAACACTAAGACCCCCCACTATAAAACTAAGACCCCCACTATAAAACTAAGACCCCACTATAAAACTAAGACCCCACTATAAAACTAAGGCCTTTTTTGGGCAAAAATGTATGTTTGCGTTTTTCTATCTTTTCACAATGTACTATCCACCATCCAGTAATCACTTGGACCTGATTTAAGGTTTATTTAAGAAATAATTCGGACTTAAAGCTGCTAAAAAAAGGCGCAAGGGAGTGCAAATGGGCACTTTTCTCAGTTGTGTAGTTGTTTTGCCTCTTATATTAGCTAGTTGCCTTATCTATCAGGCGATGCTCGAATATATCAGCAAACTAGTTTGATATGGCCTGTGATTTAATCGATTTCTATTCTTGTCACCCCCTTCATTGGTAAGCTTACTATTTAAGTACTTTATTTACCCTATGTGTCAAACTATAACAAAAAATGCCGTGATACATTTTTTCCCCTTTGGCTTGTCTAATGTGCAGGTATGTGGAGAAAATATAACGGAGTAAATTTACTGGACACGTGATTCATGTTGATCTGGTTTGGTGAACGAATTACACAAATATTTTGGGTTGTGTACCATTCACTGTACAACAGTATAGGAATATTATGAGGGGAACACAAGTAATGGAAAGAAAACGACATGGCAACATTATTTATATACATTCAAATTCGCTGACGGAAAGCGAAGTTACATTGATTTTAAGACCCGATTTAAGATCCATTAAAGCATTGTTTAGTGGAAGGTGGAGCGATTATGATAGCAAGGATTACGTCAACCCTATCGATCACGCATCAAGAGTCCATCAATAACATGGATAGAATAGAGAGTATGCAATGCTACGTCACTATGTCCTCATTTGAACTGTGCCTCCAAGATGGATGCCACGGGACAATATGATTTGGTCAGTTCAGATCACTTGGAGCGGGAAATTTAATTGTCAATCCGAATACGTGACTAGCCCGACCTCCATAATGGCTGCCCGATCCATTGTTATACCGTTCCGGTTGGTTCATTGCATACCCTCTATACTGATGCTTACCCCGATCGCCAATACTCTTTGATGATTCAGCGCCCAACATGGTCGCCTCCACTTTAATAATAGTCACGTGATCAGTAAATTTACTCGGTTAAATGTTCTATCTCCCCATACCTGACTGTATACACTAAATTCTCACATAAGCAAACTTACTGATATAAATGTAAGCGTAGAATTATCTGCCTACTCCACAGGAGGCCATTGTAGCTTTGCTGACAACTCATAAGTAGCCAACGACAAACTCAAAGATTGCCATCGTCAAGGTAGCTTTGTTTGTATACCACTCGTTGCCAATATTACTTTATATGATAATCCCACCGGTGTGGTCGTATAAACAGACGATGCTACACTTGGCTTGGTCACATGTTGTGAAATTTTCAGATACATCTTCGTTTGCCACGGTTGCATCAGCTTTGACGACCTGTTGTAAATGCCATACAAATTTACTTTAGACATCATCTAGTGTAAGCAAAACGTACGTTAGTCTCCGTGACATTAGTATTTAAAGATACATTTCGCCATCTTAAATCTAGAATGATCAGCGTAATACATTTACCGGCATACGTTGAGAAATTAATACTACAAGTAGTTTCATAACGGTTAGTGTCACTGACAGTATTTAAACAAGTAGTTTCATAACGGTTAGTGTCACTGACAGTATTTAAACAAGTAGTTTCATAACGGTTAGTGTCACTGACAGTATTTAAACAAGTAGTTTCATAACGGTTAGTGTCACTGACAGTATTTAAACAAGTAGTTTCATAACGGTTAGTGTCACTGACAGTATTTAAACAAGTAGTTTCATAACGGTTAGTGTCACTGACAGTATTTAAGGGAAACAGTCGCATATCCTGTTAAAAGGAGGCTTAAGGTGCATGCTTAAGCCGCTGCTTGGAGGCATACATACTCCGTCTTGCGCCTGTTTTCGAGAACTTGTTTCTAGTTTACATACTTGACCAAGATCATCCGATACAGACTGTACATTCAATTTACTGCCACTTACATTAGTAATTGGTTGTCTGGGGTCGATTGTACTTGTTTAACATCTTGAGTGCTGATGACTTATCCAATATTAATATTTGAAAACAAAGTTATGACCGCTATCAATTACATCAAATCAAAAGATACGGACTGTTACCATAAGTAGAATTATTGTTCAGTGAATGAAATTTATTTATTTATTTATAACAATTGGCTAACAGCCAGGACAAACCCAATATTGACATAAGAACTACACTAAATTAAAGGGATGCCCAAAACATCAAACAAACAAAGAAACATAGACTAACAAAAATAATAAGCAAAACAACCCCCAACCCCCGCCCCCATCCCACCCCACCCCAACCGCCCACATGAAAAACAGAGACAACAGGCTATTCATAGAGTTGGAGGCGGAGAGCAGTTTTAAAAGCAGTTAGAGAGGCACAGTTTACTATGTCCTCAGGAAGGTAGTTCCATAATGTGGGAGCATAAGGGTAAAAAGACCTTTGTGAAAGAGTTAGCCTGCAAAAAGGTGGACCGAGAGAAAGGCTATTGAGATTACGGAGAATTGGCCAAGGATGAGGCTTGAAAGGATTGGGAGATGTGCAGAGGTGGTTGATAATCTTGAAAAGATGATACATGTCGGCAATATCACGGCGCTCGGATAATCTAGGGAGATCGGCTTTGAGGAGGAGGTTTTCATGGGAGAGCTTCCATGATTGAAGAATGACTCTACAAGTAAAACCTGAGAGTGGATTCAAGCCTATTGAAATGTGAGGTTGATGAGTGATTGATATTCAAGAATTCATTCTTGATGATGACAGCATAATTGTTACTTAACTGGTAATATAATATTGCACACTGACATTCAATTAAAAAAAATGTTCCATTTCATTAATGGCGTCATAACGGTAATGATCGGTAACCACTTTTGCGTATAAATTCTCAAATTTAACACCGAACGTATCTTGCGTCAGTGTTTCTGTACATCTATTTATCCACATTTGTTTTGTCTGTATCTTACCTGAGTTATTTTAAGCTTTGTGTCATGATCTTGTATTTATTATTATAATTATTAATATTGTTTCCAAAATGAATACTGATAAAAACGATATTCTTCAATCAGGTGTGTGCAGTTGACATCCAAGTGAACGATCAGTCAATCCATGAAGTTATTAGTTGCAGGTCCTTAGTCAGAGCATCGATGGAAATCACATGAAAGGAAGTCAAAAGCCGCAACTCAATATAACATTGAAAAGTCATCACAACACATTATAAACATCAATAATCATTTACAACCAAACACATCAATATTATATACAATTTTAAATAATTGAGTTTCATTTGAATAAATATAGCACGCATTAAATTGTTAGATATGCTAACTACTGACAAGTTAGAAAATAGCGTGTAAGTATTTGTACTATTAATTAAGGACATACAAAATTTCCATATGTAATCCTTAAACCTAACTCCCCGGGCGTGGTTTTGTGAATTGAACTATCAGGAGAGAAACACTGGTCAAATTTGAGGGGGGGGGGGGGGGGGGGGGGGGGCGTCGCTCTGCTGCATGCGCCGGGGATCGAGCCCGGGCCGCGTGCGTGTTCGTTTGATGTTCTACCAACTGAGCTAGCTATACGGACCAGGTTATAAATAACACTTAAGTTTTTCATTCACAAGTTGAACGACTGGCGGAGAGTGGTACGAGATTGACCGGGCGATCGCACGGTACAATAGTGTAGCACCGTCGGGTTTTGTAGTCCTTAAGAGCGTTTAGGGTTAATAATGATAGACGTCATTAAACATGTTGACATAGTATGACAACATGCAGCTAACCACCAGGTGGGTGAACGACGGTTTGAGTAGCGCATTTAATCGTAGTTTTAAACATCTCACTGTTACGCTTGGTTCTCTCTAATAGAGTAGACTGACTTAAAATTACGTGCACCACATCAGCATGCAATTTGCGCACACTTCTTTGGTCAAAACGATATATTCACGCCTGAAATGAAATATAAAATATAATGATGCTTACGATTGCTTTCCGGTAGTCGAAGGTTTTTTATCTCCATCTATAGCCAAGCTTAAATGACGTTGCTAAGATGGGCCACTACAATCCAAATCCAAACGCGGGAAAATGATTTTTTTTCAACAACACCTTGATTGTCATATTGTATTATTTACGTTATGAAAGCATTTAAATGAACTATGTTCAAATATAATTATTAATTACCGGGTATTTCTGCTTATACTTATGATTGATTGAGATATGGTATGACGCCTTGGTATATTGCTCTTTGAGGGCAAGTTGTCAGTGTAATGACGCCGACGTAATGCTTCGTGACAGTGACACTCTTGGAATCATCTGCGAGAGCTTTACCAATATTAAGCTGTGCGGAGACATGTATTAAAATAATCATTCATCAAGTTGCCAACAGATAATTTAACGACCGTATGATTCAAATCTTCTTGATGTCAATTTCGTTAGTTTGCTTTGTGAAGCCTCGCTTGTAAAATGTCAACAACCTACATTAGTGACTTCCTACATTCAATGTGGACAGTTTCTGAACATGTATCGACAATCTATACATTTGTGCAAAATGAGGTAAAGATGTCTGTGTTTGCATCGATGTTTGCACACGTGTCAACCCTCATAATGCTATTTCTTTTTTATTGGTGTTAGGTGTTTTCTTTTTGAACATGATCATTAAAGTATACATGAAGGGTGACGTAATAATTATATCAACTTTATATCAACATTCTTACACATGCAAATATTTCCTTGAGGGTACGCATTCTGCCGGGGAATGTTTTTATAGGTATAGTATACTATAGTATGAATAGTATACATAGGCGTAATCCCATCGGATGTTCGTTGGAAACGTTTGAACACGGACTCTATGCTTTTGAGATACTTCATTATTATACTAGGACTGACTTGTAGTTGTTTTGTTAGCCTCACATTATGGAAGAAATCTACTATAAACATTACATGTTTCCTTAATGTGCATTGGTATAGAGGTAGAATTCCAACTATTGAACAAAATATCTTTGCATGCTAATTTCTCTGCGGTAGTTGTGTGATTTTTGGAAGAAAGCTTATTACAAGCACATCTTATTAAGGAAGAAGACACGCATTACTGGTCCCAAAGCCCAAATTGAAGTTCGATGAATGCTATAATGAATTCAATTTTGGAATGATTTAAAACAGAAGTGGAATGATTTGTTTGACAATCTCACTAATGTTGAAAAACTATTCGGTATATTTAATCATGATGATGATGATGAGTGGTTAATGAGGAACCAGCTTTTCTTAATGGCCCGCAAATATATTTGCATCTGCAAATATAGGGGGTCCTCTCTGTCGATCAGTGTCTTTGACATAGTAATCAGAGACACTGCTCGACTAGAGGGGAACCCTAGCGAGAGGGAGAGACAAAGAGGGAGGCTGGGTTTTCATTACATGAAATGGGATAAAGTAGGTATTTATACTTAAATTGGTTTGGTACAATAAGGAGTTTAAAGTGTTAACGAATCATAGTGAATTCTCTCTCTCTCTGTTGTTTTTGTGTTGTTACTTGTATGTATTTATACAAGAGTATGTAAAATAAAAGGTCAGCCCTTTTTCTTGTTGGGTTCTGACAGAAAAAAAACAAAACAAAAAATAATGAATTCAATAACCAAACGAATTTGATATAAATGACGTTCCAATCATTATTTGATGGTATCCCACTAATTGGAAACTATGAACACACTTTATGCATTTTTTTGTCTATCTGATCATTCAACTGGAAAGTTGAATCACTGATTAAATAAATAATCCGTCCATAAAGAAGAGGCTCTATCTGGCTGAGGAAATTCGTGGTGCCCTATTCACGACCATTTTAAATGACTCTGCCTAGTGCTATATTTGGAATACGTTCAATGTTTTAAAAGCTATGATGTTTCACCATTTGGCTCTATCCGTCAATATGACCGTGTTCTTTCCGTTTCGGTCTAACTCAAAGATATTCTGAAAAGCCTGCAAGTCCGTAATAAAGGTTATTAATACCTTTATCTGTCGCGGTATGACAAAAGCGAATTACGAAGACTTTGATTACTTACTAGGTCTTATTCATGGGGAATAATGGATGTTTTGATACAGTGCTAGTTAAAACTTGGTTAAAATGCATTTTGTAACCATCGGAATTACTGTTAATATATTTAAAAAAGTTTCCATTTGATAATGTTAACGCCGAATTATAGTACGCAAAACCAAATTATTCAGTCAAGGAAACATTTCCTTAAAATGTGCTTCCTCTTACTTTTAAAATAAAATAATCAAAATGAATTAAATATTAAATTAAATCAAATTATAAAAGTATTAGCAGTCTTTTTTAAATGTAAATGATGGTTTACCTGTGTTGTATATCTGACTGTAGGGTTAGGAACAGTTTGCAATGGCAATGAACACAGATTGATTGTGATACACGGAGCGTCGGGAAGTGGTAAAGCGACATTATACTAATGTGGTATTACGTGTCGCCTGATTTTCATTATCAGATGAAATTAAAACGTGAATTCCCTTAACACAAGATATCGAATGGTAATCATGTATGGGTCAAAGCCGAAGCAGCAGTATCATATTGAGATTTCAGGCAGCTTAACGGAAGTGGGTATATTAAATACACAGCAGCAAGTATATACCTTCGTTTATACACAACATACCATGGTTTTGTTCCAATACCAACATTTCTTTAAAAATTATAAAACAATCAACAGGTTTCTTTGTCTAATTCGTTAGTTTAGTTTAATTTAGTTTAATTTTGTATTCATGTATTATGTTCATAATGAAGATATGTTTTCTCAGCTATAAATACTCGCCATAGATTTTATTGTTTGTAGGAACCACACCACTAAATAAATAATGGAACAGTCCACGAAAGGCCTGTTGAATT
Organism: Ophiura sarsii; assembly: GCA_035610835.1. NCBI lineage: Eukaryota > Metazoa > Echinodermata > Ophiuroidea > Amphilepidida > Ophiuridae > Ophiura > Ophiura sarsii. Next base: position 8,720,352 of record CM069456.1, on the reverse strand, counting down.
GGATAGGATGACACTCCTCTAAAAAGTGAAATATATAAGAATGCTGCAAAAGTAGTGTTGTTGGTTAACATTTTGATTTGATTGTTTTTAAATGAAGATTATAAAACAAAATCAGTGCAAATTTTCTTCTTTTGACCAATTTTGTATGATTTCATAGTCATTTTAGAGACTTCAAATATTTATTAGAATCGCTTAGACCTAGGCTAGGCCTGGGCTTTTTAAAAACATTCGTATCTCCGACAGCGCATATCTCGAAAATTTTGCCTTGACCTTATTTATGATTGTTGTTTAAAGGAAAGCCACGACCATAATCTCCTTCAAAATTTTTTTATTTAGTGGTGTGGATCCTTAAGCTATTTATTTTTTGTGCATAATCTTATTTTAATGCAGATGCTTAGCGTATTTTGCTCAATCTGACAAAATGGCAGACAGCTGAAACCATCGCATTCCCAATGTTTTCTATCCATATACAGTGTATATTAAACGTTCCAAATAAACAAAGCATCGGTATCCGTACCGCCTAACTAGACATTTAATCTGAGTTTGTATCGCCAAAATAAAAGGTCGATCAGTCATTCTGTCATTAACACAATGTGTTATTCGTCAGCTGTAATGATTGAAATGTTTTACCGATATTTATAACATCTTACGAGATGTTGACGTATATATTTAATAAAACAACTTGAGCATGATATTAACCTTACAATGAAGTCATTGGTACCTGTAATGATAAAATGAAAGAGTTTTCTATCTTATTTCAATGCATTAGCTTGTATGATAATATTCGAGAAATTATGAACACATGATGCAAGCATCGCGACAATAATGGACGTAAAAGAATACGCGCGGATAGACAAACATATGGAACTAGAAGCTCCAATAATTGGCGCCAAAGCACGGACATAACCAAATTGAGGAAGTAAATATACAAAGTCGTTAGTGATCATCATTTGTCGACAGGAAGCCAAGGCACATAGCACAATAGTCAATTGATGTTTAGGCAATTTACCAACCCATGGTCATTACAATAGACGATATAACTACAAAAATAAATTAACAAACACCGGCGAATGTCACGCGCGAGAAATAAGCAAGGACATTCACCGGTGGGGAATCAAACACCGGTCGTCCCGAACGCTAGGGCTCCTATGTCTGTAGTTTGTCAGGATCGAATACGGTTAGGTCTTCAGTACATTTTAAGCGTAGCTATGCAATGTTATGATATGGACAACGGCACTTTGTCTGGAAAAACACAGCGATTGATAGGTTTTGTAGTTTGTGATTGTTAATGTTGTTATTTGTGTGAGTTAATAAACATAATACAGATTATGAGGTCAAACATAGAAAACTGGTAATTTAACCACAAAATACGTCACAATAAATTTTTGAACTTGTTGTAGGGATATAGAAAACATATCAATTCTAAAATTGTAAAAAATTAAAGCAACAAAAATGAACGCCTTGATAATAGCGATATTCTTATCATTAGATGTTCAGAAATATAGACGTGATTATACGCAATAATTGTTAACAATCTTTGTTCTACGCCATAGCTAGAAAATGTAGCGACACTGATTTTGCTTAAGGTTATAATATCTACAATATCGGTAGCGTCTTTAGGGAATAAAGCTAGCAGTGGGAAACCGATGTGAAATGAGCCATGGTCCACATGGAGCCATAGTCCGACCTCCATACACACACATGGAATAAAGCGTGAAAATAGTTTTGCGTGTATAGATACCAACCTATAGTTTACTGTACAGGGCGACTATGGCTCCAGAGGACTGTGACTGAGTCCTACTACACCTGCACCGCCGGCGCCGGGGATCGAACCCGGGTCATCTGAGAGACAGCTCGCAACATCTTTTAAGGAAACTTAAAAGTGTTTACTGCGCAGAACCACGCGCTACTAGCACCGAGTGAGAGTAGTATTTTGTAGCATTCGGTTAAGAGTAGCCTCTTTTTATTTAAGGCATTCTAGAACCAATTACCCGTACATTTATGTAAGGTACCATTATGCATCCACGAGTCACCATAAGTGATATATAGCGGACATTACTTTTAAAATATGAAAACAAAAACAATTGGAAATGTAAAGAGTATTGAAGTTACAAAACCATCACAATTTATCCTCAGAAAAGCAATTAATAATACTTTAAGTTTATTTGGATTTACAGTCTGCATTCGATACACTAGTTCAATTATTCTCGAGAGTGAACAGAAACAAACAGTGTCAGTCAATGACATTAGCAGTTATAAGAGGACAGCTCATACGAGACGGTAAAGGTCGTTTGCTGATTTATTTTTATATATCGAAGGCTATCTGATATTACGGATCTCTCTAGATGTCCGATATGCAACTTTCTCTTTTCAGGAACTCAGCAAGTCCCTTTCTATGTGCAACATTATGTTGAACAATATTTATGACTAGTACTATTATTAAGATAAAATTAAATCAGTGACAGTGACATTGATCGTCCAAAACACTGATTAAAAGAATACTTGCTGTACTGAATCAACCTATATTTTGCTGACAGAGTTTGCTGTTAATGCCCATATTTCTACTCTGAATATAAGAATTGGATCCACAGTAGTCGGGGTAGTATGCAAGGAGAAATGATGTTGTGTCAATCGTCAATTGTCATACATGATCAATTGAAGAGCATCCTATTTTAAACAAGAACAGGTCAGCAAACAGTGACGTACCCAGCTTTTGGAAACTTGGGGGGGGGGGGGGTTGGGGGGGGGGGGTTGGGGGGGGGGGCACAACCATAGTTGTACCGACGAAAGGCATGATGTACCGACAATTTCTTTTACAGACTCCAAAAAAGTCATAAAACTTGCACAATTTTTACCCCGTCAGCAGCTGAAATCTTGATAAGTTGGGGGGGGGGGGGGGGGGGGGGGTAGCGATAAAATATTTCTGCATTACCGGCCAAAAAAAAATCGCATGGTCAAAATCGCAAACTCACCGACAGAGGGTCGTTTTTACCAACGGGATATTTCGGGGGGGGGGGGGGGGGGGGGGGGGGGGGGGCACCGGCCCCCTGGACCCCCTGGGTACGCCACTGTCAGCAAAAGACACCGATAAAAGCATGATGATTAGAGTGGTTTACGGAACTTCAAAATGTCTAAAGATAAAGCAATGGTAACAATAAAACAATGAACGTTACCTACCTTTTGTTCCAATACTAACATCTAACTCTAAAAATGATTAACATGATGCATAATATTTAAATAAAGTTTCCCATTTTCCGCGAATCTCCTCTCACATTGTAAACCGATTCTACTTTGTTAAAATGTAATGTTTGAAATTTATTACTAACAACTTTGGCATTTTGGAGTCAAACAGTACACGTGTACTTTACATGTTAGTGACATCGTGATGAGCAAATGGTGTTCCCCATAATGTGCTGAGACGTGCTACAAAATAAGATTAGGTAAGTGCTATGTTCCTGTTTTGAATATGAGCGTCTATATATAAAACAGGATTAAAAAGAGATACACAACGTGAGATAAGTCGGTACACTGTATTACAGTCCCAACCGTGTACTAAAATATATATATTTTTTTACAATTTTTCCAAGTCACGTATATGACCTTGACTGACTCCCATGTGACCCCATATGGGACAATCTAAGGTCCTGTTTGAAAAAGAAATTAAATATATTTTTCTTCTTCTTTATTTCTGATATTCAGGTACCTAATTGAAAAAAAAATTAAAAAAATCCGACCGACCGACCCTACCTTTCAGAGATATGGGCAAGCAATTTCTTTTTGTTTGACCTAAGCATCATACAAGCATATGGTATACTAAAAGGGCATAGGGTGTAGCAGAAACTTCCTATACTTTTATCTGAATTACTGTTAATATATTTAAACAAAGTTTCCATTTGATAATGCTAACGCCGAATTGTAGTACGCGAAACCAAATTATTCAGCCAAGGAAACATTTCCTTAAAATGTGCTTCCTCTTACCTAATAGATTCAATTCATATTTCATTCATAACTCTTTTCTGATTGCTATCAACCGTTTTTCTAAATTGTTAGCTAATTAAAGGTCAGTTTTGGTGCTGGGTCAAGAGGGGTTAAAACAATCCCCTTAAGTAGTTGACCACACATTTTTAGTATGTCGGTTCTCTTGATGCCTTTGTGAATTAGGCTATACAATGATCAGGATCTGAAGATAAATGGAACTAAGATTCAGGATATTATTTCACGGATTACAGTTTACAAGACTCGCCATGCAATGTGCGGGGTTATTCTTTGCCTAACACCAGATCAGGATTATTTTAGTACACTTTTAGTGAACCTAAAACATTTGATAATTCTAGCCGCTCCGATTTCAAGTTTGAAGTATGAAATTAACTTTTACCAATAACAAAAACCTGGCACATTTTCGGTTTTACTTCAACATCATCTATAAATAAACAAAGAGATTCAGCCGGTTGAATTACTGAGAATTAAAATAAAATAATTAAAATGAATTAAATATCAAATTAAATCAAATTATAAAAGTATTAGCAGTCTTTTTAAAATGTAAATGATGGTAAATGATGGTCTTGTTTATCTGACTGTAGGGTTAGGAACAGTTTGCAATGGAAATGAACACAGATTGATTGTGATACACGGAGCGTCGGGAAGTGGTAAAGCGACATTATACTAATGTGGTATTACATGTCGCCTGATTGTCATTATCAGATGAAATTAAAACGTGAATGCCCTTAACACAAGATATCGAATGGTAATCATGTATGGGGCAAAGCCGAAGTAGCAGTATCATATTGAGATTTCAGGCAGCTGAACGGAAGTGGGTATATTAAATACACAGCAGCAAGTACCTTCGTTTATACACAACATACCATGTAGCCTAGGACATGTACGGTTTGACCTAGACAAAATTGCAACATAAATGGTTTTTGTTGTAATTGTTTCAAAATGCCCTTCCAAACATTATATTAAAAATCGATAAAATCTGAAGTTGGGGAAAAAATGCTAATTTGCATAACAATATATGGGTACATTTAGCCATATTAGTCGGCTATATACAGGGGTTACCGTGCACCCCACCACCCAGGACTCCCCCAAACCATCTTTCAAGACTCTTTTCATGGTTGGTCCAACACATAGTCAGGATGTTACCGAAAAAAAACCCCGTGTTATTCAAGATGGCGTCCAAAATGGCCGCCAAAACTGGTCAAATTTCATAAAATGACATATAGCAATCAAAATGCGTGGTGAAAGTATAGTTGTAATGGTGGGATGTATGTATTAGACAACTAGAGACTCATATGCAGTAGTTTTGCTTTGTTAACATACCAAAATCCAAGATGGCCGCCAAATATTGTAAAATTACATAAAATGGCATATATAAACCAACATGAATGATCGGAGTATAGTTTTAACTATGGAATGTATGTTAGACCACTAGAAACTAATATCCAATATGTTGGCTTTGTTAACATACTTGAAATCCAAAATGGCCGCCAACATGGCCCCAAAATGGCTCTAAATATTGTGAAAATCCATAAAATGGGATGATATCAACCAAAATGTATGTATTAGACCACTAGTAATTCATATCCAGATTTGTTGCTTTGTAATCACATACTTTAAGTCCAAAATGGCTGCCATAATGGCCGTTGTCAATGTAAAAATAGTCTATAAGAGTGTATACTATTGCATCGCATTCCCCAAATACAATTTAGTATTATGTTCTTAACTGCTAAGCTATTGCTTTTAGTTGTATAAGACCCCCTCTGTGACAATTTTTATTCGGTATCACTTTCCAAAATGGCTTCCAGATGGTTGAAGTTGATGCTAAATGACCTATATAAATCAATTGTTTTGTATTGTAAATGACCATACTGTATAACACCAATACCCCAAATCTAATGGGACAACATCCACTATTATATATGATAAAGTCTTGGGCTGTTTATCTAGTTTGAGTATTTATAAAATATCCGGATTGCTGCAAAAGGTTAAAATAACTTAAGAGCAGTATTAGTTTGCTGTTTAAGTGTTACATTATTAATAAATAATTATATCTATAGCTTTTAATCTACTCAGTAAACGTATTTGCATACTCTTTAAATATATGACCAAGGTATGATTGAATGGTATGGACTCCATTTTTACAATGTAATGTTATTAAGATGGCCATCATAATGACCATTAAAATTACCTCCAATTTGTCAATAAAATTCCCGCTTCAAATGGTCAAAATATTTACCAAGGTGGCCACCAATTGATCAAAATGTGGTCAGAAATAGCCGGTTAATTGCAGATATTATAACAGTAAGCAAAGGATATTGGATACTATATTTCTCTGATTATTATGTTCATTGATAAATTCATACACCTCGCGATATATGGTTGGCCATAAATACTGGTTTGGCCAAATTTAACTGCTTGTTGATCCTATTGGATGGATATTTCAATTACTAAGGTAGGTTTTTCAAGTCAATAATTAACACCATAACATCACTGACCGATCTGCTGGGAAAGTTAGATACAGGTATTCAGTTTATAGTACTGGATGATGTCGAATCAGAGCTATTTCTGACCATATTAAGATCAGTAGTTGCCACCTTGGTAATTGTTTTGACCATTTGGAGGTAGTTTTATTGTCCATTTGAGGTAATTTTAATTATACTGTCATTATAATGGCCATCTTAATGACATTACATTGTCAAAATTCATTCAATCACATCGTGTCATGTACAAATACGCACAGTGTAACTAGTCAATAAAAAAATCATTTTGTACAGGCAAAGGTTTGTCCAATCAACTTGCAGTAAAATGACACACCTCTACTGACTGCTTTGTCTAAATGTTCATGACCTCAATTGACCCCAATTTTCAACCAATTATTGTGAGCTAACTGGTCGTACGATTTTAAAACTGAGTCAGTCAAAATTGAGTTTAATATCTCCTCTTTATGATTATGCTACTCATATAGGTCGACTTTTTTTAGATTCAGTCGACTTTAAGTTCAAAGTTGTGTGTTTTAAATGTTGAAAATGAACCCTCACTATACTCCCCACCATGGCAGTTAGTATTGATCCACTCAAGTGTCTATTCACAACCCAATTAGCACCTATTGATGGAGGGATTAGGAGCATGGTCGTACAATTGATTTGACTTCACCGCTGCTGTGAGGTCAAGATTGGTTGACCTTCTGTTCACTATTTTTAAAATTATAACAACATTTATTTTAATATTTTAATAATTGTTATGACTCTATATTGTTTATTCTTGTGAATTAAATATGCCCATAAATAATCATTTTTTACTTTATACTTGTACAAGTTATGAACATTTTTTTTGCTGTATTTAAATTGTAAAGTAATGAATATTGGTGTATGAGCCTAGTATATTTTTTTACTGATAGTATACTGACTAGTTATAGCGTGATACGTTTACTTGACGGATTAAAAGATATAGGGTTGGTCGACTTAGGGTTGGTCTCCCCCGGGTGGAAAGTCATGTGGGTATTTCCATTGCTGCATATATATATATATATATAATAATTTGGTCATTTCTAATGTAACACTAATAATAAACTAATACTGCTTTTCAGTTATTTTAACCTTTTGCAACCAATTGGATATTTTTAAAAAGTCGCATTTCCAATACACGGCACGAGAAGATTTGGTTAATCTGTCCATGTTCTCCCCATCCATAATTAACATTCCGTTACATTCAAATCCTTTACACCCATGCATCAGTTTACATTTGAATTAGCCCGCGCATTGAGGGATATGCGCGGTGATCAGTACGGGATAAATACGGCATATGTGTGTGTTAACAATTGGCCCTTTCTTCTCGTGCTGTGTATTGGAAATGCGAGTTTTGAAAATGGGATATTTTCCTTTAAATGGTGCTAATCATGGTTTATCTTTGTTGTTAGGGGGCAAATTTGGTATCAAATTATGCCTAAAAGATTCATCTAAATGCCTATTTAGCCTGTTTGGACAAAAACAAATCGAAAGTTACTCAAAATGACATAAACAAAGTGGTATACTTTCTTTTGTTGAACCCTTTATATAAAAATGTTGCAAAAGTAGTGTTGTTGGTTAACATTTTGATTTGATTGTTTTAAAATGAAGATTATAAAACAATATCAGTGCAAATCTTATTCTTTTGACCAATTTTGTATGAATTTATAGTCATTTTAGAGACTTCAAAAATGTATAAGAATCGCTTAGACCTAGGCTAGGCCTGGGCATTTTTAAAACATTCGTATCTCCGACAGCGCATATCTCGAAAATGTTGCCTTGATCTTATTTATTGTTGTTGTTTAAAGGAAAGCCACGACCATAGTCTTCTTCAAAAATGAAAAGTTAAAGCAACCAGTTGCTTTATAAGCGAGAAAATGGCTTTTAATTATGGCTCATTTTACACAGTAGGTATAGGGGATTAATTAAGTGGTGTGGATCCTTAAGCTATCTATTTTTGTGTGCATAATCTTATATTAATGTAGATGTTTAGCGTATTTGGCTTAATCCGACAATATGTGGCAGATAGCTGAAACCATTGCATTCCCAATGTTTTCAATCCAAATACTTCATAGGTTACCGAGAAACAAACAGTTTTTCAAGGTAAAGCAACCGTTGAAACGCCATACATGTATAATGACAATAATCAATCAAGGAACATTTCGAAATGTAGATAATAACTTCACAAACACCAGCAGTGTATATTAAACGCTCCAATTAAACAAAGCATCGGCATTCGTACCGCTTAATTAGACATTTTTTCTGAGTTTGTATCGCCAAAATAAAAGGTCGATCAGTCATTCTGTCATTAACAATGTGTTATTCGTCAGCTGTAATGATTGAAATGTTTTACCGATATTTATAACATCTGTTATAGATAACAGATGTTGATGTATATATTTAATGAAACAACTTGAGCATGATATTAACCTTACAATGAAGTCATTGGTACCTGTAATGATAAAATGAAAGAGTTTTCTTTCTTATTTCAATGCATTAGCTTGTATGATAATATTCGAGAAATTATGAACACATGATGCAAGCATCGCGACAATAAGGCAAGTAAAATGATACGCGAGGATAGACAAACATATGGAACGAGAAGCTCCAATTATTGGCGCATCAAAGCACGGACATGTTTGACATTGTTGATTTTTTTCTTCTGTTATGTTAACTTATAATTTCTGTAATTGTATATTTTGTATATTTTTCTGTATTTGTAGAATGTAAGCTTTGTTTAAGGGGGTGCAACAACGTCAGGCTTTTGCTTTTAGTTGTTCCTCCTCCATCATATATTTGTTAAACTGTCATTGTATTTTGTCTTTGTTGATATGATGGAAAATAAAATATTGAATTGAATTGACATAACCAAATTGAGAAAGCCAAGGCACATAGCACAATAGTCAATTGTTGTTTAAACAATTTACCAACCCATGGTCAGTACAATATAGACGATATAACAACAAATATTAACAAACACCGGCGAATGTCACGCGCGAGAAATAAGCAAGGACATTCACCGGCGAGGACTCAAACACCGGTCTTCCCGAACGCTAGGGCTTCTATGTGTGTAGTTTGTCAGGATCGAATACGGTTTGGGTCACCAGTACATTTTAATTGTAGCTTTGCAACATGGGGACAACGTCACTTTGTCTGGAAAAACACAGGCGATTGATTGGTTTTGTGGTTTGTGTTTAGTATTTATTTGTGTGCGATAATAAACAATACAGATTATGAGGTCGAAACATAGAAAACTGGTAATTTAACCACAGAATACGCCACAAATTTGAACTTGTTCTAGGGATATGGAAAACACATCATTTCTAAAATTGTAAAATTAAATCAGCAAATAAATAAAATGAACGCATCAGTAGATGTGCAGAAATATAGACGTGAATATACACAATCATTGTTAACGATCTTTGTTCTACGCCTTTAGCTACAAAATGAAGCGACACACTGAATTTGCACTTGTAATTTTGGGAATAAAACTAGCAGTGGAAAACAGATGTGAAAGGAGCCATGGTCCACATGGAGCCATAGTCCGGCCTCCTTACACACACAGGGAATAAAGCGTGAAAATAGTTTTGCGTGTATGGATACCAACCTAAAGTTTACTGTACTGGGCGGATTATGGCTCCAGAGGACTGTGACTGAGTCCTACTTCTACGGCACAGCCGGCGCCGGGGATCGAACCCGGGTAATCTGAGAGACAGCTCGCTACATCTTTTAAGGAAACTTAAAAAGTTTTTACTGCGCATGATAGCCCGACTGGTGGCGCCACGTCGAGAACCACGCGCTACTAGCTCCGAGTGAGAGTTGTATTTTGTAGCATTCGATTAAGAGTAGCCTCTTTTTATTTAATGCATTCTAGAACCAATTACCCGTACATTTATGTAAGGTACCATTATGCATCCACGAGTCGCCATCAAGTGATATATAGCGGACATTACTTTTAAAATATTGAAAACAAAACCAGTAGGAAATGTAAAGAGTATTGAAGTTACAAAACCATCACAATTTATCCCCAGACAAGCAATTAATAATACTTTAAGTTTATTTGGATTTACAGTCTGCATTCGATACACTAGGTCAATTATTCTCGAGAGTGAACAGAAGCAAACAGTGTCAGTCAGTGACATTAGCAGTTATAAGAGAACTGCTCATACAGGACGGTAAAGGTCGTTTGCTGATGTTTTTTTTTATATATCAAAGGCTGTCTGATATTACGGATCTCTCTTGATGTCCGATATGCAACTTTCTCTTTTCAGGAACTCAGCAAGTCACTTTTTATGTGCAACATTATGTTGAACGATATTTATGACTGGTTTATTATAAAGAGAAAATTAAATCAGTGACAGTGGCATCGATCGTCTAAAACACTGATTAAAAGGATACTCACTATACTGAATCAACCCATATTTTGCTACATTTTGATACTGCTAATTTAATATTTAGAAGTCCGGATTGACAGAGTTTGCTGTTATTGCCCATATTTCTACTCTGAATATAAGAATTGGATCCACAGTAGTCGGGGTAGTATGCAAGGAGAAATGATGTTGTGTCAATCGTCAATCGCCATACATGATCAATTGAAGAGTATCCTATTTTAAACAAGAACACGGGGTAGGTCAGCAAAAGACACCCGATAATTGCATGATGATTAGAGTGGTTTACGGAACTTCAAAATGTCTTAAGCAAATAAAGAACAAGCAATGGTTACAATAAAACAATGAACGTTACCTACCTTTTGTTCCAATACCAACATCTAACTCTAAAAATGATTAACATGATGCATAATATTTAATTAAAGTTTCCCATTTCCCGCGAATCTCATCTCACATTGTAAACCGATTCTACTTTGTTAAAATGTAATGTTTGATATAAGTTAAAAGTTTAACAAGAGAAGTGGCAATCTCTAAGTTTTGTTTAATATTATAATAATTTGGTCCTGAAGAAGTCAGAGCTAATCCTGACGAAAGTTTGACAGATTAAAACTCGTCCGACGGCGAACCCGTTAAACTTTTAACTTATATTATGAATACCCGTCGTAAAAGCCTATCTCACAAAATGTAATGTTTGATATTTATTACTAATAGTTTTGGCATTTTGGAGTCAAACAATAAACGTGTACTTTACATGTAAGTGACATCGTGATGAGCAAATGGTGTTCAACATAATGTGCTGAGACGTGTTACAAAATAAGATTAGGTAAGTGCTATGTTTCTGTTTTGAATACGAGCGTATATAACAGGATTAAAATAGAGGGTCCGAAAAAGGTAGGGTCAGTAGGTCGGATATTCTTCTTTTTTTCCTTCTTCTTTTTAAAAAAAAAATTGTTTGGGAATATAAATTCGGCATGAATACTGTGAATTGAAGTCGCCCAAACACAAAACACATCACTTTGATACTATTGAACTCTCTTTCATGAGTTTGTTAGAATTGTACTTTAATAGTAGGCCTGCAACTGGTAAACTAACCAAATGAACATGTTGTCATGTCGGTCGCCGCCATTTATTATGATTGAAAATTTGCAGAAAGTGAAACAACGTAGTGTTTAAGTTATGTTAGAAATATATACGTGAAAGTAGTGCTGTTATAGATACAAAATTTTGTATCGATATGTCGTAAAAGCAAAATTCGACATGTCGATTATTTATTTTATTGATGAAATATAATTGGTTTCCAAATTCTGCGACTATCCTCGCCAATCAAAAACGTCAGATAAAACCTGATCAGATCGGGAACGGGGGAAATATCAATATCAATGATGTACCCCACCAATAAATAACTTGGAAAATTGGCCGAAAAAGTCATTTAAAAACGTTAAATGAAGACTAAATTGAACAAATTCCGAAGTAGCTGGCCGATACGGTCGCCATCTTTTAATTGATGAAAATCGTCCTTTACACATGCGTGTGACACATCGTGCTTCGGCTTTATTCGATTTTCCCCTTCGGTCTCTTCCGAAACCTGATACGAATGACGTATTGCTACGAAAATTATCCTTACGCATGCGTGTGACAATTTGTCCAATCACAAATTTTACTTCAATTTTCCGGAACGGTACGAGTGACGTAATGCCAATAACATGTGCTCGCAACTCATCTCGAAAGGCACAGTTCCCCATAGTTCCACAGATGTGGATTAAGCCTCTGATTGACCAACTGCGCTCTCTGAAAATCTTGTTTTTTTTTTATAAATACCAATATACGACTGGCATTCCCGATGGCGTTTTTTATTCAGTATGTATTATTTTGATACTTCTGGATCTGGATCTGGATCATTATACTCCAATTAAGCAGGTTCTGCGCATTGGGGATGGTGTTCATAAAGACCAGATTCATTATAGCGTACGAAATCAGGAATAAAACGGTCCGTTTGGCCATTTAAATTGCTCAAAAAGTTGTTTTAAAAAAAATAATAAAAAATAAAAAATAATACGGTCGGCACCAAGGTACACCGTACGGTCGGTCGGACGTGGACAAACAAACATTTTTTTGTGTGCCTAAGTCCGACCGACCGTGTATTACAGTCCTGACCGTGTACTAAAAAAATTATAAATATATTTTTACAATTTATTTTCCAAGTTACGTATATGACCTTGATTGACTCCTATGTGACACCATATGGTGTTTTTCTTCTTTATTTCTGATATTCAGGTACCTAATTTGAAGAAAAAAATAAAATCATTTTTTGTTGTTGCCTAAGCATCATACAAGCATATGGTATACTATAAGTGCATAGGGTGTATAGCAGACACTCCCTAGGTTTACGAGGCACTTAACAAACTTGTTCAAACCGATACCTGGTAATCTGTAAACGGAATGTTGTCAAAAGTGCAACCGGAAAATGCTGAACAAGGTTTCGATGTTTCATATCGTAGTATAATATGTAGATTGGGTAGGGCACACTCAAGTGTTATATTTATTCAAGTTTGTGTACATTTCTTTTTGTTAATCAGAAAATAATTTCCCTGTGGAAATCAGTGCAAATCTATACTGTGGATTGGCTACTCTTTCAGCGAATGTCAATATTTGTTAAAATTTGACGCAATTTATTTCTTTTCGGTGATACAATAGGATACAGTGCCATTCAGTTTCGCTTCTACGTTTAATCAACTTTTAAATACAAATGGGACATTTTTTATTTGCCCAATTTAGCACACAGCCATATTTTCCTATATCTCAGATTTTGATATTGTAATTTCGTAAAGATAAGAACACACCGAAACATTTGTACATTTTCTGAACAAATACATTAGATCATCGTTACGTTATAACGATGTGGTGTGTTATAAATCCATGAGCTAACATTTATTAGCATAAATCCATGCTGAAGAGTGCAACATTGATTTTATCCATGCTGTACGAAACTATTTAGTCACGAAAGTCCTATTGCCTAAAAGGTTGACTCATCCTGGCTCTGTTATAAACACCATTGAACAGTTTTTGACAGAGTTGTGCTAAATTTACCGTTCTAAAAACTGTTAATAAATATTATGGTTATAAACTGTATCTAGTTCCTTGATTGTATATACTTGAAAGGATCTATCAAATAGTCAACCGATATATGTGTTTGTCCATTTAATTCATATCCTATAATTCTAAATTAGCTGCCAGTATTTATCATGTTAGAATCATTGTCTACAAAAGTGTGCAGTGCAGAATAAGATCGAATCTTGAAAGGCGTAATTTTGCCCAAAAGAAATGTTAGTTTGCTCTTCAATCATAATAAGAGTGGGACAGGTAATGTCGACAATAAATAGTTTCACCCCATAAAGCCTCAAGATGTAATGAAGTTGAATGAATTGTATACAATTGCATTATCCCTATTTGAATTGTACTTAAATATGAAAAAAAATGTATGACTATGAGCTATATAGAACATCCACAACATCGTTATTACTAAACTAATCAATAGTTTATTCATAGAAGATGGACTTTCTAAGATACAAACACTGCGTAAATACGTGTTGGCGCCATTGTAAACATATAGGATTTTTTAAAGTACAATATCTCTGAAATGAACAACACTTGAGCTGAATTTAGAAAAGAAAATGTAAATATTTCTCTCAAAAAGCTCATAAAATGTGACTTCAACAAATATTATCTTCTTTATTCTGAGGTATTTTATGAAACAAAAGAGTAAACTTGGTTTAAAGTTCTTATGTTAAAAGCTTTTGTCACGTGCTTATATCGTGTATTTGAATCCACTCACAAGATAAAGATAAGGTAAAATAAGGTTCCGTTTAAATTAACTTTTGTTTGTGTGGTATTTATAATCTGTATAACGAATTCAAGTATGTGGTCAGACTGGACCAAATAATCAACCATATAAGAGTATTTAAATCTTTTTAGGAAGAAGTACGTGATGGGAAATACGTAAAGGGATGTTCTCATAGGCAAGAAATGTCAAGTTAGAGCCTCCAATATTGTATACCATACCAGTAGATGTAAATAGACAAACAGGCGCAATACACAGGACATAACACAATTGAGGAAGTAACTCTATACGTAAAAGTCGTTAGCAAACATCATTTGGCGACAGTATAGTCAAGGTAATGGCACAACAGTTACGTTATTTGAAATCAATGCGCAAAGGTATATTTAAAGTCAATCGCATTTTGATCGATATTTGATTTGTTATCTTTCATACAAATTCCCAAATCTTAAAATATTTATCAAAAGAGGAAACAGTTCGGTTAGTTGCCCAATATATTTCAACAGTGGCTATATTTGGAACGCAATATTAACACTATGTAAAAAGTCGGCAACCATGATTCATTGAAAATTAATAGACGTCGTATCTAACTTTGTCCTGTATTAAATCCGCAGAGGCCTAGCACAGCAATTTTATAAGATTCATATCAGAATTGTTAAATGCGATCGATATACACGAAACCCCAACACGAACAATTACTGGTATCATGTTTTAAGTTTAAGTGGTCATGTGTTATAAGCTCGCCTCCTTTCGCGTTACACACGGATTTTGGCTTTCGCGACATGACTTTAACTTTACACATTTATATTTGCTTGTATACCCCCCTGAGGTAGTAAAAGTAGCCCTTTTTTGAATTGAAATTGCATGAGAAAACCAAATATGCCATTGAAATTATAGTACGACCAAGGACTAAGATGGTATGATTCACAATGTTCGGAAAAATATCAGAATTTTTATTCTAAATTTGAGATCCATATATTTTGTATACCTACCCCTAATATTATTTACATTACATATTACATACCCATCAGATGAATATACATCTCCCTTTTTGTATTAGCTATAACAATGCCATTTTGCATTTGTTGAGTTAGCTTTTGTGGTTTTAAAAATATTAAAGGAATATGACAGCATGAAACTAAAAAGTGTAACAGCACCACCCTATTGGGAGGCGAGTTCATAACGCGAGACCAAGTACATTGGCATAGCTTTATCTGCCCAATCCCCAGGAGGCCATTGCAACTTGTAAGTGTCTTGTTTTGGTGTCATAAGTAGACAACATTTCTTTCTTTATTCGACACAGTTTACGTTTGACTGCTCCCAATTGAAAGTTAGTATTGTTTGCCTATGGCATTAGTGGGCTAAAGTATCTGTATACCACAAGTTATCGATATAGCTTTTATATCTGACAATGCCACAGATGTGGTACACACAGACGAAGCCACATTTGCAGTTGTGGTATCGCAAGATGAAGTTACGTTTTGGCATTTTGTGGTTTTTTCAGATAAATCTTCATTTGCCCCGTTTGCATAATAAAATAAAGCAACGTTGGATACCTTTGACATTACCAGATAAAAAAGACGTTTGGTAACTTATATAATAGAGAGACAAAGCTTTGTTGACCCCCTGTTTAATGTCAAAGTTACGTTGGCCACGGTAGATAACATAATAGTAAAAAAACATATAGCTACATTGCCCATCTGAAATCTAGATACTGTTAACGCTGTAGATTCAAATGCATGTTCCTAGCTCTACTGTATCGCCCAGATTTTTCCATATTTACCCACCCGTGTTTATCTTGAATCCAAGTTCAAAGAGCTATACAATAACTCCCTATTATCAATCAGTAGGAATATTATTATGAAACAGTTTAGAGGTAAGAAACCTCTCATCTTACATGGTGATTGAATAATATGGGTTTAAGGAAGGCTACTCAATCATCAGGAAAGGTTGCTCGTTTACAAGATATACCTATTGAAGCAAACATAAGCTTAATATCCCCTAAAAGTAGAACATATTATAAGGACGACTTGGGATTACTTACCGAGAAATTCTCAAGAACAAACTGGACGAAATCAGTATGCATGACATGAGTTCCCTCAACATTGTAATAGTTTCCGATTACAGAGTCATTGAACGCATAAGTATGTTTATGGCATGGTAAAAGTATCCTCGTTCAATTATTTTATTTGCTTCTTTATTAAAATTTATTGATAAGTACAGACACTGACCGCAAAGTATTCTTGTTTATTTAATGACGTGCTGCAAGAAGTCATAACTCCAGTCTTGACTATTTTCGAGGAAAAAACAAACAAACGAGAAAGCACACTTGAAATGCTGCAGAAATATCAAGTTTGATTCTGTAATTCAAAACAGGTACTTGTCATTTGTGCATCATAAAGGGACTTTGTGTACAGTCAGATGATGGCGGCTACGCGTCTCGAACGACCCAATATGGCAACGGGATTGCACCATTTTGAAATAATTTTAACAGTCATCGCCCGGTTAACGATGACAATTATTTAAAAAATTGTATGTTCAATGGAGTTGGTTAGCAAATTCCAATGGTTTTGGATTGGAAACAATTCTTCTAACCTATGACGAATTTTTAAAATGATAAGATTAACATTTGCGATTACGTGGTTATTCCACGAATTCAAAATTTAGGATTCGCGTGGCCATCGTCGTCTGTGTACAGTGGCGTAGATGCCCCCTGACAGAAAAAAACCCTTTGTGCCCCCGCCCCCAAGCCTTATTAGTGCTCTGCCCCATTCTCCGGATGTAGTGTAAATAGATAAGGTGACCTATGATGTCATGTATTTACAAATGGGACACCCTCTGTTGTTTCCCTCCAGGCAGAATATACAGTAAAGTTAATGAAGACAACATGAAATTTCTTTCTAATGAATTGTAAAACTCATTTAGTTTAGTTTTTTTTGTGAAATGCGATAGCTTATAGCATTCCTAAGTAAGTTTAAAGACAGTTTTGATAACAATTTGCTGTGACACCACAATCTAGTTAGAAAACCTGATCTGGCCTATGTAAACTATAGGAACTCTTGCCCGGTGTGTTTTGTCTCAAACCAACAGAGGGCGTCCTAAATGTCAACAAATGTCACCTCATCTATAGGCATTATGGAAACTTACAAGGACCATTTTTCGAGCACGTTTTGTGTAAAACAAAAAAATTGGAGCACCCTTTTACGATATTTTGGAAATCTTGCCATCCCCCCGAAAAAAACTCATATATGAACAAGAATAAAACGAGTACAATTAGGTAAACTAACAATAATTACAACAATAGCAGGGTTTCCATGGAATCTGGAATGATTATGATTGTAAGTATTGTCAACAGTTACTTTAATTACTGAATGACTCAAATGTACTTGACATCGATTTGGTTAGTTTCATTTGTTATCCCTTATTTGTTTAAGTTTTGAATTCCCGTCGGATACTTGTTGGAAACGGTTGAACACGAATTAATGTTTTTATCGTTTTCATTTGCTTCATACGGGGATGCTCTGTCAGACTTGCAGTTGTTTTGCTAGCGACACATTACGGGAGAAAATAGCAGACTGTTGTAATACAATTCTAACTCAATACCACTTGTATTAAAACAAATATTTATATTATTAATATTATTAATAGAGTAAATAAAGAGCTCAACAAAAGAAAGTCACACACTTTGTTTATGTCCTATAGAGTGACTTACAATTATTTCTTGTCCAAACAGTTTAGATAAACATTTGGATGAAACTTTTTGGCCAAATGCTAAGCTATGACTAGAACCAGATATTGGAAAATCCGTGACGTTTCTGAATTCATATACCGTATTCTATTCAAGTTTGCTAGTCGGATACTACCAATGTCCTTTTATGTTCTGATCAAATTAAACAAGTTGGTATGTCGGTTCACTGTATTCCGTCGTAAGACTTTAGGTTTATCAGGAAATGAAGTTAAAAGGAACTACGAACTATTGTTTTTCATCAATATATCATTGCTAAGGTGACCAGCAATGATTTGTTTCAAAATATCAGAGGATGTGTATATTGATAAGAAAAGATGATATGCCAAGTTTGAATTTTTTTCCAAAAAGCCGTTTTTGATTTACGGAATTTTTCGTTATTTGAAAACCCATTGACTTAACACAGGAGGCGTAGCCGAATTCCCAAATACTGCCAAATTTCAGAAAACACATAGTTTTGTAAATATTTTTTTTCTCTTCTTTAAAATCAATGTATGCTTAAGAATGTTATTTTATTTTGATGCCAAAACATCAAGGAATAACACAATTTGTTCCCTCCACAACTGAGCGGTGATGGATGGTTTATTCACTGGGAATGTTAGTACTTTTTCACTATTTTCTAGAAACACTATATTGCCAATTTTGTGAATTTCTACAGAAAAAACCACATGTTCAATTTGCACAAACAAGGTGTCATATTAAAGGTAATTAAGTTTAGAAAGGTATCTTGTGAGTTTTTACTAATTAAGTGTTTCTAGATCTTTTTACAGCCTTTTGAAAATTTCCCTAAAATCAAAATTGAAAGAGAAAAAAGAATTCAAAAAGTAAACACTGTATTTGCAAAACAAAAACTCACGAGAGAATTTAGGTAATATACTTATACATTTATTACCAAAGTTTCATGGCCATAGCACTTTCCGTTTAGTCTACAGAAATTCAAGAAGGTGAAAATTTAGGGAATTTTCAAAAAATAAAGAAAAACATAAGAAATTTCAAAAATGATCCGAAAGTCCTGAAATAGGTAGAGGAAAGACTTATCTTCACTGTGGTCTCAGTATAAAGAGTATAGATATAATTGATTTGGTATTAATGCAGTTTTTCTGTAGTGGTGTAGGAGCCGAGTTAGCTACCTTAAGGGTTACATAACTTGCAATGAATGTGCGGGTTATTCATTGCCTAACACCAGATAAGGATTATTTTGGTAGATTTAGTAACGCTTAAATATTTGATAAATCTAGCGGCTCCAATTCTGAAGTTTGAAGTTTCAAAAAATTACCTACTGCCGAATTAAAAAAAACCTAGCACCCTTTAGATTGTACTTTTAACATCTTCCATAAATAAACAAAGAGATCCAGCTGATTGATTTACTGATTATAAATTTTCAGCGTAATTGAAAAGAAGACGAGATCCGCCTAAAATATACACCTACGGATATTTATCATTCGTGATGATACTTGAGAAATTAGCTGGTGGTATTCTTGTATGTTAATGCTTATACCTTTTAGCAAGTTCGACTTCTGCCGTTAACCTCGACCCAGAACGCTCGTTAAACCTGTTCCTGTCAAGAATTCAACGGAACACCCGTGAAGATCTTGATTCCCCGTATAACACGTATGTGTTTACCTTTTCCCGATGAGTAGGTATTGCACGACGTATCATTTACGTAGGAGTAGTCACCGTGTCCCAATAACCCTCAAAATAAGTGTTATTTCTGGGACTTAGTGTTGGAAATATACCAACCATAATTCATAGACACATAGCAGTGAAATGAACATAGATTGAATATGATACAAGAAGCAGCTGGAAGTGGCACAACAACGCTGTGTTAATGTGCACTACTTGGCATATCGCTTGAATACAGATTCCATACCACTAAATGATTGTAGTCCTGCCGACGATACTCGGCTTATCTCTTTAATCTCTTATTGCTCTCAAATGATTAAAGTTGGAATATAATCCTGATCTTAGGACTAATACATATAACCACAGTGCAAAAAGAGATCTTTTCAATACATTTTGCAGATTTGTGTGTGATTTTGACTGTACATCGAGGGTTGAGTGCCAGGGATAGCACTGGATCAAAAATATGAGAGGTCCCATGACATTTTTCAGGACCCCGTAGGACTTCCAAAAACAAATTTAAGGGGTCCCCCCAAGAAATTGAGGGGTCCTTAAGTTTGGGTATTTGAAAATCCTAAAGTTTGGGTATTTGAAAATGTTACTTTTTTATGGGCAGTTTCAATGAATTTATATTGTGAGGAAAGGTTGGATATGTAATTTACAGAATTTCTTAAGGTTTCCATTTCCATACATCTTCAAATTTAAGGGGTCCCTTCAATTTTGATCGGGACCCCCCAACAAAAATAATCCATACAACCTAGATTTTCAGAACCATAAAGAGATAAGTCATAAACACTCTAAATGTGCCTAAAATAAGAGTTTTAAGTTGGATGCTACGGTGTGTTGTAATGAGTCCCAAATATTTGAAAGTCGATTATCTCAAAATAGCATTTCTTGAGTTACGGCCTTCTGGCGCTCAACCCTCGACATGTTCTGTCAACACTGCTCAATTTTCTGATGATATTATGAGAGCGATACGGCAGCTGTCCAAAATCGGGGGCTTATTTCTCTGAATTTCAGGGTCACCCTATATACATTTTGTACTTCAATGATAACAAATATCATGAACTTGAAGAAAAAAGTAAAGTTGAAAAATCCAACCACTTTAAAAGCGAGCAAAAATCGACGTTTGGTAACACCCTTTAACATGTAAAAGTATAGGGGGTCTATTTAGTGGTATGGTATCTACAGACAGAATTAAATGATTAATATATGTTCACATCATAACTTTAATGGAATGGAAACCCTTTTAGATTAGAAGAATTGAGTTATAAAGACTCCAGAGAGCTTAAAGGTAGATGACCCGATCACATTTTCGTAACACAGAATTATTTCAAACATACGGAGATTTTCATATCATACGAAAGCTCGTATTTTTCTCATCATCATACTGAAATTTGACGGCCTAAATCAGTATAATTACGGAGAAATCGATGAAATAACGTCGAATTACGGCGAATGGTGGTTACCACCGATATAGTTTGTCTACTACTCAATGGGTACAGTTCACAGCATCATGTGCGTCTAAAATAAGAACCATTAGAGCTATGCACTTCAAACTTTGGAACACGACTTTTTTAAGGATGACCTTTTATTTAGAATAGAAAACTTTAAGTTGAAAATCAGAACATCTACCTTTAATACAATGTCAATGAAATATGAATTGAACATAGACTGCGCGTAATTCTAGAAGCAGCTGGAAATGGTACAACGACAGTGTGCTCCTGTGTATTAAATATCGCGTAATTGTCAATATCAAATAAAATCAAAGTTTTAAGTATTAATGGTTTCATTATAATATAAATTGTGTTTTACCTGTATTGTATTGTATCTAACTTACGGTGAGCGCGAGGAATTGTTCACATGACCACAGTCGACAGCAATCACAATTAGGATCATGATCATATGTTGGGGGGGGGGGGGGGGGGGAGGGGGGCAAGAATTTGTTAAGGTGGGCATGAAAAAAAATAATGCGCGCAAATCGTGCAACTAATTTAGTAAGAAAATGTGCCTTTTTATGCTAAAATTGTCATTTTTTCTGATTTTAACTAAATTGCATTTTTTTTTTGGGGGGGGGGGGGGGAATGGGGGAAGAAACAACATTTCTTTTGGTGGGGTGGGCAAATATGCAAACCGTTATTAAATAACTGCTTATGCAAGACCGTAAAATGTCGTTTGCTGATGTTTCATTAAATCTGTCGGATACTATACGGATCACTCTAGATGTCTGATATGCAACTTTCTCATTGCAAGATCAAGTGAAAAATAATTATGACTGGTTCGTACAATACTGGGAAAACTCTCACTTGTATCAGGTGTACCAGTATCGCCCGATACTGGAACACGATTTGGTGTTCCAGTATTGACCAATACCGGAACAGTAAAATCGTACCAGTATCGACCGATACTGCATTTTCTATATTCCAGTATTGAACGATACCGGTATACCTTTTTCCAAACTTGATAAAGTATGAGGTCATGAGTTCGAAACATGGAAAACTGGGGAAGCAATTGTAATTTGACCAGAAAATATCACACAGACTTCTTTTAAGACGGCCTAGTCATACGGAAAACACATCATTACTACAATTTTAAAATGCAAGTAAAATTAAATGTGTAAATTCACAAACAAAAATAACATGAGCGCCTTGAATAATAAAAGAAATCTCTCTCAAAATAAAATATACTCGGATAAACTGGCGTGAATTAAAATAACAATGAACTTAAAAATACACGGTCTCGAACCCCGGTCCCTCTTCACCACCGCGGCGAAGAATCTAACAATTACAAATCTGTATTAACAGACAGTAGTAACCACGGTAACTTACATTTTCACATTAGGAACACAGAAATGCAAATCCTGTAACGGAAAATGAAATATGTTTATAGTAAATTGATGACAAATTTATAAATTATTCTGTTCAGGAAATCTATAGGCTCTTTGTTCTAAACTCTCATTGGCTGATATGTATTTGACTATGAGCATTGTGTTCCCTCTATAATAGGCAAGCTCTGATTGGCTGATATGTATTTGAATATGAGCATTGTGGTCCCTCCATAATTGGCAAGCTTTGCAACCATTTAGGCATTTCGGACTTTGCTGTTAATGGCCATATTTCTACTCTTATAAGAATTGGATTCACAGTAGTGGGGGTATTATGAAAGGAGAAGTGAAGCCTGCGCACTACCAAACTCTATTGTATATTTCACGGACATAAATTATGCTAATGAGCTCATTAAATGACGTCACTCACATCATCGGGTTTTGCCGATGATTGAAATCAGTTGATTGAAATTCTAGGTCGAGTAAAATGATGTTCTAATTTGTTGTCTGTGAGCTTTTCTGATTTTTTTCCCGTATTGGAGTATTTTTTTTATTGAAAATAGACAGTTCAAATTAAACGTTGGTTCCAAGTTCAAGTGACAGCACATGTATTAAAGGCGACAGCAAAGGCAATATGCAAGCAACATTTGAGAAAAAACGATGCCCGACTTTGCAAGAAAGTGTACGGGGAAGTGTACGGGTGAACATGACAAACCAAAACAGCCTAGTAAATAATCACCTCCGTGGCGCAATTGGTTAGCGCGTTCGGCTGTTAACCGAAAGGTTGGTGGTTCGTGTCCAGCGTTGTTACTTTTTGCATTTAATGCAGATCGACAAATCACAGTAAAAATATAATATTGACAAAATCACAGACCACTTACACAAAAATCGCATCTGCGCATGCTCCTGTCGTGATCGAAATCTACCACACAAGCAATGGGCGAGTTTTATAAGTGCTGCGTCAATCGAGGTCAGCAAAAGACACCGATATAGCAAGAGGGTTATAGTGGTTTACAAAATGTCTAAAGCAAATAAAGTTCCCTAAATCCCGTTAATTATAAATAAAAGTCTCATCTCATATTGTAAACCGATTCCAGTTAAATTTAAAGGGGCATTGAGAGATAAGTATGGGAGTGCGCCCTCTTGGATTTTTTTATTTTCACCAAAGTTATACTTAGGCATTTACTAAATATACTAGATTAGGTATCAGGAGTGTTATGTTCCAGTTACGTGTGTATTATATATAACAGGATTAAAAAAAACACATCGTGAGATAAGCATCATACAAGCATATTACTACTGAAAGGGCATAAAGTGTATAGCTGACAACCCGGATTTAGAAGGCTCTTAAACAACTTGCAAACAAACCCACACCTGGTAATCTGTAAACGGAATGTTATAACATGTGCAACCGGAAAATGCTTAACAAGGCTACATTAAAAGCCGGAATCACGGTCCAAAGACTACTGTGTCTACTCGCATACATTATCTGAATATGACCACAGAATCGATGTTTCATACGAAATTTGATTTGTAGATTGAGTAGGTCAATTGTTATATTTACTCGAGTCTGTGAACATCTCTTTTTCCATATCAAATAATAATTTCCCTGTGGAAATTAGTGTAAATCTATACTGGGAATTGACTACTAACAAGGGCTTATTTTTCAGTGAATGTCAACACGGCCCAAATTTGACCCAATTTAATTCTTTTTAAGTTAAATCAACGTCTAAGGACGAAGGGGAATTTTTTTTATTTGCTCAATTCAGCACACACCAATATTTTCGAGAATTTGAGATGAGAACACACCTACAATGTCATTCTGTCCTACTAGATTCCCAGAAATTACAAATACAGATTATTAAAGGGATGATTATCAAATATAGTTTCAGGGACAAATATGGGTTTGTGAAAAGCAGCGCAGGAACACACATTCTAATGGATGATTTTATACATTATCGTTTAAAAAATGGAAAATGATTTTAAATAAATAAATAAGGATCTGCCAGGTGATGCATCATTTCATTTGACACAGTTAACATATTTACACTGGAATCATGTTAGGGAGCGCATCAAAACTCGACCGCGCGGCAACCGACGGTTCCGCCCGGTTGGACCGCATATCATTGTTTAGAACAATAGAAACCGGCTGCAACCGCACGGAACCCCACGGAACCGGGCAGTCGAGTTTTGATGTGCTCCCTTAGCATGTTTAGAAACACTTGCATACAGACAGCTGTCATACAGACACACAGACACAGTTTTATAATTATGGTATGATTAAGAATGATTTAAACACAATCCGTTATACTGTCCTGTCAAACATGATTCCAATGAGATTATCCTGTTTCGATTGATCACATTGTTACAGGGTCCTGTCGGGCCCGGGGGGGGGGGGGGGGGGGGGGTACTCGGATTTGGTTTGGTCGGGGGTGTGCCGCTGGAGATTCAAAACCCATACCCATTTTTAGGGGTGATTTTGGAAAAATCGGTACCCATTTTTAGGGGTTTTGCTTCATTTTAGACCAAATTTTCGCAAATTTTCGCGAAAATAGACCTAATTTTGGCAAATTTTCGCGAAAATATACAAAAATTTCGCAAAAATAGACCCATTTGTAAAAAGTGACCCCATTATTAGGGATTTCCAGCACAAAATCATACCCCATGTTTAGGGATTTCGTGCCCAAAAAGCTACCCATTAGAGCGGCACACCCCCGTATACCGTCTTAGGCGAGTACCCCCCCCCCCCCCCCCGGGCTGTCGGGTTTTGGAAGGTGGGATTTCATGCTCATCTTATTATGACCAAAAGCAGACGGATACATTTGTAATAGGAAATACGAACGAGGGGACTAAATTGTAATATTACTGTATACAAACAGTACTGTTGAAAGATTGCGATAAATGTAGGTCGCGTAATACATCTCCCAAAGGACAGTCAAATGTAACATTCAAACAGTAGTAAAGCCACATGTGATTAGAAGTACAACATTTTCTCATAAATCTGTTAATCTGATTCACACCAAATTTAAGGTATGTATTCAGCATATTTACCTATACAATCCTACCTTAATTAAATAATTAATATTATTGAAAAAAAGATCGAAGAAATCCAATTACTTTGCTATTGTGTAGACTTCAATTGATTGAAATGTAACACATGAGAA
Source organism: Ophiura sarsii (assembly GCA_035610835.1). NCBI lineage: Eukaryota > Metazoa > Echinodermata > Ophiuroidea > Amphilepidida > Ophiuridae > Ophiura > Ophiura sarsii. The sequence continues at coordinate 8,694,273 of CM069456.1, read as the reverse complement.
TTGAAATTATATATAGGCTTACTTTTAGAATATTAGAATAGTTGAATTCCTGGATTGTACAAACAAAGATTTATCATATTCAACCGATTACTCTTTGTCCCTTTATTTAATATCCTAAGTCTTAATTTACTGCCATTATTTATCATGTTAGAATCATATAGGATTGTCTGATCGAGCTTAAGATGTAATGAAGTTGAATTGCTATTATAAAATTGCAATATCCCTATTTGAATTAAATATACACGAGGAAATCAGAATTTATGAAGATGAACTATATTTATAAAGCACTCCTACAACATCTTTAAGCTAAGATAATCATTAGTTTTATATCGATAGATGATGGACCTCCTTGGATATAAACACTGCGCTAATTTACCAGCGCTGTATCTCATATGACAATTCCAGAGTTTTGCAAAAAAATCCGGAAATGAAGAACACTTGAGAAAGAAAGACAAAGAATGTTTGATTGTTTCTCTTGCACAGCTCTCAAGAGTAAATTATGCTCACGTTTAATCGTTTAGTTATGGCTCGATTTCCCTTCCCTTTATGACCAGGTGAACAACCATTTGCCAGTCTTCGTATATATATACTTTTGAGTTCTTAGTTTGTAATGCTCCAAGCGTATGAGAAAAACAAAACAGGCGCATATTAGACCAGCAGTGAGTTCAAACCTCATTGTTATTGTATGCCATTGCAGGTTATAATTGGATGTAACTATTGACCCTTTCATGGAAAATGCCATTTCAATTACCCTTACCTAACCGTCAGGCGTGAACAAGATGTCAAATTGACAGGGCTGAAGACTTGTTGGTTGAAGAAGCAGTTTATTAAATGAAAAAACATCTTGTGTGGTCAGTGTCTGCACGCGTCGACACACTTTAATACAAAAAGCAATTAAATGATTTCAAAATAGTTAAGTGGGCTTATTCAATGCAATGGAAATACTAATGCGTTTCATCGAAGGAAGAAGGGTGTACCAAATAACTACTTTGCAATTACAGTAGCATACCAATGTACAGTTATTTTATGCAGATATTATATTCGGAAGAAATCTCAGCACCTGTATACTACTGCTCAATTGTCCATCAAACTATATAACATCACAGCAATGTCCTCAAGTCATTTTCACATATTATCGTGTTGAGGGAGCCATGGGCAAATTGAGAGTATTTCATTATATTTAGGCTGACACGATAAAGATATGTAGAAACAAAGGACAAATTAACAATACAAATAATAATTGACCTTTCTAACAAAGAACCATGTGATTGTAATAACGTCATGGGATGTTGTCGCAGATATCAGTCAAGAAATGTGGAATGAGTGCCACCAATAATGTGTATATCAGTAGATGCACATAGGCAACCAGGAGTAATACACAGGACATAAGATAATTGAGGAAGTAAATCTATACGTAAAAGTCGTTAGCGAACATCATATTTTGGCGATAGTTAGTCAGTCAAGGTGATTGCACACTATTTCAGTTGTTTGAAATTAATGCGCAAAAGTATATTTAAAGTCAATCGCATTTCGATCGGTATTTGATTTGTTATCTTGCAAACAAACTCAACAAGAAATGTCTTTAAAACAGACAACGCCTCAGCTTAAACAAACAAAGTTTTCTGTTTCAATGGGGTTGGGTGTATGGTTTTCAAAAGTTATCAAAGGAAATGTTAAAGGTGTTAAAGTGTACAAATAAATTTGTCTTGGCATGTGTGAAACTTTCTTTTTATTCCCCCGCCCTAATAAATGTGTGTGTAAGTAAAGTAATACTTTAGCGACCATCCGGACTCTACAACCCAGTATTTTCCTATGCGTTCTGGATGTTTCATCTCTTTATACAAATATCCCACACAGCGACGGTATCACTGCCTGCTCCGAAGCTTTGGAAACACGCGTTTTTAAATCTCCACCTACTAAAGAACTCTGCGACTTATTAGAAATGACACTCAAATCCAACAACTTCACCTTCAACGACGAACATTATAAGCAAGTCTCGGGCACTCTTATGAGCGGTAAATATGCTCCACCATACGCAACCATCTTTATGGGTTGGCTTGAACACAATCTACTCACCACATCCGCCCTAAAGCCCCTAGTCTGGTTTCGATTCATTGACGACATTTTCATGATCTGGACGCATACATAAAAGACCTTAATACAGACTTCATACAGCACGCCAATGATATCCATCCAACAATCAACTTTACGAGTGAACACTCCTCAACTGAGATATGATTCCTAGTCGTCAAGGTCAAACTCGTCAACAACAAAATTGAAACCGACTTATACACAAAACCCACAGACAAGCACCTTTACCTCCAGCCATCAAGTTGCCACCCAAACCATGTCACTCGCAGCATACCATACAGTCTAACTCTTAGACTAAGACGGATATGCTTCCAAGAAGACGACTTCCGGAACCGAACACTTGAACTCACACAACAACTTAAAAACCGTGGTTACAAGGCATCTGTCATTAACGATCAAATATCCAAAGCCAAGCGCATCAAAAGAGAATCTACTCTCACATACACTAAAAAGACCAAAAACAATGCCCGTGTCCCGCTAGTTGTCACTTACCACCCTGATCTCCCCAATCTCCAAGAGATCATTTCAAGACATTGGCCTGTTGTTGACTCCAACACTCGTCTACAGAAAGCACTTCCCGAAATTGGCCCTTTTTATACTAAATTGCCCATCATCAAACCGGGCAAGGGGCAAAGTTGTCATATGGAATTTAGTAAATCCCTTAGATTTTCTCTTTCCTTTTCCCTTTTATCTTCCTCTTCTCCCTTTCCGGTTTTTCCTTCTCTCTTTCTACCCCTCTCTTTGCTTTCTTTCCCTTTCCTTTCCCTTTTTCCTTTCCTTTCCCCTTTTCTCTTCCTCTCTTCCCTCTCTTCTTCCCTTCTCTTCGATTTTTTGTAAATGTGGAAAGGTCTCATTAAAAAGGTGCCAAATTTACCACTATTTCGTGTTCAAAAGAACAACTCTGTCATCTGCTGTTCAATGAACTGTTATATTGACAGCTACACTGTAAGCACTGCTCAAAACCATTTAAACAACTGGCGTTGTTCAAGGACCCTTTTAAACGAATGTTTAAATACGCAAACATTGTTAAAACAGTTTTACTCTAAATAGTGATGATTTTGGCAAATTCAGATTGAGACCGCTCCATATTCTCACGCCTTTGTGCTCTTTATAATTTTTTTTGATTTAGTCAAACAACACATAATATAAACACCAATAATCATTTACCACTAAAGACATTAATATAATATAAAATGTAAAAATAATCGAATTACATTTGAATAAAATGTTACATTAATATTACATACAAACAAAGTCATATAAATCAAGCACACATAATATTATTAAATACAAGTATTAATGACAAGTTGCAAAACGGCGTTTAGGTATCGGTACTAAACAGTCAGGTGTAGAACGGGGCCCCGTTTCAATTGAGGGCGCTCTATTTAGTGACGCACTGCCGTCATTTTTTACACGGCGATTCATCAAGTGACGGAAGTCTGTCGCCCGCCGGAATACGAACAAAAACACTTTTCAATAGAGGGAACGGCCTCACGTCACTGTAATTTTCAAAATTCTTAAAAAGCCGATTTCGTCGATTTAAAAAAATCACAGGAATATCCGTTACAAAGGCATTACTTCTGAATACTATAGGGCTTATATTTAATGTAAAAATTATCACACTTACCCTAAAAATTCTATAAAATGGTGGTCGGTGGTCTCATCGCAGCAAACCGGTCAAAAAAGACATCATTTTAGCTTGTGTCGTGTGATTTTGGGGTCAAAGGTTACATTAAATCATCGAACTGGATGTCGCAAGAAGTTCTGGTACCTTATGCTGCCCTCAACTCGATGGATAGTTACTTTTTATGCAGATAATTGGGTGTAAAAGGCGAAAATTCAATCATTGTGCAAATTGACGGGTGTGCGTTTCCTTGGTTACGTACAGCCATCGTTTTAGAGCGCCCTCAATTGAAACGGGGCCCGTTCTACAGCTGACTGCTAAAGACAGGCATCATTTCCATACGTAATTAATTATGGAGGTCAGTAACACGTTGACATATTATGAAAACATGCAGTTAAGCACGAGATGGGTGAAAGACGTTTTGAGTAGCGCATTTAATCGTAGTTAACATCTCACTGCTACGCTTGGCTCCCTCTTATATAGTAGACTGACTTGAAATTACGTGAACTACATCAGCATGCAATTTGCGTAGATTTCTATTTTCAAAACGATCTTTTCACGCCTGAAATAATATAAAGTACTATAATACTTGCTATTGCTTTCCGGCAGGCGAAGGTTGTTATCTCCATTTATAGCTAAGCTAACATGACGCTAGCGACTACAATTCAAATTGAACCAATCATCCAACAACCAATCAACCAAACAACCAACCAACCAACCAACCAACCAACCAACCAACCAACCAACCAACCAACCAACCAACCAACCAACCAACCAACCAACCAACCAACCAACCAACCAACCAACCAACCAACCAACCAACCAACCAACCAACCAACCAACCAACCAACCAACCAACCAACCAACCAACCAATCAACCAACCAACCAACAAACCAACCAACCTAACAAAACAACAAAACAACAAAACAACAAAACAACAAAACAACAAAACAACAAAACAACAAAACAACAAAACAACCACAGCAATTTTCTTATTTCTTTATATATTTCTGATTGATTATGATGGTGGGCAAAGTATGACGCCAGTGTAATAAGGTGATGCTAGATTTAGGGTTACTAAGGAGTCTGGGGCTTAATAATTGCAATTACATTCCGGTACGCAGTTCAATAGACATGACGGTGACAATCAGGGCATTATTTACGAGAGCTTTACCAATTTTAAAAGCTGTGCGCAGACATGTTTTAAAATAATCATTCATCAAGTTGTCAACAGATAATTTAACGATCGTATGATTCTAACCTCCTTGATGTCAATTTCGTTTGCTGTGTGAGCCTACGGTTGTGAAATGTCAACAACCTACATTAGTGACTTCTTGCATTCACTGTGGACAGTTATAGAATACAAAATAGGTCGTAGCTGTTTTGCTATATACGTTGGTCTCATAATGTATAGGCTGTACAATTTTCGTTCTTATTTAGTTAGTGAATTGGTTATTTTGATATTTTATCATGAAAATAACGCATTGTGCTAGATTAATTTAAGTTAAACAACAACAAATGTCCCCCTTTATAAAATCGGTTAATCCGGCGAACTGTGTACCATCTTCCTGCTTCGAATAATCGCGTTCTTTAGCACGCGCGCACACGTTGTATGCACAACGCATACGCTGGCGACTTTGTGTAGGGCACGCTTGAACATCTTAACGCGATGACCATACGCACTGAAGGTATTATCATTCGAATGACTTAAGCCCCCCAAACTATATATTATCGTCTCATAAAATACATTATAGTGCGTAGCGGATGAATATCAGCCAAAAAACAATAACATTGCCTGTTGACATCCAAAACCCCACCAACTATATAAGAATTTGTGATAATGTATCGACATTTGCATCAATGTTTGTATACGTATCAACCCTCATATTACATGCTATTTATTTCTTTATTAATTCCAGTTGTTCTTTTTGAAAATGATCATTAAAGTATACTTGAAGTGTTACACAACACTTATATCAACTTTACTAAAACAGATGTCCGCCCAAAAAAGTAAGATTGTTTGAAATTTGATCCTATTAATCGGTCAATGATCCTTCAATTAAGTGCCTACAAGGAGTGTTCATTTGATTCAAATAAGACTACATGTTCGTCATTCTACTGTCTTAATAATGATAGTAACATAAGCCTTACCAGCAGTGAAACAAACAATGCATTTCGTGGCGAGAACATCTCTCTGGGTTTGTATAAACCTTGGGGAATAAGCAATGTGTAGTTCTAGGGAGGGGGGGGGGGGGGGGGGGGGGGGCTGCGGTACCGCGCCATTTTGTCCCGAAGCAATGGTTATGACGTCATATATTAGTCGCATTTTCTGAACCTTTGTATTGGATTTACGTGCAAAGTATATGCCCTTGGCAACATACTTTCCCAGGTGTATAGGTCATTTTAAAATTCAGATGTTCTATATAAAATGGATGGATTTCTAACCAATTTGATAAAGAAACACGATCCACACACCTCAGAATTACAACAAAATGCTTTAAACAAGTCCACTTGTTGTGCCTTTGAACAGAGTGTCTGCCGGGAATGTAAAATTACACAGCGCATTAACCCATGCGCTGGTGAATGTTCGCTGTGTATTATAACAGATCCCCAGTGCATGTTCGCTGCATGCCCCGGTGCATGTTTGCTGCATACCCTGGTGCATGTTCGCTGTTCAGTCGAGCAATATGATTGTGGACCGTATAAATGACGCCATTTTCTTTTGTTCGAAAATGTCAACGTTTTTTACCGTTCTTTCAAAAATAAGGAGTATATTCACATTACAAACACATTTTGTCCGTTCGTTATAAATAAATGGATTAGTTAAATAATAAAACTATCACAATTATACTCGTCGATCTCCGTGGCGTGCATACGTTGGCCCTGTCGGCAATCACTGGTTCGATTCCCGTATATTCCATGTTATCCTTTTATTTTTCTATTTTTTAAACTTTGTTATGTCAATTTGTATAAATTATAAAGGCCGCTCATGCGTTTATAGTGTTCTTTTTATTTATTTATCTATCATTTAACGCTTGATTTATTTAACTTTGTATGTGAAAGTGATTTAACTTGAGTTCAGTTTGATAATGATAGCAAAACTTGTTGTAAAACCATTTTACCAGTGTGCCCAACAATTTCTCCTTTGCACACTTTGTTTATACATTAAGAGATGTCACTTTTAGCTTGTTATAGCTAGGCCTATACAATTGTAAGCAAGTTGCGACCTCTTTGATTTCATGCTGGCTGGTGTGCATCTCGTTAAAACAGTGTCAATTATTTTTTCCACGATACGTATCACGTGACAATCACGATCGTTTTCGCAAGATATCGCAAAATGGCGCGCTATCCCATCCCCTAGTGTAGTTCCAACTCAGTGGATCATCAATGAATCCAACTTTAGTATCAGCCTTGATGAAGACAGAATAAGACCAGTTCCCATGGAAAACTACATTTCCGCGATCAGCCTTACTCGGATCATTACTGCATATGCAAAGAATGCCTTGTTGAATAAATTGTAATATTTCTCTACAATTGAACTGTGCAAACATAAACTAGACAGGACTTGTGCTTCGAGAAACACGAATATTGGTTTTGTTAATTAATTACAATAGGTCAATGACCCTTAGTGACCCTAGAAGCATTTTTTAATTAAGAAATTGTTTTATTTTCAATTAAACTTGTTAATAACTTACATAAAATACAATGCGTGACCAATCATAGAACATAAAAAGACTTAGATTACAAACGTGTTATTGTATACAATTTTAAAATAAATCCAGTTGTTCCTGACTATTTATTTATTAACCTCTACACTGTAGATAGGTGTAATGAGTGTTTATTAGCCACGAGACTGTATACGGTAGTTGCAGTTGTTGTTCATAATCGTCAGACTGTCCGTGGATATAGTGATTGTTAGTTAGTCACCAGATGTACATTGAAAATCTGACAAGCGGTCATTGACCCCTTGTGACCCCATATGACATGTTAATTTTAATAGCTGTTTACGTGAAATAACTGAATATTCACATTTTGACCTCTAGTGACCCCTTGTTGACCTTTGACCTAATTGTACTGATGGACATATTTTCTTGGCTCATCAAACCAAACAAGATAAAACAAGTCCGGTCCAAATCGGACAATGTCTTAACTTTTACGCCTGTAAAGTTCAATGACCCCTAGTGACCCCATATGACATGTGAATTTTAATAGCAGGAGACCCTATGTGCACATGGTCATAAGGAATCATTTGACTAATTGTGGCGATTGTAACATGTAAACTGTAGGAGGAGTAGCGTTTTTAAGGATATTCACATTTTGACCTCTAGTGACCCCTTGTTGACCTTTGAACTAATTCAAATGGTTGACTTATTTTCTTGGCTCATCAAACCAAACAAGATGTCAAAGTTCAGTCAAAATCGGACAATGTCTTAACTTTTATGCCTGTAAAGTTCAATGACCCCTAGTGACCCCATATGACGTGTGAATTTTAATAGCAGGAGACCCTATATGCACATGGTCATAAGGAATCATTTGACTAATTGTGGCGATTGTAACATGTAAACTGTAGGAGGAGTAGCGTTTTTAAGGATATTCACATTTTGACCTCTAGTGACCCCTTGTTGACCTTTGACCTAATTCAAATGATTGACTTATTTTCTTGGCTCATCAAACCAAACAAGATGTCAAAGTTTGGTCTAAATCGGACAATGTCTTAACTTTTATGCCTGTAAAGTTCAATGACCCCTAGTGACCCCATATGACATGTGAATTTTAATCGCAGGAGACCCTATATGCACATGGTCATAAGAAACCATTTGACCAATTGTGGCGATTGTGACATGTAAACTGTAGGAGAAGTAGCATGCGTTGGAAGAAAGAAAGAAGAACTAGAGATAATTGTGATCTTAGATCACGGATATTAGTCGAGGGCTTTGACCTTTGACCTTGCTATATGTTGTCAAAGGGCAATAACCTTAAGTTGCACTATATGTGATAATTTGTTTTATAAATTTCTGCCCTGAAGTAGTTAAAAAAATAAATTTTGAACCCTAATGACCTTTTTTTGACCTTTGACCCCAAGCTTATAATTGACTTTTTTTCTTGGCTTATCAATGCGCACAAGAAAAAAGTAGTCCGGTCAAAATCAGAGCATGTCTTCAGTTTTACACTTGTATAGTTCAATGACCCCTAGTGACCCCGTGTGACATGTCACTTTTAGTGGAGGAGCACCCTATATGAACATTTATACGAGGAATCTTTTGACCAATTCTGACAATCATCAGTCATTTCCTCTCGGACAAATAGTATTTTGAGTAAATGGAGTGAAAAATTACATTTTAACCCCTAGTGACCTTTTCTTGACCTTTGACCCCAAACTTATAATTAACTTTTTTTCTTGGCTTATCAATGCGCACAAGAAAAAAGTAGTCCGGTCAAAATCAGTGCCTGTCTTCAGTTTTACACCTGTATAGTTCAATGACCCCTAGTGACCCCGTTTGACATGTCACTTTTAATGGAGAAGCACCCTATATGAACATGGATGAGAGGAATCTTTTGACAAATTCTGACAATCATCAGTCATTTCGTCTCGGACAAGTAGGATTTTGAGTGCGCGGAGTGAAAATGTACATTTTGACCCCTAGGGGCCTTTTCTTGACCTTTGACCTTAACGGTATGATTGACTTTTGTTCTTGTCTCATCAATGCCCACAAAATAAAAGAGACCCGGTCAAAATCAGAGCATGCCTTACATTTTCCCCCTGTAAAGTTCAATGAACCCTAGTGACCCCGTTTGACCTTTCACTTTTAGTGGAGAAGCACCCTATATGTAAATGGATCCAAGGAATATTTTGACTAATTCTGAGTATCATCAGTCATTTTCCCTCGGACAAGTAGGGTTTTGAGTGAATGGAGTAAAATTTACATTTTGACCCCTAGTAACCCCTAACATTTTTCGATTTAAAAAACCGAACTATTATATATGCGTACGGTCAAAAGGAATATGTTGGCCAATTCTCAAGATCCTAGGTCATTTCAATAAATTGCAAATGCGTTTTAAGTGAAAATCACGTTTTGACCCCTAGTTACCCTTGTGTGACCTTTGACCCCTTATGCTTTACAACCTGAGTAGTGGTGCACATAAGGGTACTTATGACCAAATATGGTCAAAATCGGCTCAATGGTTACGGAGCTATAGGTCCCATGACGTAAGAAAGAAAGAACTAGAGATAATTGTGATCTTATATCACGGATATTAGTCGAGGGCTTTGACCTTTGACTTTGCTATATGTTGTCAAAGGGCAATAACCCTAAGTTGTACTATATTTGATGATTGTTTTTATAAATTTCAGCCCTGAAGTAGTTAAAAAAATACATTTTGAACCCTAATGACCTTTTCTTGACCTTTGACCCCAAACTTATGATTGACTTTTTTTCTTGGCTTATCAATGCGCACAAGAAAAAAGTAATCCGGTCAAAATCAGAGCATGTCTACAGTTTTACACCTGTATAGTTCAATGACCCCTAGTGACCCTGTTTGACATGTCACTTTTAATGGAGAAGCACCCTATTTGAACATGGATAAGAGGAATCTTTTGACAAATTCTGACAATCATCGGTCATTTCGTCTCGGACAAGTAGTATTTTGAGTGCGCGTAGTGAAAATGTACATTTTGACCCCTAGGGACCTTTTTTTGACCTTTGACCTTAACGGTATGATTGACTTTTGTTCTTGTCTCATCAATGCCCACAAAATAAAAGAAATCTGGTCAAAATCGGAGCATGCCTTATATTTCCCCTCTGTAAAGTTCAATGACCCCTAGTGTCCTCGTTTGACATTTCACTTTTAGTGTAGAAGCACCCTATATGTAGATGGATACAAGGAATCTTTTGACCAATTCTGAGTATCATCAGTCATTTTCCCTCGGACAAGTAGGGTTTTGAGTGAATGGAGTAAAAATTTACATTTTGACCCCTAGTAACCCCAAACATTTTTCGATTTAAAAAACCGAACTATTATATATGCGTACGGTCAAAAGGAATATGTTGGCCAATTCTCACGATCCTAGGTCATTTCAATAAATTGCAAATGCGTTTTAAGTGAAAATCACGTTTTGACCCCTAGTTACCCTTGTGTGACCTTTGACCCCTTATGCTTTACAACCTGAGTAGTGGTGCACATGAGGGTTCTTATGACCAAATATGGTCAAAATCGGCTTAATGGTTACGGAGCTATAGGTCCCATGACGGAAGAAAGAAAGAACTAGAGATAATTGTGATCTTAGATCACGGATATTAGTCGAGGGCTTTGACCTTTGACCTTGCTATATGTTGTCAAAGGGCAATAACCTTAAGTTGTACTATATTTGATAATTGTTTTTATAAATTTCAGCCCTGAAGTAGTTAAAAAAATACATTTTGTACCCTAATGACCTTTTCTTGACCTTTGACCCCAAACTTATTATTGACTTTTTTTCTTGGCTTATCAATGCGCACAAGAAAAAAGTAGTCCGCTCAAAATCAGAGCATGTCTTCAGTTTTACACTTGTATAGTTCAATGACCCCTAGTGACCCCGTTTGACATGTCACTTTTAATGGAGAAGCACCCTATATGAACATGGATAAGAGGAATCTTTTGACAAATTCTGACAATCATCGGTCATTTCGTCTCGGACAAGTAGCATTTTGAGTGCGCGGAGTGAAAATGTACATTTTGACCCCTAGGGACCTTTTCTTGACCTTTGACCTTAACGGTATGATTGACTTTTGTTCTTGTCTCAATAATGCCCACAAAATAAAAGAAACCCGGTCAAAATCGGTGCATGCCTTATATTTTCCCTCTGTAAAGTTCAATGACCCCTTGTGACCCCGTTGGACATTTCACTTTTAGTGGAGAAGCACCCTATATGTACATGGATCCAAGGAATCTTTTGACTAATTCTGAGTATCATCAGTCATTTTCCCTCGGACGAGTAGGGTTTTGAGTGATGAAGTAAAAATTTACATTTTGACCCCTAGTAACCCCAAACATTTTTCGATTTGAAAAACCTAACTATTATATATGCGTACGGTCAAAAGGAATATGTTGGCCAATTCTCACGATCCTAGGTCATTTCAATAAATTGCAAATGCGTTTTAAGTGAAAATCACGTTTTGACCCCTAGTTACCCTTGTGTGACCTTTGACCCCTTATGCTTTACAACCTGAGTAGTGGTGCACATGAGGGTTCTTATGACCAAATATGGTCAAAATCGGCTTAATGGTTACGGAGCTATAGGTCCCATGACGGAAGAAAGAAAGAACTAGAGATAATTGTGATCTTAGATCACGGATATTAGTCGAGGGCTTTGACCTTTGACCTTGCTATATGTTGTCAAAGGGCAATAACCTTAAGTTGTACTATATTTGATAATTGTTTTTATAAATTTCAGCCCTGAAGTAGTTAAAAAAATACATTTTGTACCCTAATGACCTTTTCTTGACCTTTGACCCCAAACTTATTATTGACTTTTTTTCTTGGCTTATCAATGCGCACAAGAAAAAAGTAGTCCGCTCAAAATCAGAGCATGTCTTCAGTTTTACACTTGTATAGTTCAATGACCCCTAGTGACCCCGTTTGACATGTCACTTTTAATGGAGAAGCACCCTATATGAACATGGATAAGAGGAATCTTTTGACAAATTCTGACAATCATCGGTCATTTCGTCTCGGACAAGTAGCATTTTGAGTGCGCGGAGTGAAAATGTACATTTTGACCCCTAGGGACCTTTTCTTGACCTTTGACCTTAACGGTATGATTGACTTTTGTTCTTGTCTCAATAATGCCCACAAAATAAAAGAAACCCGGTCAAAATCGGTGCATGCCTTATATTTTCCCTCTGTAAAGTTCAATGACCCCTTGTGACCCCGTTGGACATTTCACTTTTAGTGGAGAAGCACCCTATATGTACATGGATCCAAGGAATCTTTTGACTAATTCTGAGTATCATCAGTCATTTTCCCTCGGACGAGTAGGGTTTTGAGTGATGAAGTAAAAATTTACATTTTGACCCCTAGTAACCCCAAACATTTTTCGATTTGAAAAACCGAACTATTATATATGCGTACGGTCAAAAGGAATATGTTGGCCAATTCTGACGATCCTAGGTCATTTCACTAAATTGCAAATGCGTTTTAAGTGAAAATCACGTTTTGACCCCTAGTTACCCTTGTGTGACCTTTGACCCATTATGCTTTACAACCTGAGTAGTGGTGCACATAAGGGTACTTATGACCAAATATGGTCAAAATCGGCTTAATGGTTACGGAGCTATAGGTCCCATGACGTAAGAAAGAAAGAAAGAACTAGAGATAATTGTGATCTTAGATCACGGATATTAGTCGAGGGCTTTGACCTTTGACCTTGCTATATGTTGTCAAAGGGCAATAACCTTAAGTTGCACTATATGTGATAATTGGTTTTATAAATTTCTGCCCTGAAGTAGTTAAAAAAATAAATTTTGAACCCTAATGACCTTTTTTTGACCTTTGACCCCAAGCTTATAATTGACTTTTTTTCTTGGCTTATCAATGCGCACAAGAAAAAAGTAGTCCGGTCAAAATCAGAGCATGTCTTCAGTTTTACACTTGTATAGTTCAATGACCCCTAGTGACCCCGTGTGACATGTCACTTTTAATGGAGGAGCACCCTATATGAACATTTATACGAGGAATCTTTTGACCAATTCTGACAATCATCAGTCATTTCCTCTCGGACAAGTAGTATTTTGAGTAAATGGAGTGAAAAATTACATTTTAACCCCTAGTGACCTTTTCTTGACCTTTGACCCCAAACTTATTATTGACTTTTTTTCTTGGCTTATCAATGCGCACAAGAAAAAAGTAGTCCGGTCAAAATCAGAGCCTGTCTTCAGTTTTACACCTGTATAGTTCAATGACCCCTAGTGACCCCGTTTGACATGTCACTTTTAATGGAGAAGCACCCTATATGAACATGGATGAGAGGAATCTTTTGACAAATTCTGACAATCATCAGTCATTTCGTCTCGGACAAGTAGGATTTTGAGTGCGCGGAGTGAAAATGTACATTTTGACCCCTAGGGACCTTTTCCTGACCTTTGACCTTAACGGTATGATTGACTTTTGTTCTTGTCTCATCAATGCCCACAAAATAAAAGAAACCCGGTCAAAATCAGAGCATGCCTTACATTTTCCCCCTGTAAAGTTCAATGAACCCTAGTGACCCCGTTTGACCTTTCACTTTTAGTGGAGAAGCACCCTATATGTAAATGGATCCAAGGAATATTTTGACTAATTCTGAGTATCATCAGTCATTTTCCCTCGGACAAGTAGGGTTTTGAGTGAATGGAGTAAAATTTACATTTTGACCCCTAGTAACCCCAAACATTTTTCGATTTAAAAAACCGAACTATTATATATGCGTACGGTCAAAAGGAATATGTTGGCCAATTCTCAAGATCCTAGGTCATTTCAATAAATTGCAAATGCGTTTTAAGTGAAAATCACGTTTTGACCCCTAGTTACCCTTGTGTGACCTTTGACCCCTTATGCTTTACAACCTGAGTAGTGGTGCACATAAGGGTACTTATGACCAAATATGGTCAAAATCGGCTCAATGGTTACGGAGCTATAGGTCCCATGACGTAAGAAAGAAAGAAAGAAGAACTAGAGATAATTGTGATCTTAGATCACGGATATTAGTCGAGGGCTTTGACCTTTGACCTTGCTATATGTTGTCAAAGGGCAATAACCTTAAGTTGTACTATATGTGATAATTGTTTTTATAAATTTCAGCCCTGAAGTAGTTAAAAAAAATACATTTTGAACCCTAATGACCTTTTTTTGACCTTTGACCCCAAACTTATAATTGACTTTTTTTCTTGGCTTATCAATGCGCACAAGAAAAAAGTAGTCCGGTCAAAATCAGAGCATGTCTTCAGTTTTACACCTGTATAGTTCAATGACCCCTAGTGACCCCGTTTGACATGTCACTTTTAATGGAAAAGCACCCTAGTTGAACATGGATATAGAGGAATCTTTTGACAAATTCTGACATTAATCGGTCATTTCGTCTCGGACAAGTAGTATTTTGAGTGCGCGGAGTGAAAATGTACATTTTGACCCCTAGGGACCTTTTTTTGACCTTTGACCTTAACAATATGATTGACTTTTGTTCTTGTCTCATCAATGCCCACATAATAAAAGAAACCCGGTCAAAATCAGAGCATGCCTTATATTTTCCCCTTGTAAAGTTCAATGACCCCTAGTGACCCCGTTTGACATTTCATTTTTAGTGGAGAAGCACCCTATATGTACATGGATCCAAGGAATCTTTTGACCAATTCTGAGTATCATCAGTCATTTTCCCTCGGACAAGTAGGGTTTTGAGTGAATGGAGTCAAATTTACATTTTGACCCCTAGTAACCCCAAACATTTTTCGATTTAAAAAACCGAACTATTATACATGCGTACGGTCAAAAGGAATATGTTGGCCAATTCTCAAGATCCTAGGTCATTTCAATAAATTGCAAATGCGTTTTAAGTGAAAATCACGTTTTGACCCCTAGTTACCCTTGTGTGACCTTTGACCCCTTATGCTTTACAACCTGAGTAGTGGTGCACATAAGGGTACTTATGACCAAATATGGTCAAAATCGGCTCAATGGTTACGGAGCTATAGGCCTTATGACAGGAGAAAGAAAGAAAGAAAGAAAGAAGAAGAAGAAACAGCTAGAATACAGTATATTAGTCGTTTCTCGACTAATATAAAGAAACAGCTAGAATACAGTATATTAGTCGTTTCTCGACTAATATAAAGAAGAAGAAACAGCTAGAATACAGTATATTAGTCGTTTCTCGACTAATATAAAGAAAGAAACAGGACGAATACAGTATATTAGTCGTTTCTCGACTAATATAAAGAAGAAAGAAACAGCTAGAATACAGTATATTAGTCGTTTCTCGACTAATATAAAGAAAGAAAATGAGGATAACAGTATATTGGTTTGCTGCGCAAAACCAATATAAGAAGAAAGAAAGAAAATGAGGATAACAGTATATTGGTTTGCTGCGCAAAACCAATATAACAAACACCTGGAATATTTGTAAACAAAATTAGGATACGCATTCTGTCGGGAAATGTTTGTAGGTATGGTATACTATAATAATGAATCATATAGGTTTATCCCATCGGATATTCGTCGGAGACGTTTGAACACGAATCAATGTTTTTGAGATACTATTTTGTTATATGGGAATGTTCTGTCACACTTGCGGTTGTTTTATTATCTGCAAATATAAACAGTAGATGTTTCCTTAAGGGTGTATTGGTTTTAAGGTAGTATTTTATTGCAAACGTCTCTTATTATTTGTATTATTAATAGGTTAAATATCACATTATATTTACAATGATAGATTTAATATACACTAGAGCATGTTCACTATTCAATAAAATATCTCTGTGCACTGACGAGTATATATAAACAAGGGCCGTTGACATGCTAATTTCTCTCCGGTAGTTGTGAGATTATTTGACAAATAGCCCCAAAGCAGACATGGAAGTTCATGGAACGTTATTATGATTTCAATAACCTAACGAAATTGATATGACTTTTCGATCCTTATTCATTATACCCCACTATTTGGCAACTATGAATATTATACTCAGTTATCAGTCAACTGAATCGATCAACTGAATCGTTGAATTACTGAACATATACATTATAGGCACTATACATACAAAAATAAAAAATTAATCATGACCATGTGACCTGAATATAACCATGAGAAATAAAAAAACAAAAAACAATTAAAACTCGTCTTCCTAAAGGGGCGGGGCGGGGGGACCCCTAAGAATTTTCGCCGATTGCGCTGAAACGCAAAGGACTGTTACATATGGCGTCTAGGGGATCACTTTAACATCCCTTGCACTCCTTTTGACGAACAAAATTGAGGGTACCACCTTATCCTGGGGTAGGGTAAGCCGTCAAAATCAGAAAGTAGGGGGGGGGGGGGGGGGGTTGCCAACTGACAATTTTTTAAAATTTTTGAAACATATCTTAATTGTATGGTCCTGAAAATATTATAGTAGCCCATATGTTATAAACATCATTTCCCTCACTTATCATGCCTATAAGCAAAAAAACGGGTGAAATTTCTATATTTGGAACTTTTTTGGCGAAAATGTCAATAATGGCATATATTTCACTTTACAGCGAATACGGCGGGATTTTGAGGTGAGCCATGTTTAGTGACGTCATTGTGTCGTCATGCGTGGGATGTTTGTACTTGTTTTGGTACGTATGAAAAGAGGGGACCTCTGGCTATGCCATGTTGCCCAAATAAGCATACTCTGCATCTTGGTTTGGATTGTTTTAAGCCCCCCGTAAGTAGCAGTGTTATAAAAAAACATCTCAGGAGGACGTGTATGGAAGCATAAGTGTGTCATTTTCGCCTTAACCCCAGATAAGGGACCTAAACCCCAGATAAGGCGGGCCTTATCTGGGGTTAACGATCCTTATCTGGGGATAAGGATCGTTAACCCCAGATAAGGCCCGCTTATCTGGGGTTAAGGCGGGAAATGACACACTTGTGCTGCATTTGTGTGTCATAGGATCGTTAACCCCAGATAAGGCGCCTTATCCCTAGTTAACGATCCTTATCTGGGGATAAGGATCGTTAACCCCAGATAAGGCGCCTTATCTAGGGGTTAACGATCCTTATCCCCAGATAAGGATCCTTAACTAGGGATAAGGCGCCTTATCCGGGGGTTAACGATCCTTATCCCCAGATAAGGATCGTTAACTAGGGATAAGGCGCCTTATCTGGGGGTTAACGATCCTTATCCCCAGATAAGGATCGTTAATCCCAGATAAGGACGCCTTATCCGGGGGTTAACGATCCTTATCCCCAGATAAGGATCGTTAACTAGGGATAAGGCGCCTTATCTGGGGGTTAACGATCCTTATCCCCAGATAAGGATCGTTAACTAGGGATAAGGAGCCTTATCTGGGGGTTAACGATCCTTATCCCCAGATAAGGATCCTTAACTAGGGATAAGGCGCCTTATCCGGGGGTTAACGATCCTTATCCCCAGATAAGGATCGTAAACCCCAGATAAGGCCGCCTTATCCGGGGGTTAACGATCCTTATCCCCAGAAAAGGATCGTTAACTAGGGATAAGGCGCCTTATCTGGGGGTTAACGATCCTTATCCCGAGATAAGGATCGTTAACTAGGGATAAGGCGCCTTATCGGGGGGTTAACGATCCTTATCCCCAGATAAGGATCATTAACCCCAGATAAGGCCCGCCTTATCTGGGGTTTAGGTCCCTTATCTGGGGTTAAGGCGGAAATGACACACGTATGCTTCCATAGACGTGGGATAAACATGATATGCACATTGGAACAAATATGCTTTAAGACGATCTTTAAAAGCAGTACTTGAAACTCAACAACGAAAGTCCACAGGAAGATAATTTTACAATTTGGGTGCGCATGAAGAAAATGCTCTATCACCATAACATGATAATGTTTTTGGTTTTGAAAGCAGTAAGAAGCTGGTTTATGTAAGATAGGTTGCATATGCATAAATGTATTTTATCATATATAAATGATCACGATGATTGAGCCCCCCACACCCAATTATTAAATGGACTACGGTATAACGTTTCTTTTGATATGGCCTGCAGATTGTATGCTAATATTATCGATAAATAAAAAGCTACCTAACTTGTTTTGTTGTTGTAAATAAACATGGAAATCCAGGTCGGGAAATATCCAGTGTAATTGCCAGCGTGTGTAAAGCTCCATTCTGACACTAACCTCGGCCAAGAACGTCCCTGTCACGTCAAGGATTCATCGGAACACCCATGACGATTAAGATTCTCGGTATCACCTCGTGTGTGTTTACTTTTCCCGACAGGTAGGTATTTAATGTTTTACATAATTCAAGTCAATTACATATGGATGGTCACGTTGTGTCTATAACCCGTAGGTAAGGTTGATTATCCAGGGACAATTAACGTTGCTTATATCTAGGGACTTTATCGCTTCAGATTCCACACCATTAAATGATTGTAGTCCTTGAGCATCCTGTGGCCCAATCATAATCATAAGTAATCGGGAAAGGTACTCATTGCCCCAAATGATTAAAGTTGGAATATAATCCTGATTTTAGGACTTATCTATTAGGGAGCACATTAAAACTCGACCGCGCGGCAACCGCCGGTTCCGCCCGGTTGGACCGCATATCATTGTTTAGAACAATAGAAACCGGCTGCAACCGCACGGAACTCCACGGAACCGGCGGTTGCCGGGCGGTCGAGTTTTGATGTGCTCCCTTACCACAGTGCAAAAAGAGAACTTTTCAATCCATTATTTTGTAGGTTTTTAGTTTATTTTGATCGTACATGTTCTGTCAACACTGTTGAATGTTTTGATGATAAATCAGAGCGATACACCAGCTACCCAAAATCGGGGGCTCATTTCTCGCTACTTTTAGGGTTACCTTATATAAATGTGTAGTTCAATAATCACAAATATCATGAACTTGAAGAAAAATGTAAAGTTGATAAATCCAGTCGCTTTATATAAGTGAGAACTTCGACTTTTTTTAAATACCTCTTTAACATGTAAAAGTATAGGTGGCCTATAGTGGTGTGGTACCTTCAGATTCCACGCCAGTAAATAATTTCAGTCTTGTGGACGACAATCAAAAGGTTTTTTTTATCAGCTGGGCATCCTGTGGCCCATTAATTATAGAATTAATCAGAAATGGTACTTATTGCTCCCAAATGATTAAAGTTGTAGTTTAATCCTGATTTTAGGACTATTACCTAATACCACAGTGGAAAAAGAAATATTTTCAATGCATTTTGTAGGTTTTTTGGATGTATTTTGATTGTAAATGATCTGGCAACATTTCTCAACTTTTTCTGATAAATGAGGGCGCTACACCAATTGTCCAACTTTGGGGTCTTATTTCTCAGAACTTTCGGGGTTACCATATATATTTGTTTTGATTAAATGATCAAAGATATCATAAAATTTAAGGAAAATGTCAAATTGAAAAATCCAGTCGCTTTTTAAGCGAGAAAATGGGCTTTTTGTAACAACCCTTTTACATGTAAACGTATAGGGAAACCATTTAGTGGTGTGAAATCTGAATTCAGGAGTTTATATATCCGAGACTTGATCATAAATTGAGGACCCTAGATCTAAAAGGGGGTTAAGTCACATTGAAAATGGCAAAAACTGGGTTTTATTGTGTCCATGTGTGGACTTGACCCACTCAGGTTGTACCTCCCATGGACTCTTACATAGTTTTACCACATGACTTAACTGTAACATTTGAACAGAGGGTGCAGAGATCCTCCTTGTAGCAGAAACTGATACTAAACTACAATTTCACAAGATTGTGACTTAACCCCCTTTTAGATCTAGGGCCCTCAATTACAACCATGACTGCAACTCATAGAGTCATATTGCAGTGAAATGAACGAAGATTGAATGTAAGGCAAGTAGTTGCTGTAGGATGCATAATAATGCTGTGCTTGATTGTCAATGTACGACGAAATAGAGGCATTGATAACGTCTTTATCATAACGTGGAAAGGAAACCCTAGTAGAACTGACGTATAAAGACTTCACACAGCTTAATAAATGGGAATACACATTAGATTGAATGTAATACAAGAGGCAGCTGGAAATGGTTTACAGACATTGCGCTCTTGTGTATTAAATATCGCTACAATTATTACTTGCCAATATCAAATTATAACGTATTATCGATCTTCTATTATTTAGAAACAATTTAGTTTGGAGTGATCATGGATTGGCACGTCCACATATTGAGTAGTGAATGTGGGCGTAGCTGGTATCCACTATGTTGAAAATATGGACTCTTTGTAGTGCATAGTAAGGTTGATTGTGATACACGGGGCAGCGGGAAGTCGCAAATCAACATTATACTTATGTGGTATGTTTTAAATGTTAAAGGGACACTGAGAGATGGAAGTGAACACTAGTTCTTTTTGGAAATCAGTTTTTTTGCACCTACGTAATACTAAGTACCATTTGAAACCGTTTAACCTAATTCGCCGTCTACCATGTAAAATGTCACGATTAGTAATTTTCGATGTAGGTAATTTCGATGAAGATCACTTCGAAATTATCAGCATCACTCACTACATAACTTATTTCACCAAATTTCAATCTAGCTCCATTATTTAACCGTTTTCCCATACATCATTACACTTCACTATTGAAACAATCCCTTTTTTTCTCCAAATTTACATTTTTCTCGGCAACCTCTCAATGCCTCTTTAATAATGTATGGGACAAGCGTGATGAACGTAGAAGCACTAACCTATTGGGACTTGAGACAGCTTAATATCAAAATAACAATATAAAGTGAGTCAGATTTTTCATACCTTGAAGTAAATCCTAAAGAGATAGCATGCACTCAGACGGTATTAAATTTTGCGGTTGTGGGTTTGCTTTCTATTTAAAATATATGCGACCGTCATCACGACAGCTATGGGTTTGCATTTCTTAAACATTACGATTTTGAGTCAAAATTGACCATGAGGGCGCTTTTTAAGATGTTTCGCAACTTTTCATTCACTCGCTATTTTAAAGTTTACAGCTAAAAAGATGATCACAAATTCGACCTGCTCGAGAAATTTGAGCATTTTATCACAATTGGTTTGTCCGTAGCGCTCATTTGATCGTTCATATAGGCGCCACCGTTGAAAGAACCGTTTAAATGCGTGCTACAGACAAACTAATTGTGATAGAACGCTCAGATTTCTTGAGCATATATAACTTTTTATCATCTTCGTAGCTGTAAACTTTCAAATAGCGAATGAATGAAAACTTGCGAACAAACTTGAAAAGCGCTCTCGTGGTCAATTTTGACCCCAAATGTTCAATTTTCATGTAACTTTCAAAATAAGGTAGTTTATGCTTATTTACATTTATTTTGACTCCAAAATCACAGCAAAATGCCAGGAAATGAGTAATATAAAGGATTTTGTACTTAAAGAGCAGTACTTCAACATTAGTGTGCCAACAAAATTCAATCTACTTATTCTATTTTAACTTTAATAAACAAATCATCTGCAGGAATTGTCATACTTGATATAATATTCTTACGTAATATTATTTTCGATGATAATGAAGTTAGGGGATTCTATTTAGGAAGAGCAATACTGCAGAGTACACTGTACAAGATTACGGAGACATTTACAATAAAAAAACATAAAAGGCTAAACATTGATAGTATTTGACTGTAATATCAACAACAGCTGAATACTGTAGTCTACCTTCAATATCCAAGCATATGACTAAGACTTGAAGTGGTTCTCGTATTCCAAACATCATTATTACGCTGTAATAATTTGGTATTATGCAATTAAGTACAACAAATACTCTAAATGTCACGGTAAAACATTGGCAGCAGTCCTGCCAATAAACTATACACATTTTACAGGTTTACAACAAACTGTAATAATATATACCGTTACGCGACATAGGTCTATATTACATGTTTAAAGGAATTATGAAGTTAGGTAGGTCTTCAGTGTGTGTAATTTTTACGGTAATTTGTTTGCAGAATTGCTGCCAGTATGTTACTGTATACTGTACGGCATTTTTAGTTTTTTATCAAGTTTTCTGAATAATTTTAAAGAATATGACCGTGTAATATTATGATTATTGCAAGGCGTGTATGAAATAGACTCCTAATAAATAGCAAACAGACGGACTTGTTTAAACCCAAATATGCGTTGACAATGTTAAATAACGAAATACGGAACGACTGGCACATACATTGTAATTGATTCATACTGACATCTGTCATATATCAATAGACCAGAGAACGTAATATCGAGGGTTGAGCGCCAGAAGGCCGTAACTCAAAAAATGCTATTCAACTTTCGAATATTCGGGACTCTTACTAATACACTGTAGCACCCAACTTATAACTCTAGTTTTAATGAAATTAAGAGTGTTTATGAGTTATCTCTTTATGGTTCGGTAAATCTAGTTTTTTTTACAAGCCTCCATTTGAAGCTTGTCCTTTTGCCAACACAGTCATATCACTTTTGCTGCCATGTTTCTCTTTGGTAGTCTTAACCCTCTAACCTTTAAAATGTTTTTAAAATAAATCTATGACATTCCCATTTTAAATGGGTTTTTTAGCACAAGATCCACAAATTAATATTCTATCTAAAATTCTATCTAAGGCATGCAGTTATTAGGAATAGTATCGCTCTGTAACTCATAAAATATTCATCATTTATGATTAGAAATGTAAATCTGCAAGAGAGCGGACCCCACGCCTCAAGATGCTCAGCTTGCAGGGGCGTAACAGAGGTTGGTTGTCAGGGGGGGGGCACAGCCAAATAAATTTCTGGTTAGAATAATTCCGTCCCGGAATTTTTCGTAAAAGGTTGCCCCAAATGTTTTTCCAGTCAACCATGAATTTCACGTAAGTGGGGGGGGGGGGGGGGGGGGGGTGGGGGAGGGGGGTGGGTGGGGGAGGGGGGGGGGGGGGGGGTGGGGGAGGGGGGGGGGGTAGGGTAAAAAAAAAATTCGCACGATCAAAAAAATTCGTACGGTCACAAAATTTCGCAGTACAAAAAGCTTAGTGCTTTTTGTACTGCGAAATCATCTTTCATTCTTTCTTTCCCTTTCTTCTTTTCTTTCTTTCCCCTTTTTTTCTCCTTTTCCTTTTTCTTTTTCCTCCTTTTTCCTTTCTCTCTCTCTTTTCTTTCCCTTTCCCCCTTCTTTTCCTCTTTTCCCTTCCCCCTATTTTTCCTGCTGGGTAGGTTTGAATTTCCTGCTGAACACCTTCAGGGGGGGGGGGGGGGCACTGTGCCCCCCTGCCCCCCGGCTGTTACGCCACTGTCAGCTTGCTACGCTTACAATAGGCCGTATTCATAACAATAAGTAATTACTTTTACTAAAGTAACAACCCCCTTTTAATAACCTTTTACTTAAATGTTTATTCATAGAAATAAGCAATGACTTTAAAGTAAAAGCTGCACATTTTAAGCATTAGTAATTGCTTTTTACTTATAAGTAAATGCCAGAGAAATTAGCACCTACTTCAATTTGTATTCATAAAAATGACCTGTTGACTAGCTGCCCTGATCTGGCAAAAGGGTGTATCTTCAAAAATCGCATTTTGAGAAAAATGACCTTGAAAGTTGAAACACTTGGCGTTTTTATCTAAAAAGGTCATTAGTCTTGATTTTTGTTTTAATGATTCAATTGTGTTTTAAATTTAAACAGCAAGTTTGTTTAATGAGTTGATGGGTTTTGGTTTCCCTGCAAAAAGTACTTTTATCAAGATACACCCTTTTGCCAAAATAATCACATCAACAAGTGTATTGTGTGTTAGGCAAAACGGTGTATGTTAAGTTACATCGCATTATTTCGCATCATATGATTAGGCAAAAGGGTGTATGTTACGGTACCTCTGTCCTAATATAGGTTTAACCCACCTCGAATACTCATGCGATTACGGTACTCCAATATGTATTCCATGATACTGAGCGCCCATCTGCCCGTCTACTCTTTAATAGAAAGGAACTTGACAATAATGTGTGCCCCATAACCCCTACATATAATATAATCAATATTGTGTACGGTCTAGTCTAGTCTGGCCTAGGCCTATGCATCTGCATATAAAAAGCCTAGGTGTAATATTGATACAGGCCTATAGTATACATAGGGCCTAGTTGCCATGTTGTACCCGATACTTTTGGTCTAGTACTTGCCTAGCCTAGCCCCTACATACAATACAATAATTATTGTGCAAGATCTAGTCGATGTATGTATGGTCTAGTCTAGTCTGGCCTAGGCTTATGCATCTGCATAGGCCTAGGTGTAATATTGATACAGGCCTATACATGTGGCCTAGTTGCCACGTTGTACCCGATACGTTTGGTATTGAACTCTCCTAGCCTAGCCCCTACATATAATACAATAATTATTGTGTACGGTCTAGTCTTGTCTGGCCTAGGCTTATGCATCTGCACATGATGTAGCATGACAGTGCAAAACATAGCATGTACAATTTACAGACGCTCATGTTACCATGCCATGTAAACTTAACACTTCATTTATCTGTACACAAAATCAGAGCTACAGACTTAATAATAACTACTTACATTTCTTTTTAAAGGTATAGTTCCAACATTATTTTACCCCTGCTGAAGGCCATTTTTGCTGATCCAGCTGCTTGCTGCTGGCACCCCTAGCAACTAGCTGTTAATAGGGTGTAACAACATACAATCGCCCTCTGTGGTTCAGTGGTTAAATTGGCAAAAGGGCTTATCTTGACATACACAGTGTAAAATCAAAATGATTTTTTAGGCAAAAGGGTGCATCTTAAACATACCCCCTTTTGCCTACAAAATTAAAATCAAGCAGTTGTTATTCATTTATGGCAGAACAATGTATCATATAGATAGGCTGTTTTACCGTGAAAAACACTGACCACATGCAGTGTATCTTAAGATACACCGTTTTGCCAGATGCAACTGAAAGAAAATGTAAAAATTACCTTGAGATAGCACCTGCTATCTTTAAAACGGGGCATGATGGTGTTCTAAGACTTTGATAAATGGAAAGAGCGCCCTCGGTTTACCCAAGTAATGATTCAAACTCAAAAAGGGTGTATTTTAAGATACACCCTTTTGCCAGATCTGGGCCGTGCAGCATTTACTAGTGATTGTATAAGCACCTCATTTGTGGTTTGCTGTTTAGCCAGTACAGACATATCACATATTCTGCCATGTTTTTACCTCGAAGACCACAACCTAAGGTGTATAACATCAGGTTTAATCAATTTTCATCAATTTTATTCTGGAAATATACCATGCTTTCTAGCTTTTTATAATTGGCCTTTTGTGGATGGTACTGTAGTACAATAGCAACTACTTGAGAACTTACTAACTGTGGCAAGTAACACCTGTACTCATTTAGCAAATGGTTATGAATAACATTTTTAGCAATTGCTTAGACTAGACCTTTTACTTACCTAGCTGTTTACTTATAGCATTTACTAGTTAGTAATTACTTATTTTTATGAATACGGCCTATTATGGTATATAAGAGCCCCCTCCCCGCCAACTTTCCACCAAAAACACCCCCCTTGAAAAAATCTTGCGTACACGCCTGAATTAATTAAGTAATTAAGTTATTCAGAACTTGCTAGCTGTGACAAGTAACAAGTGTTCTCATAAGCAAAAGCTTATGAATACGTTTTTTAGCAATTACTTATGCTAAACTGTTTACTTAGTAATTGCTTTTTATTTATAGCTTTTACTAGTTAGTATTTACTTATTTTTTTATGAATACGGGCTATCGTGCAACACTAGCATGCTTCACTTTCATCAATTCAACACTGTTTCAGTCATCAGTGGCTACTGTTTACTGATTCCCATTGACATCATATGGAAATAAAAGACTTATATAATATTGTTAAACGAAGGTCTTTAAGAAAATCCTGCTGCAAGGAATACAATTGAAAAAGGAATCCTCTATCGTTTTTCTTAAATACCTTTTTTTTAATCACACACTTGTAAGTTTAAGTTAGGATTCAACTTGTTCATGATATGATTATGCGGCCAAGTAATGTATATCAGTACCGTGTATTAGAAGGTGGAATTACCTTCAGGAATTTATTACTTCGATACATGTTTGGCATATTTGTTAGAAACCCTGTTAACTGTAGTGATGCTAAGCATGCTGGACTGTACAATCTTCTTTTTAAGAGCTCCGTCCATTCATTTTGTCTGGCAAGTGTTAATAGTAAAACATTAATCTTGAATATCGGGCAACGTTACTATCTATCAATGTATAACCAATGCTGCATCAGACACAAAATCTTTTCAGAAAATTGAAATGGAAGGGATGAATTATGGACGTTGCAGATATCATGTCTGACACAAGACACTGTGTGTCATATCCATTACATTCCAGTTGCCTGTAATGTTTGAGCCCAAGTTTGACAGGTTGACCTGGCCATGACGCTAGTATCCATCCAGCACCATTGACCGAATGCTGGGGGACCTTGAGTTTGGCAGCGGTAGAACTGGTAGCAAGCCCCCAGGCGCTGCAGTCTTGCCACATGACTTAGCACACATGGTGACTTTCAGCCATATTTGGGGTAGTTTTAAAACTAAAATATGCTCTTCGGATAATATAATATGATTTTTTTTCTCGAAATTTGAACTTTGTTTTTACAAAATATGATATAGCACTAGTTTTTTATGAAAATTGAATTTAAAAGTTGGAATTTCTTAACACAACAACATTTTTCAAAAGGAATGTATATGGCTTCTAGTTACACCCAGACTAAAGAGCCTTGAGCCATGCTTAGGACAGCGGTAGAAATGGTAGCAAGCACGCTGGCAAGACACAGGTGGTATGAAATAAATCAGATAAATGGTGTAGGAGGGGATGATTTATTACCCTGGATAAGTATCAAAAGCCGTGGTCAAGAAAGTTGGATATCATACAGAGAACGGAACCGTTATGATCAGCTATTTATGGATCACTAAGTTTATTAGAGCGGTTCTCGGGTTTCGCTTTTTTATGGGTTTCGCGTTTTGTGGGTTTCGCGGTGTTTGGATTTGGTGGTTGACAAATCTGGCAGTTATTGATTGAGTGAACAATGTTCTGGAGATTAGTTTGTTAAAGTCGTTTTGACATTATATGTTTGGGTCTTAGCAGAACTATGGAGGACGGGCGGAGATTGACAAAATGGAATGAGTATAAATACGAGGTAATCACCCATATTCGTCAAAATGTTACCTAAGTACATGTTCTTATACAGTCTTCATTTGTTGTATGGATGATTCATCAATGTTGAGGGGAGGGGGAATTGTGACATTCAAATGGTAGGTTACAAATTGATATATGTTTTGGTTGAAAATGTTTGTAATTTGAAAAAGGTCCTTGAAAATGCTATTGGTAAACCCGTAGATAGAGCAAGGTGCTTTATTGAAATTGAAGGTTCGATTTGTAAATGTGGATACCAACATTTATCTAAGAATTGCAAAGGGACTTGATCATGTATAATTTGATGCATTCTCTCATCATACATGTCATAGGGTCTTTTGACAATAATTCATACACTCTTAGTGGTGTCCGACCAATCAGAAAGCAAGAAACTAAAATACGCGGAGTGCATTGAACGTGTCTACTGCACTCCGCGTGTGCGCCGTTGACTGCGCGCACCACGCGCTTTGTTTTGATTCGTTGTTCAGGAATCGTGGGAATCCCGATTTTCACTGCGGGTGTTAACAAACTTGTTAAAATGTTTTTATTCGTTTTTATAAAGATCAACAATTATGCTCAAATTGTGAATTTTGATTTGTAAGTGTCGTGTATGAATTAGGTTAATGCATGCGTATGTTTTGTTTCTCGAAAAATTAGAAAAATCAATGCACTTGCGCAAATGTGGATATGCTCACAATAGCACTCCCCTTCGGGGTCGTGCCATTATTCACACATCAAGATCAGCGCGCGTGCATTGATTTGTCCAATTTCTCTCGAAACAACACATACGCATTTATTGACCTATAATCCATGAACTCATACTTGCTTGAAGGCATGAAGTTGAAGGCATAGACAC
This sequence comes from Ophiura sarsii, assembly GCA_035610835.1. Lineage (NCBI taxonomy): Eukaryota > Metazoa > Echinodermata > Ophiuroidea > Amphilepidida > Ophiuridae > Ophiura > Ophiura sarsii. Next base: position 8,665,885 of record CM069456.1, on the reverse strand, counting down.
GATATTCCTAATATTTTCATGTAGGCTTATATTGGATGATATTTTTTGGCAAGTAAAGTATAGATTATATTCAGGTATGACACTACAAGATATAAACTTGCTAAATAATGATTAATAAGGTGTCTATCCGTCATTGATATTCTTGATATGTGTAGTTTCTGAGCTGATACTATTTAATATATACACATGGAAAAAAGTATCGCACCACTTGTTGAAAAGTGCAAATGTGGCCTCGAATTTTGCCACCATGGTGTGATAGTAAGGATAATTTGTTTGTGAAAACTGCCCAGCAAAATGTTATGCAATAAAAGGGCCACATTTGAGTTTGTGACGTAATCGATGTTTTTCAAGGCCAATGGGAAAATGCATAAAACAAGTTTGGATATAACGCGATATTGAGAGGCCCAATGATTAATCTCGATAGTTGTAATCCCTGGTAACACATTCCAGCCTTCCAAGGTCAAAGGTCATCTGGGGTCAAATTTCAAAAGTTGCCCGATTGTCCTCAAATATGAAAAACACCCTTTTTCATACACCCAACGGTTATGGGGTCAAAGGTCAAAATAAGTCAAATTTTAAATAAGTTCAAATGACAAAAACAATATTGCGGAAGTGTTGACCGAGGTCAAATAATAATACAAAAATCAACGGTGACCTCATCGTATATACTGAATTTATGAGCAACAAAAAAATGGCATGTTTGGACTCATTCACTGCATTGTAGCCTATAATGTCTAAATGGAACATTTCTTGCACCAAATACAGAACTAATAATATAATGACTATTTTAAGTTTTTAAAGTCTATTCAATATCGAGTTATACCCAAACTTGTTTTATGCATGTTTTTGGACAAAAGCATGCATTTTCCCCTTGGCCTTGAAAAACATTACATCGATTACGTCACAAACTAAAATGTGGCCTTTTTTATTGCATAGCATTTTGTAGGACAGCTTACGCAAACAAATGATCCTTAATATCACACCATGGTGGCAAAATTCGAGGCCACATTTGCACTTTTTCAAAACAAAAAAAAGTGGTGCGATACTTTTTTCCATGTGTATAGTTAAATTGCAGCAGAGTTTCCTGTGATATACGGTATATGAAAATAAGTAATGACAATTTCTCTTTATTTCCGAAGAGAAATATTCTATTTTGCATGGATAAAATTACACTAATAAAATATACAATTCCTGGGAATACATACGTCTGTGTCTACCATCAGATTGAGCATATGAGGGGATTTAAAAATAATTTCGTTCCTTAGTATGGTTACGAACGATATTTGCTTGTTAGGACAATCTTGTAAAAATATATGAATTGTTAAAATCAGAAAAGAAGACGAAATGTCTATCTGCATAAGGTGATGACTACATTTATGTTTAGCCGGCGTCATAACGCTTTGGACACATTCGAAATAGTCAACGTGTGCTTTTGAACCGGGAGGTGATTTTTGACAAGCATTCATTTTGAACACTTAAATCGTAATTTAAAATGATAACACCCACTTGTGTTTAAAAACATGCAGGTTTTTACGTTTTAAAATGCATTAATACAGTTTACAATCCGTTGCAAGAAAACAATAACAAAAATTATGTTCATATTATGTGCGTCAAGACAGCCCGGGTCGACATTTTGGTTTAACTTATTGGGCCACACAATCTTATAACGCGATCTCTGATTGGACGACATGTTGGAGCAATTGGCCTATTGGTCAACTATTCGTAGGGAGAATTGAACGCCCGATATACGATTGAATGTTTGTCCTCGGTGTTCCTATGTGATTGGGTAAAAGTGTGAGAATAAATACCTTAGCATGTATTACACGTATAATGTCGAGTTTTTGACATTTATTGATCCCTGTACAACGGCTCAGGTGTCCTTTACCATGTTTACTACATCCACATTAATGCCCAGTCGGCAAGTTACGCATTTAGCGCCTTAAAATTGTCGTCACATATGCACTTCAAGTTTGTAAGCGTAACCCGCCCGCTAAATGGGCTGTGAAAATCATCAATATTGGGTATTTTGTCATCGTTTACTATAGGAAATAACCCCACAACTCCCCACCTTAAATTACCTATTTAATATGATCTTAATTTCCATTTAGGTCTTGGATGAATTTTGAGACTTTTAATATTATCCATGACATACCATAAATTATTTAGACTGTATTTTAAACAATACATTGACATATCATATAATCATCATCATCGGAATCACAAAAGTCAGTTGAAAGTCATTTTCTTGTTCAAAAGTGGACAAGTGGGATATGGACATCTCCCTAACCTGGTTATGAAATGAAATTAAATGGGATATAGTGTATTTGAAAGAAAACCAACCACAACGGTCTGTATTTTTACTTAAAGGGACACTAAGAGATGTGTTGGAGGCTGCGCCCTCAATTATGATAACAACTGGGATTAATATATTTTTATAATTGTATTACATGTATGAACTTACACCAATAACGATTAAGAAAAATAAGCCCTCTTTGTACAAGAAAACGTCGATTCAAAAATGCTCGTACAGCCGGGACGAGCATTTTACGTCCGACAGTATCCCCCTGCAGTACGCGTGATACATAACGCGAACCATATTTGCATAGAGGGCGTTTTTCAATAAATAGCGATGATATTGTTTTAATCAAGTTTTGCTGTGTTTTTGTTAGTAGAACAATAATGGCAATTTTTAATGTTCATCTTGAATTCTGAAGTAAATTTTTAAACATTTAAAATTTTCAACACCACTTAATGTCCCTTTAAAGTTCTTACTCATGGGACACCTTTTGACACTCCCTGTATGTATTTGACAATTTTTGAAATGTTTATATAGGACCACTTTTTACTATAATGAGTCCTTATGAAGACATAATTGAGATCACGGATAATATGCAACTACTTGACTATTACGACGTAAACTCACCTCATAAATGAATGTATTTACTCGAGCAGTAATTCCTTTTTTGACCATGAATGAATAATGATAAATATCATTTATTAAAAATTGCTCATAAACATGGTCCAATCTGAGACCTTAGGTATTTAGTCTCAGATCCAATATTGCCTGATTTGACTAAGAATATCTACGGCAGGTTAAATAATAGAAAAATATAAACTGACGACTGCTCTCCCACTTCAAAGGCTCTACCCCCAGAGTGTTTCATTATGATATCACAGTGAAACAGACGCAGGCGCAAATATGGAGGAAATTCGATTTATTTTTAAAACTCTGACTGGGGGAGGACAAGTAGAAGGGAAAAGGTCGTGACTGGGGGCATTAGGTAATGCAACTAACTTGGCGAATATAATAAGTGAAATATAAACACCTTACGTTCATATACAGAAAATCACAAGATACACACTTAGACAAACATTACATGTTTTACCCTAAAATGATACAGAATTGAACAGGATTTCCGTAGATTCCAAACCAAATAATTATTTAACTGAAACTTAACTTTAAAAATCATGGGTACACACTGTTGAATGTATTTTCTACTCAAGAGTGAACATGGTGAGTGAGTTTTCCCAAGTAACAGCTAGGAAAAACATTTACTTACAACTGTAAATGTTGTGATATCAACAAAAAACTAAAAGACAAAAATCCCTCGGAGAATGACAGCTAGGCATAAAGGGTGTAAGGGAGTTATGTTTAGGGTGACATTTTAGCGGTTTCTGTTGGCTTCAGCACGAAATCATTCATATTAATGATATTTTTGCTATATTTATTAAAAATATCCCGACCCAAGATTTTGCAAAAAAATAGGTCGGTCTGGGAAGGGCAACGAAACCTTCTGTTTATCTACTGTCAATTAGACGTGTTTAGTTGTTCACTAGTTTGATCAGTGTACCTAAACAAATAGTTGGCGCCCGCGGTATAATAGAAATACAGAAAGATTAGAATATACTATTAAGAACTGGGAAATCATTTTGACAATGTAAGACTTTAATCAAGTCCACAATGGACTACAGCGTAACAACACTTGACATAGCACTATTCACGCAAGATTTATATTATTAGTCTATAAAGTGATTTATATTAGTCTAGGAGACAGTTTCATTATGCATTTACAGCAGGTCGTGTTATCACGCTGCATTTTTATAACTATGAAATATTTCTATTCTCAAGGCAAAACATATTTTTCACTCACCCCAACTTTGAACTCGTCCAAATTTTCGACGATTTGTACACGATCATAAAAGTTGACATTCATTAGCCAACTAATTATGACGATAACGCACAATATTTTTAGCAGGCAATCTCTAAGGGAACCAATAAAAGCGTGACGCTATTAGCAGCGTATACAACTAAATGGGTGATTGCGTAAAGTTGGGGACTCCGTCTATTTGCCATACTCTACTACGCTCGAACTCTTTCCGCCCACACACATGCGTAGTAAACTACGGCATAATAAAATGACGACTCTGATTGGAAAAATGGTGATCAACGCTTGCGCTCAGCGAAGGAGCGTTATGGAGTCTATAAACCATTACTGGTCACTTACGGGTCATTAGGCTCTACGTGCCTCTATGTTTTGAGCTACTTTGAAATATATTTCTCGACAGTTTGACAGGCTTAGATACTTGTAATCCAATCGAAGCCCCATGGACACGTGACCCGACTTTGTTTACCCAATACAGTTTTGCTACGCTTTTTTAGCTTTTCAAGTAGACAAATTGGGCTAATAATTGAAACTAAAACATCCTCTAGAAAAACTTTATCGCGACATTTGTCAAAATGTAAACCTTTTATTTTATAAAATATAAAATACTAAGCACTACATTTTATAACAAATTAAAGTTTAAAGCTTGAAATTCTTGATACGACCATGCTGAAACATGCTAAAACCATACAATTTGGGTGTTGTTTCGATCATATATCTATGTTTCAACCAGAAATTGGCAGACCAGCGTCCATCGACAACATGCCCACATGATAAGGGAACTTGCTCGCGGCATTTACTGTCTATGCTTGCAGACTTGCTTGACCCAGTGACAGTTACTGCTTAACCAAAATATATTAGAGTGTTGCCACATAAGGTTATTTAAAGTCCACACTGGGCTCATTTTTAAAGCTAAAATCTGATCTAGCAATACTATATCGTGATTTTTCTCGAAATTTGAAATTGTTATTTTATTTAATCTGAAACAGCACTAGTTTTGATAACAAATTGAAGTTCAAAGTATAATTTTTATAATATTAACACATAATAAACTTAACATTTTGACCTTGCTGCTCCACCCAACTTATTTTTGAAGGTTGAAGCTATTTATATAGAGTAACTTCAGATCTATCCAACCAATTTTGCTCGTTTAAAAACAGACTGTGCTATTTTTATATAATGTATTTTTTTTTGTACTTTAAATCACGAATTTTCAACAAAAACTGCATTGATTAAATTTCACAATGACCCCAACTAGTGTGACGACCTTGTTACTAAATAAACAGATAAACCTAGTCAATATCTGCGTCCGAAGGTCCGAACGGCCAGAGCAGGTACCCAAAGCGCCGTAGGCACTAACAGCTGGTGCAATAACTCAAACAGTTTGAAAAACCAAGATTAATAACCACGATATGGTATAAAAGCCGTGGTTAGCCGAGGTTTTTAAATATACAGGGAACGGAGCCGTAATGGTACACGAAATCTAGAATCGCCGCCATTTTCTTTGTTGTGATAATATCGGATGGGGAAGAAAATTCCTATCGCGGGAAACAATATCCATCATGATTATCTAAATAACCACTCAATCAAACTCAGCCGAGGTAAATACTGTACCAATATCGTGTCCAAAAATCTTACTCATTCAAGCTGAATTTTTCGAGATATTTCACACACAAACTTTGATTTAAAAAAACTTAGGATGCCAGTACCCGTCCTCCAACAAATGTAATAACTGAAAGGATCTTTTTCACTCCAGTATTGTCGTGAATTATTTACCTACTCTAGGTGATATATTGTCTGGATAATAACACTACCTTTTAAACTTTTAAAAGGTCGATGTTCGCCTTGTTGGCGTGCTAAAACATGCCAATTGATCTGCCGCAAGACAGCCACATTATCAAGTGGGATATCCACATTTCCTTGCATTTTCATTCGGTTTGATGCAATGACAGATGATAATATTTTGATTTGTGGAAACCCGCATACATATCAGCATCTCAAATGAGCGCTGACCTTCGTGAAATACCAAGTTATTTTGAATGACATAACACGAATACTTTTTTGTGTGGTTATTCAGCATTATTCATATTTGTGTTTTATATTGCGCAATACTATTGTGTCCGGGCTAGTCACATTGATTTGATCATTTCTAACATAATTAGCCTAGGTATTGGCGACGTGTTCATCTACTCACGTTACGTGTTCTTGCTGTATTATGTCAATTCACCAAAAACAAAAGCGTCTCAAAATGTTGAAAATCGTCTCAAAATGTTGAAAATGTTGAAAATCCTGCTGTAAGTAGTGCAATTGATGTGACTCAGATTTAGTCCTCTTTTGTTTTTCTTAAACCATATATTTTTTAATAACACAACGTATGATTTAGTTGGGATTTAACTTCTTTTTTATATAACTTGCTGATTCGACTTGGACAGGGCTGTTAGGTTAGTTCCCCAGGCGTCTGGTATTTATCAAATTGTTCTGTTGGCTAGTCGTTGATTCAACGACAGATTTGTTGTCAGGATATATACTGAAATCGTGTAAAGGCGCGTTCCTACTCCCGCCGTTGCGTATCGGCCAAGGTCGACGGACAAAAGTGGACGTTGCTTCTCCTGGCTTCAAAACAATAATGCAAACCTGCTTCCATCCCATACTAAAGCGTGTTCATGTTATTTAGAAAATCGTAATACACTTGTGGATAACACTGGATTCAGAATAGCGCGCCAACACAGAAAACTTTTTCTGGGCCAAAGATGGGTCAAGTGACTCACTTGCAGTGGGTAATCCCACATTACCCGTCTATCTGTGTCAAGTGACCGTGTCCCAGCGTAGCGACTCATGAATGATGGGTCGGTGCAGTCTGACCCATTTGAATTGACCCACGTAATACATAAGTCAATAAATGTTAATGGGTCGGTCGACACGTTTACCCATTTGCAAGTAGGTAAAGATCGTACAAATTGTGATTGCCTTATCACCTGTTCTTAAATAACATTGCAAATTATTTTATTATAAATCTTTTGCTATGCTCAGTGAGGCATGTAATTCTTGTATTGGAGATTGGGAGAGTCACATAGTTTTGTACAGTGTGCTTGTGTGATGTTTGCGTGTGATGGATGTGTACATCGACATTGTAAGAGGAGTGGGGTGTGTCTGTTTGATAGAAGATGAATGTAAGTTTACGTTACTATAAGTGTTGGCTATCTACAAATTATTTCTAATTTAGGTAATTTTTTTAAAATCCATCCTTGACCACAATAAGACTTTCGTGTAGTTTATTCTTGTTAGGTTTAGTGTAATTTGAATTCATGCTGATATTTGTTTGGTTCTGTGTAGCTTTGTCCATACGTCCCACTCTAGTTTTGTTCAAGACCTAATTTGTAAAACTCTTGAACAGTTCAAATCATCGCTAAAAACTTACCTATTTAATGTTAATGCATGATTTCCTTTTTGTCGTTTCTTTTGTTACTACTACATGTATAGTTTTGTATATTTGCGTTTCTGTTTTATTTGTTATAGCGCATAGGGACTTAATTGTGTTATGCGCTCAATAAGCATGGTTTTATTATTATTATTATTATTATTAATAAAAATATTAAACAGATCCGAGTCATTTGATTCACTTTGAGTTTGAAGTGTGTCCATTGACTAACTTGAATCTTTAAACAGGTCACCACACGGATACTAATGAATACCAACCTAAGTGAGTAATGTGACCTACATAGGCAGGTCAATTGACCTATTTAAATACAATATTTGAGTCATTTGAACTTTCAGTGGGTAATGTGACTCGCACAAGTGTGTCAATCAATTGCCAATGACCCACTTTCATACCAATTATACCTACATGTACTTACCTGGGTCATTTGACTCACTTTAAGTGTGTAATATGACTCATATACATTCTGAAGGCGGTCGCCTCATGGACAAAATGAATACAAATGATAAGTGATAAGTGGTTGAGCTTGATGACTTTAGGAGTAGGGGAATATGGGGCAACTGGACCGTGGGGCAAGTGGTCCGAAATGAAGGATTTTGTAATTGTATGGGCATACTGCTTTCTTTTGAACAATACGACTTTTGTTGATACTTGACATATATTTTTACCTTCTACAATCCAAAACATTTGGAACTTTAGGATATTTACACATGTGATTTTTCTCCATATCTTTGAATCTAACTCCTTGGGTGACTGATTGAAAATTCACAGATAGTATTGGCGATATATGAAGATGGGTTTAGATCATGTTTAATGTACTTTATATGATTGACAGATATGCAACAGTAAATATATACATGCAGTACAGTCGTCTTAAGATACTAGGTGCATATTGCATTTGATGGGTGCTATATTGTAGTGTGCTTAGGGACTTTCCGAAATATGATTAAAACCATAGGTTGTGGTTGAAATGACCGTAAAATGGCGCATATTGCTAATTTGGGACATTGGTGGTTTGGATTTCCGATCAATATTATCATTTAAAGAATGCTTCAACTTAAATCATTATCACGGGTATTCATTTGGTAGAGTTATTAGTTCATGAATTTGCAAATAACAAAGTACACCATTTCTTACTTATCTAAAGACACTCGTCTACTTGTAGGACCCGAACGCCGTAATGTTTGCGAATTCAAAGATACTCACTGGCTACAGAAATCTGTGTAATGGCTTAAAACAAAAATGCAGTTTTGCCTTTTTTTCTGAAATGTATTGGAGTAATTGATTATTATGACAAATGGTGGTATGTTTTAAAACATTTTGGCGTAAAATGTATTACGTCACAGGCGTGTTTCAATAACGTTTTATCTCGACAAAGTGCTACGTCATTTGTTGGGGTAAGTGGTCCGAAGGGATGTGGGGCAACTGGACCGCCTGCAAAAACTTAATCAAAATTGTAAAGTTCATTTTGAAAATGAGTTGTTAGTGTCAATAAAACATGACTCGGTATTGAAATGTGAATAGAATATGAAATAATTCACATTCTTTCAAGTTCTTAGACATTTCGGGGCATTTTGGGTCTAATACCACTATTTCTGATATTGAAGGATTACAATATGACATGAAATTGCTTTAGAATGGTTTAAAACCTTAGTATTATGATTTACATCTTTATTATATTTTGAATGGTGTCTGTAAAGGTATTTGCTATGACAACATATCATGATTTATGTATTTTATCCACTGCCTTTTGTGTATATCAACCGTTGGGTCATCATTGTCATATTGACTAACTTCCCCTGTAACATGAAAAGCTGGCTAAATATCAAGATGGTTTATTATAAGTACTAAATGATTATATGAAGTAAATAAAATCATTAAAGAAAGGGGTATATATAGAAAAATGTATGGGGCGTCTGAATATCACAACCATGTAACCATTTAATTAGGTTCATACCGTTTTATCTATAATAAACGTGCAGTCGAAAATTGCGCTTGCTTTGTACACCATTAGTATCACTGCTTTTTACACGTTAACCACGAAAACTGTATAAAACATGGGTTTCATGAGACCTGTATCATTTTTACACGTTAGATAATATGGAAATGAGTTTGTAAAGAAAATACTGCTTAGTTACCGTGTTGTCAATCAATGATTTCTGTGTATTCTAACCGTTGGAACATATAGGACCAGTTGCCCCAACGATGGGGTAACTGGACCGTGCCAAGTAAAGTTTTTAGTTAGTGGTAATTGGCCTTTTGTTTGGATATTTTTTAACATTGATTATATGTTATATGTAAACAGTTACATGGGTGATATTTTCATAGCAATTCCATAAATATTTACACGAGCTTTAAGCTTTTATATCATGAAATATGCTTAACCGGTCCAGTTGCCCCATCCTCCCCTAATTGATTTTGTTCGAATTCAAATTTCTTTAAATTGCACGTGAAACTATAAGCTTGATGATGCATATTTTCGTACTTGAACCCTGTTTTTGTACTCTCGCTGTGTTCTGAATTAGGTGTTGCTGTTGGAAAATATTAGTATTAAGGGACGCAATCGTAACCCGGAAGTGCTCATGCTATGTCAATTCGCGAGGAGAGGTCACACACGTTCATTGGACGTAATTAAATCCACACCCCATCGTAAGCTAGTTACATCCGGACCACCTCGCTAAATCAGCGGATGTAACTTACGTCGGACATCGTTCACATGGCCACCTCCCGCTGTTACCTCCGATAAACTTACGTCCGATTATTACTTTCGCTCTGCTTCCGCTGGTGTGAATGTAACTTGTATGTAATCATAATGTTACGGTTGCGGGTAAGCATCTTTAATGATCTCATATATCTTGTGTTGCTTTATTGTTTGTTTATTATAATCCTAGACATGCGCTATATCAAAATTATCTGGTTTAAACTCTGTTTATCGGAGACGGTCGGTTAGCTCATTGGTTAGAGCGTTACTGTTCGGAAGGTCAAGGGTTCGAGTCCCGCACCGGCTCACGTCCTTGCTTTTTAAGGTGGGATGTGCACTGCTAAAACACCATTTGGAGTTAATACGGGTCCAATCCAATCAGTGTTATTTCAACACCTACCAGTGTTATTTCAACACCTACCAGTGTTAAAACAATAATAGCAGTGTAGAAAATGACACCAACTGATGTTGAAATAACACCAAGAATCTTAACACCGGTGCAAATTAACACCAGTGTACAGATTGGACCCATATTAACTCCAACCGGTGTTCAACGCGTGTTTAGATTAAAACCGCATTTAAATACGTACGAGAATACGGCCCATAATTTTCTTTTCTTTTTGCGACCAAGGATCTTTCTTAAAGCTGGCCTACCACTTTGGTAGTTCACCATAGAAGAACTGGTCATACACCTGTTCACTTGATGACAGACAGTACAGATTTTACATGGAGAAATTGTAACCTTGTCAAATTCCCAACAGAACTGGATGTGGCTAGCAACTCAGAGCGGTAGCTCGCCTTGAAGACGATACACTGTACTTAACAGGGAGAAACCAAGATATACATACAATATGGAGCAGCAGGAAATCCTAGTTAATCATGATATCGAGATTGTACATAATCCGCGTATTATTATTTATAACGTTTAAGTTTGAAATTAAGAGAAATAGACAAGGCGGTAAACCCCCGAAAGAGTTAGCAATACGTCGGATGTCATTTATGTTTCAACACAACCACAGTGCGGGGATATTGCTAGTATCCGTTGAGAGAAATGAAATGGGCCGTATTCTCGTACTTAAGGGGGAGGTAGGGGTTGAGTGCCCATTTTACTAAAACGAATTTTTCTCCAATATTAAAGGTACTGTTAATGTTAATTGGGTATGTACTTAAACCTTAGGTGTTGTAGGTTAACAAAATATCGCTACTTGGTAGGTCATGTGACCCGTTGCCATGGAAACGGCGGCCATCTTGGATTATCTTAATGACTACGAGGACACCTTGCGCGCAGTATATCTCAAAAACTATTTATCGTAGAGTATTAGGACAAAGAGCAAATGAAAGCTGATTGATAAGGCTATAGAATGAACTATGCAGTCAGCTAGCATGTCACGCAAATGGTCGCTATTTTCGTTTTCAGCCAGCGCGAATGACCTCGCTCGGCCAACGGATGTTTATGCAAGGATGAAAATGAGAAGAGTTATAAATTTGCTATTTTTGTGTCATTTTAGGTAAAATCTCCACTATAAACGCCTTATTATGGTTCGCAAGGCGTCAATCTTAACTAATACGGGTGATTTGATCCTTTAAAATGATGTGTAGGACCTAAAATACTGAAAATAGTATCGCAATTTTCCTGCAATATTTACATTGAAAAGTGTCTCCATAAATTTGCCATATCTCGTTTAAAATGGTCACTACCCTCCTAAATATTTCGCAGCGAATAAAGTGTAGTCTTCGTCTCCGTAAAATGTAAACATTTGGAAGGTATATTACTTCAAACGTTCAAGACCAGGAAAATAAGATGAACAGATGATTTTAGTTTGGCAAATTTTGCACATTCTGTCATTCTCTGTGTAGAAAGTCGCGTTACCGATCGATGAACCTATTGTCCCGTCAAGATAAAGTAAACCAGCCATGCGTGTAGTGTCGCGGGAAACACGTGTACATGTATTTCAAATGGATATCCCTAAGGGTCCATATCCAAACTCTGAGTGCTTTTAAATTGTTTTTCTAGCGATTTCAAAGCGCTTTTCCAACGAAATACCGTTGGAAAAGCGCTTTTAAATCGCTAGAAAAACAATTTAAAAGCACTGAGAGTTTGGATATGTGAATATTTGAAGCAGATAATCATTCTCAACCCTTCTAATCTTTTACTACAGGGTGGTTCAATAAAACCTTGACAGTTTTTTGAAGCCATTTTGTTTACAATTCTGTAGATTTAAAAAAAATCTTTTTCAATATTCATCAACTACATGATCTTGACCATCTATGCTGAAAATATCGTTACAAATTACCTTACGGTCGCAAAATAACAGCTATTTGAACAAAGTCTGTCCCATTTCACTCTGTCCACGGGTACTGATTTCGCGACGTTACATTGAATACTGAATGATGAATTGCATGCAAGTAATCTAAGATTTGAAGATCCCGCCAGGTGAAACCAGTGTAATTGTTAACATCTTAACTATCTATTCAGGTATGAAATCAATACGTAATAATAATACCACGAGTGACCCTAATTAGAATTATTGATTTTCATAGATTGGAAGTGTAATTGTCTATGCTCTATGCCTTAACAGTGACGATGCCATTTAATGTTATCTTGCTGGGCATTTCCCGTAGACTTACTCGTGGGCAAAGAGATTTGGAGAGATTCTCTTCAAATAGCTATCATTTTGCCGCCATAGCATTGTTAACATTGACATTTTCAGCATAGACGGCCAAGATGATATTTTTGAGGAATATGTAAAAAAAACCCACTCAAATCCCACAATTTTTAAAAATATGGCTTTGAAAAACTGTCAACGTTTTATTGAACCACACTGGTTGTAACGTCGCGAAATCAGTACCCGTGGACAAAGTGAAATGGGACAGACTTTGTTCAAATAGCTGTTATTTTGCAACCGTAAGGTTATTTGTAATGATATTTTCAGCATAGATGGTCAAGATCATATAGTTGATGAATATTGAAAAAGATTTTGTTTTAAATCTACAGAATTTCAAAAAAATGGCTTCAAAAACTGTCAAGGTTTTATTGAACCACCTTGTATATGAAAGATCAATGCTTCAAATTGAAGTCTGTGTTAGCAAATTAATATTCAAATGCTTCAAACGGTCACGACCAGGGTTTTTAATCGCATATAACATAATTATGATAATTTTACCTCGTTTTTAAATCAAGAATTACATCATTTTATACAGCCATAAATGTACAATATCTGATATGAATGAGAAAATGATTAATCAAACAACTGTGAATAAAACAGTCTACATACATATTCTGCTTTTATGAGAAAGCGATCTAAAGTGAGCTCTTCTATTCGGAAATCATCGGAGCTTGCATATTGCAGTTACATCCCGTGAAAAGAAAAAAGGATCTTGCCGTGCACAGAGCGTGACCTGCTGGTTGACTGTAGGATCTAAGCAATTGGACACTATTAACTAGGGTAAGTATTTGATTTTGTGGTCACCAAAAATATGTTCTCATAGGGTTAGAGTCTCCATTCTACAGGGTGAGTCAAAAAGACTGCAATAGTGGAAAGAAGCCATTTTGTTTTCAAAACCAAAATGAATTTTAAACGTTTTTAAACGTTGCAAGAATGATGTATTTAATTCTAACTTTGTGTGAAAAAAAATGAAGTCGATTGCATTTTTCGTTTGTCTGTGGTGACCCTCTTTGCTGTACAACCAAATGTACCTGTTTGTCCACGAGCACAGTGATTTTCATTTGAAATGGCACACATTGCATTTTCATATTTGAATATCCCGCCAACAAAAAATTGGAAAATGTTAGTTTTTTATTAACATTTAGAACATTATACGCTTTCATAGCATGGGTATGATTATAATTGATTATGCTAACTCACATGTAAACAAGAAAGGGAAAAAGTGTACTTTAGGTCCCAGATACTTGTATACCAGAATCGTTCAATACTGGAACATAAAAGTTGCCAGTATCGGTCGATACTGGTACGATTTTACTGTTCCAGTATCGGTCGATACTGGAACACCAAATTGTGTTCCAGTATTGACCGATTCTGGAACAATTTTATGTTCCAGTATCGGTGGATACTGGTACACGTGATACTAGTGAGATTTGTCCCAGTATCAAACGATACTGGTACATAATTTTGTTCCAGTATCGCCCGATACTGGGACATTTTATATGTGCCAGTATCGATACTGGAACACTGACTTTGTACCAGTATCGGTCGATACTGGGTGTTCTAGTATCGGACGATACTAGTACATTCCAGAATCTGAGACCTAAAGTACACTTTTTCCCAAGAAAGGATGCATCAAATTCCAATAACATCACAAATGAAATCAAGTTTCCAAATTTGAATGAGAGACACAATTTGCGATTTGATGCATATTTTGGGTATCTCGTGGACAAACGTGTGAAATGGGTGCACTGGTCAAAAGGTTCACCAAAGGCAAACGGAAAATGTAATCGACATCATTTTTTCACACAAAGTTAGGATTAAATACATCATTCTTGCAACGTTTAAAAAGTTTTAAAATTCATTTTGGTTTTGAAAACAAAATGGCTTCTTTCCACTATTGCAGTCTTTTTGACTCACCCTGTAGATCATTTTAAAGCTTATCTTATTAACAGTATTCTGGCCAAATTTGAAGGCCCTAGACCCCTTTAGTTTTCCAGATATCATGCGCGCACGGTCGCAAAATGGTCGAAATTAGTTACTGAGATATCGTAAGTTAAAGGTCGGGTCATTAGTAAATACGAATAATGAATACTCATTAAAGGTAATTAATCGTCATTTTTTGAATTAAATTAAGTAAATTAGATTTAAAAATGAAGTTTTCACTTATTTGCCTTAAAAGGCATCTTAGAACACTAAATGCATTCATCATTGGAGTAATCAAATAAAATATACTTAAAACAATAGAATTCATAAGAATTAAATACATGCGTTAATATACGAAATTTTCGACTTCGCGACGGACTTGGACGCGCAAAATTTATTATAACTTCTGCAGAGGAATATCCGATTTTGTTCATTTTTTAAGCAAAAGAGAGCTAATTATCTGGGCTGTGATTAAAAGCCAAACAAATTCCATAATATAAAACCTCTCAATCCCTACTTCCCCCTTAACACGGATTTAGCTTAAAACCGTATCTGACCAAACTCGTGTCTAAATTAAACGCGAGATTATCTTTTAAACGACGTCGTTTAACAAAACACGATTTTTAACTCCGCAAATCTCGTGCTTAGTGTGGTCGTGCGTTCAATGTATACAGGTATTCAATTTATTGTGGCCCAAATGAGTTACAATAGATATGGACCGATTTCTTCAAATGCTCGTGCATTTTTAAGACTACACAATCTGCACGTCAGCTTGCACCGGGTACGGTTGAGTAATCATTCAAGGCGTACAAGTGGTGCATGAGTTTAGTTATACCCCAGTTTAAAGTTAGACAGTTTTCAGTGATTGAGATGCGTGTTTAAGGGGGCTGTGCACCTTCAGTATAGCCTCTGTAAAACTGCCGTAACTTCTTCATTATTCATTTTATCTACATTAAAGTATACATTTTTTTGCAGAAAGGGTTCAATGAATCCAATCATGATCATGAAATTGACCATTTTGGAAAAAATTATAAAAAACGTTTTTTGACCCATTTTAGGTTCTGCAAAGATAACTCAAAATATATTTTGTCAAATGTTGTGATACTAGTTTTATTATATTCCTAATACCCTTCCCTAGGAATCTTTCTTTTTTAAACTTTATTATTTTTTGAATTATCGACCAAAAAGTACCAAAAATGTGATTTTTTTACCTCCAAAATCATGAAAATCACATTTTTGGCACTTTATTGGCATTTTTTGGACAATAATTCAAAAATTAATAAAGATTTTCAAAAAACCCGAAACGAGTCCTAGGGAATTGTATTAGGAATATAATAAAACTAGAATGACAAAATTTGACAAAATATATTTTGAGTTATCTTTGCAGAACACAAAATGGGGCAAAAAACATATTTTTGTTTTTTTCCCCAATATGGTCAATTTCATGATCATGGTAGGATTCAGTGAACCCTTTCTGCAAAAAAAATGAATAATGAAGAAGTTACGGCAGTTTTACGGAGGCTGTACCTGAAGGTGCACAGCCCCCTTAATATAAACAAATTGTCGATAATTGCGTTTACTTAAACGATGTGTTTAGGGTCAAAGTTCAACGCGTATTTATATTAAAACCGCGTTTAAATACGTACGAGAATACGGCCCATAATGTTTCTCTTTTTGCGACCAAGGTTCTTTCTTAAGACGATACACTGTACTTAACAGGGAGAAACCAAATACGATATGGAGCAGCAGGAAATTCTAATTAATCGTGATATCAATATTGTACATAATCCGCGTATCATTATTTATAAAGTTTAAGTTTGAAAATAAGAGAAATAGACAAGGCGGTAAACCCCCGAAAGAGTTAGCAATACGTCGGATGTAATTTATGTTTCAACACAACCTATGCGGGCCGTATGTGGGGATATTGCTAGTATCCGTTGAGAGAAATGTCACTTTGCAATATTTATGAGACAAACCTATTCTCATGAAACTAGCTGATCATATAATAGGTTTGTCCCATAAATATTGCAAAGTGTGTGCGTACAACGCTTTTTATCATAAAAGATATGGACATTTAATCAAATTGCGTAAAATGTTTCCCAACTCTTCCATTATCTTACGTACGATTGGCGGATGGGTCGTACATATATATACGAGTTTGAAGTATTCCGGCAGAAGTTTAATTTATGTATGAGTCATATTGTCAAAATTGCACCAAGTGTTAACGATATCTGAAGCTTTATCCCAGTAACATGAAAAAAAATGTTGTTGATGCGTTGTCTACCCTCTCCAATTACATCATGTACAGGTTGTATGGTAACCAAATTAACCCTATAACCCGACAATCGGGTTTTTCAACCAAAACGGGGACAGGGGACAAGATGAACCAATATATCGCCGCTCCCCGACCAAGAATCGATCCCGATCCGGGGACCCTCCGCACATCAACACACCGGCCCGCATATGCAAACCAGGCCTATCAGCTTTACGTTCGCGCAGTATACCACGCTCACTATATAGGCTCTGTTGATTGCGTCATCGAAAACCGTACACGCATGCGCTGTCATGGTATTTTGTGGTATTTGGTAGGGTTAGGGGTAAGTGAGATTTGAATCGAAATAGTTCTACGGACATTTTAGTCATTTCTCTAACCTTCAGCCTTAGCCATGTGTTTGCTCACATTCGGCTGAATTGGTAATACAATTTGACTGACATTTAAATATAGGCTATGTTCACACTGTTATGCCATCTAGTCTTAAAGGTCGGCAACATTTCGAATTCGAGTTGTATAGTTTGAGCGGAACTAGTGTGTATTTATATTGAGTTTCACGAGTCAAAGGATGTGTTTGTATGCTTATAGGTCAACAGAAAATTATTTTCTATTTCTATGCTTGAAACTCTCAACCAAGATTATCAACATTACAGCTCGTTATGCTGGTAACCGCGCATGCGCAGCCTCTCTGGTCCATTGGAAGTCCGTGCATTAAACATAGTGTAAAGTGTTAATATAATTAACCTTCATATTACTATAATTTACTCTATTAGTTTTGTTTTGGTCGTTATAACGGTTAGGCGTATTCTATTAACCCAGAGTGACTTGGTCCGAACGGTTTGGAATGATTAAAAACTAAAATGCGTTGTAGCTAAAATCTTTAAATGCAATATTTGGCCGATTTAACAATCATTTTAATTGCAATGTTTATATTCCTTAGGATTTAGACTTTAAATAAAGATGTGAACGTTTTTTTAGAAATATTGATGGTATACTGTCTATCAATGGACTGGTAAGAAACCAGGTTTGAAGCTACTCCGATTGAAAGTATAGGATAGAAACAACCCATACTTTATTAAGAAGAGTATGAATTGGTCTGTAGAATTAATGCCTTGGTAGAATATAACAATACAAACACATTATAATATTATTACATTCACGAACTGACGAGCATGTCTACCAACGCGACCCTAATTGCTTTATATTATAACAACATTGCCGATAATGATCGTAATGGGACAAGTTTTGAAGGTTACCCGTGGTATTTATTGACCTTAAATGTAGAAAGAGAAGAGACGTTTATTATAAACATTAAAGCTAAAATCAGAACACATCTACCTGGGTTAATAGAAGAAGCCTAACCGCAATAACGGCCAGTAGCAATACTAGGAAATTAAATTCCAACAGAACTATTCAAATTGTGAATTTGATGTTATATTATTCAGTATAACATTTCATTGTAATGCAGAATTTACCTCTCCCAATGTATGTGGATTGTATGAATGCTGACATTTACGTGCATGACATTTGCTTGTATTAATAATACACTAATGGCAAATTTGATCATGTTTGAGCTAGTACTCTATTGAAGATGTCTTTATATTATGAAGGCCGTCATTGATAATGAGGAGGGTTCCGTCAAAAATATACGATTTCAATAATACAATCGCATTTACCCCTACCGAAATGAGACTTCAAGGTGTGTTATTTGAGTTTTCACATCAAAACACTCAAATAGATTTTTGTTCCAGTATAATATAGATCAATAATAATAATAATTAATAATGATAATAAGATTTCTAATTGCTTCCACTACTTTCGACAAGGATGCCGTTATCTTCGTTATCTGAGCCCCTCCATTGAACTAGAAACAGGTATATTTGTTGTATTCAGCTATTTCCAGTTTTGATGGTGTTTAAAGATGTAAGATTGTGACAACATATTCCTTAATAGCTGTAATATGTGATTTCATTCCCCTGAGCTCTCACTGAGCTATATCACTTACATAGGAATGGTAACATTATGTCTATAGCAGTAATGGTTTGGAATTGTAATATTGATTGATTAACGCTGCAAGATATAAATGGAACTGTATGTGTTCTGAAACAGGGCCTCTTGTTAACTGCACCTAATGTAACATTGCAATATTCATATATGTAATACATGATGCAGCAGGAAGCGGCATAACTACATCAAACTCAAATGTACGCTATTACATATCGCTAACTTGTATCAAGATGAAATTGAAGTATACATATTTTCATAACGTCAATGGAATGGGAAGCATTTTAAGGACTAAACAAAGAAGGTCTGTCTCAGAAACATCGTGCAAAAAAGCTAAGTGCGATTTATTTAATTATTTTTTGTTGTTGAAAATAGGCTATGAGGTATGCTTTTTTTTTGCGGTTTTTTTTGTTGCCTATCCAAGCTTACGGAGAACTTTTTTAAAATTAAAAAAAAAAATCAAAAAAAAAAATCACATACCAATGCGGGCGGGCTTCTGAGACAGACCTTCTTCTTTGTTTGGCCTAAGGTGGTGGAAAACATATAGTTTACGTCTTAACATAGGGAGAGCATGAGGATTTGTGCTCACTGACATCCTAATATTAACTCATTAACACTATGTACAGCTTTAATTTCTACCCAAGGTTTTTTGCATAGATTTGCTCAAATGTTATATTCATGAAGAGCGTAAATCCTGCTGATTGTAAATCCACAATGTTGCAATTGCAGAGGACATTCACCCAGGGATTCTATTCATTTTGGGATAAGAAAGTCCTATACTGACGTACGTAGCTAAACAGGTCTCGCTTGCATAAATCAAAAAAGGCAACAGCGCCATTTTGTGAGATACAAGTTGAAGTTTTGGAATGAAAGGAATTTATAGACTTGCATCACAAGTCCGTATAGGACAATAACAAAGACGGTATGGTGTAAAGTGAGAAAAATGAATTCAAATACATAAAACAGAGTTAAACTAAAATAGCTTCAGATCGGCAAGTTGAGTCGCATACCCCTTCGACGTTCCTTCACATTCAACAGACAGGTAGGTATCAATAATTAAATGTCACGTGGTCGTGTTATAATATCTCCCAAGAATAACTTGATGAGATCGCGAACAATGGAATGAAATATCGTTACTTGAGGAGGAATATGGCTTTATAGTGTATTTGATCGTAATGGGACAAGTTTTGAAGGTTACCCGTGGTATTTACTGACCTTAAACGTAGAAAGAGAAGAGACGTTTATTATTAACATTAAAGCTAAAATCAGAAAACATCTATCTGGGTTAATAGAAGAAGCCTAACCGCAATAACGGCCAGTAGCAATACTAGGAAATTAAATTCCAACAGAACTATTCAAATTGTGAAATTTGATGTTATATTATTCAGTATAACATTTCATTGTAATGCAGAATTTACCTCTCCCAATGTATGTGGATTGTATGAATGCTGACATTTACGTGCATGACATTTGCTTGTATTAATAATACACTAATGGCAAATGTGATCATGTTTGAGCTAGTACTCTATTGAAGATGTCTTTATATTATGAAGGCCGTCATTGATAATGAGGGTTCCGTCAAAAATATACGATTTCAATAATACAATCGCATTTACCCCTACCGAAATGAGACTTCAAGGTGTGTTATTTGAGTTTTCACATCAAAACACTCAAATAGATTTTTGTTCCAGTATAATATAGATCAATAATAATAATAATTAATAATGATAATAAGATTTCTAATTGCTTCCACTACTTTCGACAAGGATGCCGTTATCTTCGTTATCTGAGCCCCTCCATTGAACTAGAAACAGGTATATTTGTTGTATTCAGCTATTTCCAGTTTTGATGGTGTTTAAAGATGTAAGATTGTGACAACATATTCCTTAATAGCTGTAATATGTGATTTCATTCCCCTGAGCTCTCACTGAGCTATATCACTTACATAGGAATGGTAACATTATGTCTATAGCAGTAATGGTTTGGAATTGTAAGATTGATTGATTAACGCTGCAAGATATAAATGGAACTGTATGTGTTCTGAAACAGGGCCTCTTGTTGACTGCACCTAATGTAACATTGCAATATTCATATATTCAATGTAATACATGATGCAGTAGGAAGCGGCATAACTTCATCAAACTCAAATGTACGCTATTACATATCGCATTAAACTTGTATCAAGATGAAATAGAAGTATACATATTTTCATAACGTCAATGGAATAGGAAGCATTTTAAGGTGATGGAAAACATATACACTCGTCCAAAGAAGTTCCTTGCCACTCATTGAAGTTAAAATATTTCGCATAAATATTTAATATAAATTAAACAATTGCATGTCAAAATAATCAGACAATAATTCTCTATCATGTCTGTATGAAATTAAGATGTACGCATTCATGCATGGCTGAGCACATTCATTAAGCAATGGTAAGCATATTGTGTTCAATCATTCACATTAACATTTGAATGAAGGGATTATCCAAATTTTTGCCATCTTCTTCCACAGACATTGCCATTGTCAAGTGAATGGGATCTGCCATGCATGAGTGATCATGTCTAAATTCCATGTTAAGCTGTTAGAGGATTACTTTCTGCTTATTTTGATATACAATTATATATATTCTATTAAATATTAATTTGAAATATTTGGACTTTACTAGTGGCAAGGAACTTCTTCGGACGAGTGTAGTTTACGTCTTAACATAGGGAGAGCATGAGGATTTGTGCTCACTGACATCCTAATATTAACTCATTAACACTATGTACAGCTTTAATTTCTAGCCAAGGTTTTTTGCATAGATTTGCTCAAATGTTATATTCATGAAGAGCGTAAATCCTGCTGATTGTAAATCCATATATGATATGATTTCCTTTCGGTGCAAAATTAGTTTTTGGGATAGGAAAGTCCTATACTGACGTACGTAGCTCCCAAAATACATAAAATAAATATTGAAACGTGAAGTATTTCAGACTAAAAAACCCAGCATGTACGGTTTATCATAACTTTCAAAACCGCACAATTTGTTGGGAAATTGTCCAACAATTCCGTGTAAACTTCAATAAGTCTATACTTAAAGCAGACGACACAAACAGCGCCATCTAGCATGAGTACGAACAGAGTTAAACTAAAGTTGCTTCAGATCGGCAAGTTGAGTCGCATACCCCTCGACGTTCCTTCACATTCAACAGACAGGTAGGTATCAATAATTGAATGTCACGTGGTCGTGTTATAATATCTCCCAAGAATAACTTGATGTTGAGATCGCAAACAATGGAATGAAATATCGTTACTTGAGAAGGAATATGGCTTTATAGTGTATTTAATAGTTAATAGTCTGTTATATGGCTTTCAGGATGTTCAGATTATTGCAGATTCGTACTGTAATCCCTCTGACCCAAATTCAGAAAGATGGCTTAACTTAAGCCTGGCATAACTTAAACTTGGATTAGTTAAGCCACCATCATGAATAAAGTCAAAACTGTGTTTCAAAATACCTAGATTAACTAATCCAGCCTTAAAGTTCGGCCAGGCTTAAGTTAGAACACACTTTAAAGTTAAAACATAGGGCTTTGGCTTTTAACATAAGCTGGGCGTAAGACTATGGTAAGGAAAAAGGTTTATTCTTTAAAAGTAGAAGCTATTCAATTTTGGGGAATGGGAGGGGGGGGGGGGGGGGGGGGGGGGGGAGGAGGGGGGGGGGGGGGTTGACGAGCCTAAAGATTTCTTTTTGGATATGATATAATAATAATAAAAATAAACATTTATAAACCTTTGATCTGTTGTGAACGGTGTACCTGAACTGATGTGGGAACTCCAATAAACAAAGCACTGCACATTTGATTTCAGTGCTAAAAATATGGTTAGCAAAATGGCTTTGATTTTGCAGGCTGCGGCTGAGCTTAAACTCATAGCACGGACCATATTATCCAATTCGTCTCTTTAAAACTACAAATATAAGGGATTATAGCAGATCAATTAAGGGTAGACCTAGAATCATTGCCTAGCGTAGCTCTAGACTGACTTAGCAAGATGAATAAATACACAATGCCAAGAAACTCAGTACATCATAGCAAACTATCCTTAGAACTTTCTACTCCAAACGATCCCAAGGAAGATCCCATTTTTGTGAGTGCTGTAATTAATGAACTATGACTCAAAGGTATATACAAGTATACATTTTTGGAAAGGAAATGGACCAGAAAATCTAAATTTGGCATTGAGAAATCACAAAACAAAAATCACTTATTTGACCCACATTTTTTGAACAAAGCTAAAAAAATAATTTTGAGTAAAAAAGTCCACATCACTTGATTATGATGTGAAGAGACTGTCCAGGCTTGTTGGCTTGACCTTGGCAATGCCCAGCGTGCTGGGTCCACGCCGCCAGGTTGACCTTGGCAATGCCCAGCGTGCTGGGTCCACGCCGCCAGGTTCTTGAACACGTGATCACTAACTTTGGGACGTTTTTTTTTCTTCACTTTTTGGTCAACATTTCTAAAAATATTTGATTAGGTTTGAAGAAAAAAAATCATCCTTAAGTTAGTGTTTTTACATCATAATCAAGCGATGTGGGGTTTTTTTACTCAAAAATAATTTTTGTTAGCTTTGTTCAAAAAATGTGGGTCAATTTTTTTTTTTTTTTTTTCTTTTTCTCAAAAAAAAATCAACATTTTGTCATAAGAATAACTTGATGACTTCAGGAAGTTTTCACGTACTATTACTTTTAAAGAGATCTGTTGCGACGCCTTAAACCAGGGGTGTTTATTTGATATTTTGAACACGTTATTTTATCGAGTAACACACTGTGATCGTGTATTGTTTTGTTAATGGTCAATGTTACCAATCTGATAATTCATACTTTTGATAAACTCATTTTCCGTTCTTAGGGCGTGTTCACACTATAGCTAGTTTTCTCCACGACCCGGGTCAGACCCGGGTCGAACCCGGGTTGAAGTCTGGTGTGAACAGAAAAATAGGCTCAAAAAACCGACCCGGGTCGAAAATTACAACCCTGCGAAAGTGAAGGGTAGAACCCGGGTTCAACCCGCATCGACTGTAGTGTGAACAGAAATCGCTGTTTCGACCCGGGTTGCCGGAAGTCGATAACCTGAAAAGAATGTTAATATTTTCCCGCTTTATTCCTGCCATCTTTCTACGGCCTCTGGCACGTTGTCGCTGATGTTTTCGTCGGTATTTCATTACCAGCCACTGTTGCTTGTTGTTTTTACCCGCCATGATGAGCAAGCTAGGTCACAGGTCATTGATACAAGCATTTTAACTTCCGGGTTCAATAAACCCATTTGCCAATGCGGATACAACTTCAACACATACATAGCGCTAGTGTGACCAGAAAATGAAATATCGATCAATATGATACCGGGTTTGACCCGGGTCCGACCCGGGTTGAGGAAAAAGCTACAGTGTGCACACGCCCTTAGGCAATGCGAATGATCTGTATAAAACAAGAATCTTAATACCACTGTTTCAGCTACTGCCACTGATATATTGTAACAGGGACCTGGACAGTCGAGATACGTTACCATTCACAAACCCTTTATTGGAGGCGAGATATATCCTCTCACAATGTGTGTCACAGTAAATACTATGCATGGTTCAATGAGCCGACTGAAACACGTTTGCAAACTCATTCACTTATTAGATCGATAGAGAATTCCAACTGAATAGGAAAATCAGGCTTTAATAGTGATTTATTGGTCCGATGTGAAACATTATCTTGATAACAAAGTTACCTTTAACCCTCGTCCTACTGAGCATTTTTGTAACAAGGTTTACTATTTAGGGGCGAGGGGGGGGGGGGGGGGGGGTGTTGTTAACACGGTTTTGATTTAATTTGGGGGTGGTTACCATTCGTCTCGTCTTTCCATAAGTACAAATATTCCACGCATGACGTCACAATACCGTCATACACATGACCGACCTCAACACTCCGTTGTACAGTGAAATATAAGGGAGCTTTCTACGACGGACGCTTCTAAGACAAGATGACACCTCGAGTCATGTGCGCATGCGTCGAAAAAGCAATCCGTTGGTCGTCCAATTTCTGGGACCTGTGATCTTAAGCTTTCGATTTGCGCGACGGACGCTTCTACGACGGTAAAACACAAAACGTTACCGTCGTCCCAACGTCGGTTGTTAGTCCCTTTACGCGTTATAGCATTTAGAGGACCAACGGATGACTAAATTGACGCATTCGCACATGACTCAAAGTGTCATTTAACCGTCCTAGATTCATCCGTCGTGCAAATCGAAAGCTCCCTAATAATCAGCCGAAAACAGGTCCTAGAAATAGGACGACCAATGGATTGCTAAGTCGACGCATGCGCACATTGACTCGAGGTGTCATCTTAAGCGTCCGTCGTCCAAATCGAAAGCTCCCTATTGGCCAACATAAAAACGTAAGTATTGTATGATGGCAAATAATCCCCTACCCTCACATTTTGACGGATAACTCTACCTCCGGGTAAGGAATTATCCTCAAATTGTTTTCGTGGAAATGGGATGTAAAACGATTATCTACATTCCTCATGTCACTTTCTGTTCTCGGTTGCATTTTTTTTGGCAACCGGAAAAAACCCCTTAGGACTGTGGATGGACGAGGTTTAAACTTAACCACGCCAACTCTCTGCCGGAAATATCAGCCAGGGAGGTTGAGCCATAAATTCATGTAATTAATGAGTTATATAACAGAAAAGCGGTTACTAAAATTAGGGGAATTAACCTGAGTGACAGGACCTGTAATACTTTAAACAAATTCAACCTTGACTTGCCTTGTCCGAACAGCCTTGATTGTTTTACCATGTGTGGTTCGCTAGTGGGGAACTAAGAGAATGTGGTTACACCTTTAAAATAATGCAAGTGTCATTGTTCACATGCTAAAATTGGCTAACAGGGTAGAAACGTTTTAATCTTCAAGTACGATATGAGTAGGCATTTGCATTCAATTAATGACGAGGTAAACACCGACAATACTAGTAAGTTTGATTTGCAGAAATCTACGAACGGATCTGCAACCAGAATGTAGCGATTGGATGAATTTAGCTAATAATCTTACCAGCATTGAATTCTAGTTATACTGTCATGTAGTTATTTTGATCATATTTCAACAGGTATTCAGCTGTTCACGTTCACGTGTTATTCTTCATAAGTATTAACACATACTACTGTCTTGCGTAATCCTGGACAAATATCCACTAATACACAATGTGGTCCAGGTTGTTCACTATGTTCGTTTTCTTCCTTAATTAGTCTGAATCTTATATGAAAAAAATTGTAACATCTACATGTAACCATATAACATGTTGTTGCTAATTTAGGATAAACAGCAGGCGTCTACAGACGACACTCCAAATGATCATAAAATGTTCAAATTATTAAATTTCATTACCATATCTGGATTCACAATGAGAAATGCATTAATATAAGTACAAACATGCCTAGTATTGTTTCAGAAATCCTTCAAATAGACTTTGACAGTTGGGAAAAGGTTTCCGAAAAACTAGGTTTTGTATTATGGTAAAACTAATAGTCGCATGGAAAGTGTTAAGAAATTTATCCAGAAATGAGAGCGTCTCTACATTGGTCCGTCGTACGTATTCAAATTCACTTGCTGATTGGAATACTATGATGCTAAATGTAAAGAATAACTTCAGCATTAAGACGCTATTTAGGAAGTAGTTCCATAGGCTAATAGTTGATAGAATGATGGATTTTTTAAGATTAAAAAGATAATATTCTATTCTTGATGATTAATTTAGACACATTTTGATTCATTGTTCTTGTCCCCCGTAGCTTTGGAGATCATCACGATCCCTTTATTCGGCGTGATATTTACTTCCATCCAATTGACATATGAACGCTGATCTAACGTTTCCAAATGTTCCCCTCTGGTAATCACATAATTAGACCACATGCTGATAATTCTGCTTGTTTAGGTTTTATGTTTTCATATCAGGAGTAAGATAAATTTATATTTGAAGAGAACCGGTTTACGTTTTTAAAACAGATCACGGTATCAGTACAGTACAAAAAACTCGCACTCTCCAAACACTCTTCTAGATTTAATCCCAAGTAGAAGACAGGCAAAACGATTCCCTATAATGGAAAGCTGCATCAGTGTACAAATCGAACCCGAGGATTACGGCAACATGATATGTTAAGAAGCACTTTAACAAATGAGCTACTATTACTAAAGACACATTGATACTGATTAAGCTTGGCTGGAGACATTGGTGAGATACAGCGATGTCCTAGTAATTATCCTGATTTCGAACTGTAGAATTGCTCTACAACCAACGTCCAAGTATGTGATCCAATGGAAACCAACATACATGTATCTAGCAAACCTATACTGTTTGTGCAATGGGTTGATGTACATGATTCACGATTGCGTACTGATACTATAATTGTCTAAGTAAAAATAAGATATCATATATCACCCTTTACACGATGTTACACACCTTATTGGATAATAATATCTGCCGGGCGTTGATGAATAAATACCATAATGACAGTAATTTAAGTTTTCCTGATTAATTTGTATCATATTTCCCCCAAAGAATATTGCAATGCGCGCTACCAAATCTACTGGCATTATCAATAGGAAATAATCCTCTTTGGGGTCGTAGATTGACGTCAACGGACAAGGGATTATGATAGCCATTGTTTGGCTCTTTCCATAGCCACTGGTCAAGTTTGATACCATCTGAGACAATAAACGTCAGTTATTCATACGTTACATATTCTACATATTTGTGTCTTTCCATAGCCACTGATCAAGTTTGATATCATCTGAGACAATAAACGTCAGTTATTCATACGTTACATATTTTACATATTTGTGTCATCCATAGCCACTGAACACGTTTGATATCATCTGAGACAATAAACGTCAGTTATTCATACATTACATATTTTACATAATTGTGTCTAACTCATATGTGACGTCAATTGTAAGAAACCCGAATATTATTAACAATCAATTTTTAGTTTGGAGAAATGGATAAGACGGTGAATCCTCGACAGAGTTAGAAAAAAGGCGGATGTCTTGTATGTTAGAACAGAACAATTCTACCAACAAAGTGATATAAATAGAATCCATTGTGAGGTAATGTCACGTTGCAATTTTTATATATGAGTAGTAAGAGCCCCATTTTTCTAATACTATCTGAATCATGATCAAGGTGTGAATGTAACACCTTATTATATCAATTAGATGTTGACATCTTATCAAATTGTATAAATACATGGTCATTTCTACTAGCTTGTCTATTATTACATCAGATAAAAGTTCAATTTGTCCAGCTACCGAACGACTGGTTTGTTCAAATCATTGTTTTCTTTGAAAATAGCGATGTCTTAAAAAAAATATCCGTTTTTGAAGGTTAACCTGAATTTCTTCCTGCGGCAGGACGTCGAAGAAAACTTCACTTCCCAAATTGCTGTCTGCTAGTAAATGTTGGTGCATCCGGTCTTGTTTCGTGCATTGTTATAACTGGTTTTCCTGGTACTTGTAGATCTCGTTTTGTACTTAAACTGGAAGATGGATGGACTCAGGGGTGGTTTGACACCCTAAGGGCGGCTACCTCCAGAGACAATCACGCTCATGATTTATCATGTTATAGCCTATAGGCTATATCCGTTTTAATGTGTATCACTGTTTTGTAATTTGTCCTACGCCTGAGGATGATGAATATCGCCACCTTCATCTTTCTGTCTGGCTTTATCTGTAGACTATTATTACCGTTTTTAAAATAAAATTGGAGTGATTAAATGATTATATACCTGACAGGTTTTATCTCATTGTCTGTAGTTTGTTAGCCGTTTCAGGGGAACGACCTAATAGCGTTCAATGCGCGAGTTTACTTGAAGTCTTTCTTCGTAAATACATTTATCACTCATCTTGTATGCATCTTTGAAAACATACGCCATTATTTTAAATAAAACATATACTTCTGAAATATAATACTAAAAATAGTAGAAGGTAATACTAAAAACCGTTTTTGACCTTAAAGGTTGACGCTGGTGAAATTTGTTTTGAGTGTTTGTGTCACAGTCCAAAGTGGAATTTCTCAACTCGATTTAGTGAGGCGTTAGCCGTGAATGCCTTTGCTCACATACGAGGGTCATTCAGTAAGTTATGAAAGTGATCATGGTATGAGATGCATGAGTGAATCTATTGAGGGATAGTGTGATCAATACAAAGTATGAACCTTTGTCTTTCAAACAATACAGTTTTGGATTTCTAAGTGTGAACTATGACGTCATAGCATTTTCTCAAAGTAAGTACACTTGGGACACTGCTAAATCAGTTATTTGGCGGTAAATTTGAATTGTTTGTATGAAACATGTGGTAAGAAGATTGCATAACATGACACCAGAAGCAGGTAAATCCCAATATTTTCGCGTAAGTATGATGAAAAAGACAATAACTTTAATCCCTGAGTAATTTGATATATGTAGTATAAGAGGAAAAAGTAAGGAGAGGCAATTGAATAAAAAGTATACAAATATCAGTATTTCAAATAGCCAATTTCATTGAAAAATGCCCAGTCAGTGAATCACTAATATTGCGGAAAATCAAACAATTTAGGAAAAATTAAAAATTCAAGTAATTAACCAGTTTGGAAGATTCCATATGATAGCTAACTAATTTTCCGAACTTATTCGCAAGAAACCTGGAGAAAATATGCGCATGCGCAGACGGCAGATCATTTTGAACTTGGCCAAAAATTGCTAAAATCATGAAATTTACCAGATAAAAGCTTACTGTGCCTTCACATTCTAATCAGAAATAATGAAAAATGCTTAAATCAATGTGTATAAATATTGTGATAGTCAAAATCAAGATATACATAAATGTATCAATCAAAGATGGCTGCCACAACCTCTCTTTTAACTGTTATCTTTAGAGCTAGATGTGTATTGTTAAAATAATCGTCACATAATTTCAATGGTTTGTGGAAATGTTATGAACAGCTCCTCTTGAAATCCCCACTATTATTGCTTTAAAACCCACAACAATTTAAAAAATCATAATCCCTCCATTGCTCTTTATCCTTTGTTGTTTTCTAAGGTATATTATTGCGGATTTTGCTAAATAAAAGCGTATTTGAGATGGTCCCTTATTGTTTGTATTAAGAAATTCAGATCTAAAAAGAGGGTCAAACAGAGATAAGTGTGTGTTCTAACTATGTGCTAAGTGGTATCTGCTTTTATGCTTGCATTGCCGAGATATACGCAAATGTATCAATGAACCCCATATTCAACATATTACATATCCAGCCAAATAATTGACAGATTTCAGTCAGTGTCTGAAACCTATTGTGTTTATGCTAATGACGTTACATAACCAAAGGTATCTAACAATCCAAAGGTCTATTGTTTGAAAGACAAAGGTTCATACTTTGTATTGATCACATTATCCCTCAATAGAATCACTCATGCATCCCATACCATGATCACTTTCATTATTTATTGAACGACCCTCGTATTGATATTGAAGGTGTTCTACAAAAGCATTTTCTTTGATGTCTCACTTATAATACTGTTGTTTCTATGACTATTGTTTGTTGAACATCTGCGTAGCACAGAAGACAGCTTTGAAGACCAAATATGGCTTTCTCACTGGTTTACTTTTAATACACTAGGGTTGAATCGAAATCTAATTTAGAGTTATACATTAAGACATTAATCTCGTTCCTTTTAAAGGTTTTGTGAACAACTGAAGGGATGGGAGCGCGAGGAAGTGATCTCACAAGGATATAACCTATTAAATATAACATTCAAAATATCAATATTCTCATTGGGTTTCGTTTTGAATAGGTGTGCCAATTTCAAGAAAAGGTTTTTAATTATACGTCAAGCTGACAAATAGCTTACGGATATTTTTCATTGCAAGATTTTATTCAACACAATGGAAATAATCAGAAGAACATAACATCAATAAAAAAGCGTTAAACAATATGGTCTTGCTACATTTTCCTTTATAATCATAACAATGTAACTAGAAATTCAAATAATAAAATATGTCAAATCAATTTTTATTTCGAATGTATTCATTAACCCTAACCATCCTGAATGCCGCAAATGTGCACGGTAAAGTCTGTCTGTGCCAGCTGGCGTGGCACTTTTTCGATGAAATAATGGCCCCAGGCTACATAGTCGGACCAATACACTGGCCCGAGTATAGTTGGCCCCCGTGGCGCACCGGTAGAGCGTTCGTCTGACAACCGAGAGTTGTGGGTTCGAGCCCCGGTGGCGGCGCCACTCTTTTTGTCCGCGTTTTTGTCGTTGAAAAAAAAATTCTTCAAAATGTGACTTAGGAGTTTAGGGTTAACAAATCACGTAGTATATATATTACGTGTTGATTCTTTTCTCAACAGGGGCCCAAGTTACTTCTTTCGTTGACTGAATTAGAAGCCGGTATTTTGAAGACAATCCCCAGAATGGCAAAAACACATAGCTTTGACATAGCGGCGGCTGATTCAGAGATGCTATTTGGGAATCAATGAAACTTAATGACTTCAAATAAATAGAACTGTGGAATTTTGAGAAATTAAAAAGTCTCAACTCAAGAACACAAAGAACAAAAAAAAAAAAATCTGAGCTGATTAAGGAAAGTGTGATTCATACGAATACATACATTGATGAATGGCGTGATAATTCGACCATTCCATGGATTGACTTAAAAAAGAGGGCTTTACTAAATCCAAACTGTTGGTATTTTTAGCCGTACCCTTGGTTTTGTAAATGCATACCTAAAATTGTGTTGACGTCTTTAAAAACATAGTGCCCGTTCCTTTTGACTGACTCTGTATGTCTAAAATAGCAGGAAGATAATCACAGGGTTTCTGTTATGGTCGAAATCAAAAAAACAACTGAAGAGTAATACTTTTTCGGACGCATATAATGGAAAACCACTTGGTTGTGTAAATAGCCCTCGGGAAACAAGATGATGAGATTATAAGAACATACACTCATACATCGTTACATTAAGAGGCTTTTTATATATTTTAATAAAGATTCGACAAGGAAATACAGCTACTCAGACGGGATACGTTTGACCTTTACGGCTTACATCATTTAATCAATGTACACACAATGTTTTAAAGTGAGTAAAAACTTGTAACACAACGCGACCATGTTACATCTTCCACTCTCACTATACCGTAAAATGAATACAAAAGCACTTTCAATTTCACATAACTTTACATAACATCAGGTCGAACAAAATTCCTACGTACCAGAGATATTGGATTTCATCAATGAATGAAAAAAAAACCCGCTGAGTAAAAAGTAATTTTTGATGTTATTTTTGATGAAGTCCTTATGCAATATTTTGCCTATAAGAATGATGAGTTTCACAAGGTCTGATCTACGTGCTTAAACTTCCAATGAGATCTACTACATACATAGTATTACATTTCTTCATTTTGCATCAAGTTCTCTGAATAAGCAAGGGACATCATGATCGTGCATTGTTTTGATTAT
Organism: Ophiura sarsii; assembly: GCA_035610835.1. NCBI lineage: Eukaryota > Metazoa > Echinodermata > Ophiuroidea > Amphilepidida > Ophiuridae > Ophiura > Ophiura sarsii. Next base: position 8,633,205 of record CM069456.1, on the reverse strand, counting down.
GTTTACGCTGCTTATATTTGCATAATGGTAAATGCCCTCATGTAGCAAGACACAAGAAGGGCACGCAAGTCATCTAATAAATAAAAATAGTTTACAAATTTGTTTTGAAAATGCGCAAATAATAAAATCCTGAACCAGTGCCACTGATATTATATTATAAAGACTTTTACTGACATTCAACCAGTCGCACCATAGAACATATCGCACTATGCCCATTCCATTCCCATTTGCAACACGATAAAACAACATACAGGGTGAGTCAAAATATTCAGATCCCGTTTATAAAAATCAGGAAAAATACTTCTTGTTAAAATTGGCCAGTTTCTTCATTGTTTATAGAGGTAGAAATACTTCTTTATACTTGGTGAGATTTCCTAGATGATACCTTATTCAATAATTACAACATATTAACTAAAAAGCGCGAAATCAAAAGTGTTCCAAATATTACCCCAAATATACCTTGACTGGATGTCAAGCACTGAAACAGATATCAAGAAAGTGGAAATATATAAGGTACATAAAATATAAGTATTTTCCATCATAATAACTAACACATACTAACATTCGCAGCGGGATAACAAAGAACGGTCACCCCTGTTCTTGCCATTGTGTAAGTTAGCCTGGATCCTATGCGAAGTTTATTAGCATCTTCACAAGTTCTTGCTAGTTTAAGATTAAGAACATTATCCGGAAATGAAATTCTCTATACGCTACTTGCACGGTAAGATGGCGACACATTGAAAGCGAGGCTCTCCCCTCCCGACTGTCACTCAAAGCGAGGCTGTTTAAAGACCATACGCTGTTAACAATTGCCAACACACACGTATTAATTCGTAAGTCATTTATTATGTCCACTTGCAAACAAACCTTTCCATCTAATCAGATGTAGGCTATGTAGGCTAACAATCAACTTTTCTCGCTGACTGCAAAGCATGTCTTTTGTTTCACGTTTCTTCTATTCTTCCATGTTCTCTTGTACCCTGGTGATTACTGCGTAATACTGCGTACTGCATATGTTTTTGTTCTGCTTCACGAGCTGCCAATGGCGCAGCGCGTTTTGCAGCTTTGCCGTAATGCACGCGTATAGATCTTACTGTTATGCAAACAAACACATCATACCTCGGGATAAGAGGGGAGAGCCTCGCTTTCATTTTAGAATGGCGAATGTGTGCAAGTAGCGTACACACATGGCCTTCGCATGTTTAAGAAGATTGGACCAGATTTGCTAATTAGACTAAGATAGTGCTAGGTGTGGATAGTGCCTTGGGCATCAAGTATTTAACAAATTGTTCTGTCGGCTAATCGTTGATTGAACGACAGACTTTTTTGATTGATACTGACATAATGTTAGGATACTATCAATCATAGTAATTGTGTTCTTGGTCTGTTTCGGTTATAAGTCACGTCAACCTTGGAGATATATTCGGCCGAGTGCACCAATGACGGGTAGCTGAAGAATAGCGCTACCTCGCTAATAACTGAGGCGTAAACCAAAATTTTGAGAGCGCCAATGCGGGGTAAGCTACTAGGCTAGTAACTGGCGGGTAATTTACGCTAAATGTTATACCTGACCGGACCCAAGACTGAGTAAGTGGACGGACGAGGTTTAAACTTAAAATGATGCCAGTCTCATTGTTCACATGCTGAATTTGCTAACAGGGTAGAAACGTTTAAATCTTCAAGTACGATATGAGTAGGCATTTGCATTCAATTAATGACGAGGTGAACACCGACAATACTAGTAAGTTTGATTTGCAGAAATCTACGAACGGATCTGCAACAAGAATGTTGCGATTGGATGAATTTAGCTAATAATCTTACCAGCATTGAATTCTAGTTATACTACCATGCAGTTATTTTGATCATATTTCAACAGGTATTCAACTGTTCACTTGTTATTCTTCATAAGTATTAACAAATACTACCGTATTGCGTAATCCTGGACAAATATCCACTAATATACAATGTGGTCCAGGTTGTTCTCTATGTTCGTTTTCTTCCTTAATTACTCTTATATGAATTTTATATAAAAAAATTGTAACATCTACATGTAGCCATGTAACATGTTGTTGCTAATTTAGGATAAACACTTTCCATGTTTGTTTAATAGTAAAACAAATGTAATTAATTGTTTGAAAAAATATGAAAAATCCACAAAAATAGTTATTTCATCATATATCAACAAATTCAATTTGTCCCATACTTCCTTCTGTCGTGGTGGGGCAGCATTGTTAGTATTGTTTCAGAAATCCTCCAAATAGACTTTGACAGTTGGGAAAGGTTTCCGAAAAACTAGGTTTTGTATTATGATAAAACTAATAGTCGCATGGAAAGTGTTAAGAAATTTATCCAGAAATGAGAGCGTCTCTACATTGGTCCGTCGTACGTATTCAAATTCACTTGCTGATTGGAATACTATGATGATAAATGTGAAGAATAACTTCAGCATTAAGACGCTATTTAGGAAGTAGTTCTATTGGCTAATAGTTGATGGAATGATGATTTTTTTAAATATAAAAATGACAGTAATTTAAGTTTTCCTGATTAATTTGTATCATATTTCCCCCAAAGAATATTGCAATGCGCGCTACCAAATCTACTGGTATTATCAATAGGAAATAATCCTCTTTGGGGTCGTAGATTGACGTCAACGGGCAAGGGATTATGATAGCCATTGTTTGGCTCTTTCCATAGCCACTGATCAAGTTTGATATCATCTGAGACAATAAACGTCAGTTATTCATACGTTACATATTTTACATATTTGTGTCTAACTCTCGACGCATGTCCATACCGCACTCATGCGCGAGGGAATAACACCCTGATTGTCTGATGTTAAAATGCACTGTAAACTTAATACGTGAATAAATTCTAGTTAGTGATCAAACTTAGTTGTTTGAGCTTAAACATTATCTGTCGGTTCTCTTTATTCTTTAATGAGTAGAGTTGTAGACAGAAATGTTGATAAGGCATTAACACCGACGTTTAGGTTATTCGTTTACGCGATACTATACATCTTCGGATTCCTTCACGTTCCTCAAAGACATTGAAGTTTTAAATTATATATGTTTTGTGGTATCATATAGATTCCATAATATGTTACCAAATATCCAATGTCTATGGCGCGATGTATTACACAGACCAATTCAGGGTTGCTCATTGACTAACACCACAACGTTTATTTTGGTAGATTTAGTGAAGCTAAAGCACCTTTTAAATCAAGCAGCTCTTATTTGAGACATAACCATTCAGTGAAATCCTACCTGAGCCTTAGATTGTTCTTTAACATATTTACCAAATAAGCAACAATGATCCAGCTTGATTGATTCCTTAGAAATCGTCACTCTAATTGACAAGAAGAATGAATTCCACCGAAGATACGTTATACAAATCAATTTGGTGAATACTTCACTAATAAGATCTCCAAAATTAGATCTGATTTAGACAACTCGCATTCTATCGGCAGTTTCATTGATTCTTCAATATGTTCTGTGCATCTTAACTATTTCAAAGAACTTTCTGACCAAGCGATGCGAAAGCTTATCATGAACATGCCTACAAAATCATGTGCCTTAGATCCCATCCCATCTTGGCTACTTAAACAATGCCTGGACTATCTTTAACAACTCCTTGAAAACCGGGCATGTACAAGACTGTTTAAAGTCAGCTCGTATCACTCCTATCATCAAGAAGGCAAGCCTTAACCCAGAAATCTTATCGAATTACAGACCGATTTCTAATCTCAGCTTCTTATCAAAAATAGAGGAACGCGCTGTCTGTAATCAACTCCACCAGCATTTGGCATCCAACGATCTATATGCACCCCACCAATCAGCTTACAGACCAAACTGCAGTACAGAAACAGCACTCTTACAAAATGACCTCCTCTATTCCTTGGACTGCAGACGAGAAGTGGTTGTCGTTCTCCTTGACCTATCTGCTGCATTTGACACAATTGATCATAATTTACTCCTAAATCGAATGCATGCTAGATACGGTATTTCTGACACTGCTCTGAATTGGTTTCAATCATACCTATCTAATCGTGAACAGTCAGTAGTGGTTGGTCGCCATGTGTCACAAGGAAAACCACTTATATACGGTTTGCCTCAAGGATCAGTTGTTGGTCCTATAAATTTCAGTATGTACAGTGCTCCACTTGAAGATGTGATATCAGACCACGGAATAAACGTTTTATCTTTCGCTGATGACACACAGCTGTACTGTTCGTTTGATGCATCTGATAGGGCTGAAAAGCTTGAGCGACTAGAGCATTGCCTTTCGGACGTCAAAAGCTGGATGCTGGCCAACAAACTCAAACTAAATGACCAGAAAACAGAGGTCATTCATATCACCTCTCGATTTATTTCAACCACTCCGGTTGATGCGGTCACCGTCGGGGATTCCGACATTTCGCCCTCCGAAAAAGTGCGCAACCTTGGAGTCATCTTTGACCGTCACCTAACAATGACTTCTCATGTCAACAGAGTATGGCAGAATGCCACTTACGCCCTACGTGCCATCGGACAGGTCCGCAAATACCTTGACCATGCATCAACAGAAAGGCTTGTCCATGCTTTTGTTACATCACGGCTGGACTATTGTAACTGTCTACTCTACGGACTCCCTGACAAACTCATATCCAAACTGCAGCGAGTTCAAAACTCAGCTGCGAGACTTGTGACTGGTGTCAATAAACGCACGCATATCACCCAGGTCCTCATCGATCTACACTGGCTTACAATTAAGAAACGCATTATTTTTAAAATTGTTCTAGTTGTATATAAAGCACTCAACAACTCTGCACCCGACTATATCAAGGAGCTTCTTACCCCTTACTGTCCGTCTGCTAATCTCCGCTCTGGTAGCCGTAAACTCCTTGTAGTCCCTAAAAGTGCCACTGCAACATACGGGGACAGGGCTTTCTGTATTGCTGGACCAAAACTCTGGAACAATCTCCCCTTACATATCCGTAACTCTAAGACGGTCGGAACTTTTAAATCGTCTTTGAAAACTCATCTTTTTAACCAGGATATTTAGTTTTTTTGTGTGTGCAATATTCATGTACTGTATTTGCATTATTCTTGATTAGTGTATTGCTGTATACTGTATAACATTTTATATTATAGCCATCATTTGATGGCTACTCCTGTGTTTTTCTATGTGCATTCATATTTTGTATATGCTATTGTTATTTTGTTAAGCGCTTTGTGATCCTTTCGATGTAAGGCGCTATATAAATGCCTGTTATTATTATTATTATTATACACTTATAGTTTGATCAGCTCCAAATTGACGAAGCCTCCTTACAGCAGCGAATGAATACAAAAGGACGCAGGTGCGCATAAAGGAAACCAGAGCGGTGCTAAATCTTGGAGCTTTAATGCTATGGAAATTTATACTTTAGGGCCCTAACGTTGTACATAAAACACCTTTGACTGCAAACTCATACATACATCATCAAGCAGTGAACATGCATTGATTGTGATACTTGGAGCAGCGGGAAATGGCTCAGCGACATTATGATCACTATGCATCACATATCACTTGATTGTTATTCTCAGATGAAATGTAAGTATTGATGGATATTGTAATTTTAATGGTATGGGAAACCTTTTACGTGACATACACATTTATTGTATGTATTAAAATGGGATGGGAGCGCGAGGAAGTGATCTCACTAGGATATAACCTATTAAATATAACATTCAAAATATCAATATTCACATTGGGTTTCGTTTTGAATAGGTGTGCCAATTTCAAGAAAAAGTCAAGCTGACAAATAGCTTACGGATATTTTTCATTGCAAGATTTTATTCAACACAATGGAAATAATCAGAAGAACATAACATCAATAAAAAAGCGTTAAACAATATGGTCTTGCTACATTTTCCTTTATAATTATAACAATGTAACTAGAAATTCAAATAATAAAATATGTCAAATCAATTTTTATTTCGAATGTATGCATTAACAAATCACGTATTTATATTAAGTGTTGATTCTTTTCTCAACAGTGGACCAAGTTACTTCTTTCGTTGACTGAATTAGAAGGCGCTATTTCGAAGACAATCCCCAGAAAGGCAGCAATAACAAATAGCTTTGACATGGCGGCGGCTGATTCAGAGATGCTATTCGGGAATCAATGAAACTTAATGACTTAAAACAAATGGAATTGCGGAATTTTGAGAAATTAAAAAGTCTCAACTCAAGAACATAGAGAACAAAAAATATAATCTGAGCTGATTAAGGAAAGCGTGCTTCATAAGAATACATACATTGATGCAGTGGCGGCTGGTGGGGGTCAGGCGGTGGTGGGGCTAGTGAGGGGGTGAATATCCCCCCTCAGAAGCTGAACGATTTTTGATTTGTAACATCGATTTAACGCAATTTGGTGGGTGCTTTTAGGTGAATTTTAGATCAATTTCCAATTCAAACATTTGACTTAAAAAGTACAACATTTATACCATTATAACAATAATATAACCCTATAGGCCTAAGGTTAATTTCTCAAGACATATTAAATAACCATACACATTGAATATTTCCATACTCAAAAGGTTTAAAGTTATTAAACCACAAGTTGACCTAGATAAGATTACAATATTGTCCCATTCTCTGAGTGCGACCATGAAAGTGTGTGACACTCATCTCATGCATCTACATGTGTAAAGACTGTGTTTAATATCCATAGGTCTAATTTCAACTAGCCCCTATTGGAAAGTATACAGGGCAGCTTGCCTGAGAGCTGGTCACTTACACAAACTACTGTGCATGATAGGTTTTTGTATTGGCTGGTTTAAGTGTAGCGTGTCGTTAACCATGTAACAGAGATTGGCTATGAGTAGGTCTGTTCGCGATTAGCCCTACGCTGTCTGTCAATGGTAACTGTGTATTGCAACACTAAAGCTATGCAGGGGTGTGTGGGTCTGACTAAGTTTTGTCATACCTGTTTTGTGTGTGTAGCCTACTTGGGAGCTGCATGGGACTGAGTAGCATATAAATACAATCAAAAAGGGTTGTATTGGTTGTATTTTGTAGGTTTTTTTTGTTGTCAACAAATTTCTTTTAGATCCTCATATAATTTTGGTTGGTATTTTATACATTAAATACATAATTAAAAAAGGTATGCTTTGCAAAAAGTGGAGGGGCTTAGCCCTTTCAGCCCTGCTTAGCAAGCCGCCACTGCATTGATGAATGGTGTGATAATTCGACCATTCCATGGATTGACGTAAAAAAGAGGGCTTTACTAAATCCAAACTTTTGATATTTATAGCTGTACCCTTGGTTTTGAAAATGCATACCTAGAGTTTCGTTGACGTCTTTGAGAACACAGCCCGTTCATTATGACTGACTCTGTATGGCTAAATTAGCAGGAAGATAATCCCGGGGTTTCTGTTATGATCGAAATTAAAAAAAACACACCTGAAGAGTAATACTTTTTAGACGCATAATGGAAAACCACTTGGTTGTGTAAATAGCCCTCGGGAAACAAGATGATGAGATTATAAGAACATACACTCATACATCGTTACATTAAGAGGCTTTTTATATATTTTAATAAAGATTCGACAAGGAAATACAGCTACTCAGACGGACTACGTTTGACCTTTACGGCTTACATCATTTAATCAATGTACACACAATGTTTTAAAGTGAGTAAAACACAACGCGACCATATTACATCTTCTACTCTCACTATACCGTAAACTGAATACAAAAGCACTTTGAACTTCACATAACTTTATATAACATCAGGTCGAACAAAATTCCTTTACGTACCAGAGATATTGGATTTCATCAATGAATGAAAAATAAACCCGCTGAGGAAAAAGTAATTTGTTGATGTAATTTTTGATAAAGTCCTTATGCAATATTTTGCCTATAAGAATGAAGAGTTTCACAATGTCTTATTTACGTGCTAAAACTTCCAATGAGATCTACTACATAGTATTAAATGTCTTCATTTTGCATAATGAATAAGCAAGGGACATTATGATCGTGCATTGTTTTGATTATGTTCAGGCTGCTTATATTTGAATAATGGTAAATGCCCTCATGTAGCAAGACGCATGAAGGGCACATAAGGCATCTAATGCATTAAAACGCTTTATAGGAAGTAGTTATATAGGCTAATAGTTGATGAAATGATGGATTTGTTTAAGATTAAATATTCCATAAGAGAATATTCCATTCTTGGTGATTAACTTAGATAAGTTTTCGAGTCATTGTTCTTGTGCCCCGTAGCTTTGGAGATCATCACGATCCCTTCAGCATAATATTTGCTTCCATCCAATTGACATATGAACGCATTTTGGGCGATCATTTGACAGCAAGGTTATGGTACATGGAGGAAGGTCGTAGCCGATGTCTCTGTCGGTGTCTGTGTCCTTATTTAGATAGCCTCTCTGAACTTATGTTTCCAAATATGTTCCTCTCTGATAATAACATAATCAGTCTACATGCTGATAATTCTGCTTGTTTAGGTTCAATGTTTTCATATCAGGAGTAAGATAAATTTATATTTGAAGAGAACCGGTTTACGTATTATTCTAATCAGATCACGGTATCAGCACAGTACAAAAAAACCCGCACACTCCAAACACTCTTCTAGATTTAATCTCAAGTAAAAGATAGGCAAAAACGATTTCCCCTATTGGAAAGCATCGATGTACAAACCAAACTCGAGGATTACGGTCAACATGATATGTTTTAAATAAGCACATTGACAAATGATGTACTTAAGACACATTGATACTGATTAAGATTGGCTGGAGACATGAGATACAGCGATGTCTAGTAATTATCCTGATTTCGAACTGCAGAAGTACTCTACAACCAAGTCCAAGTATGTGATCTAATGGAAACCAGCATCTCTAGCAAACCTATACTAGACGCGCGATTCTAGTGCAATGGGTTGATGTATGATTCACGATTGCTTACAGATACTATAATTGTCCAAGTACTGCATTACTATACAGTAATTGTAATAAAAATATAATATGTGTGGTGGCATGGGAAAACCCTTCACATGGTCATTTTCTAGCAACTTTGTTTTTTTCTTTGGCAGAGAGCTTCATGCTCTACTGAGTAAATGACTGTTTAAATTTTTCAGAAATTCCATCTAGAACTACAATTATAGTATTTTAAAGTCGGCAAGTTTAAACGCAACACATACACATACACATACGTAAACAAAGCATTTTACACATAAAATTTGATAAAAAAGGTTCAGAAAAGTACTAAAATAAACTTAACATCTGGAATTTTGCATTAAAAAACTCCTGGAGAATATAGTTCAAGGTATAATCTCTATCTTGGGACCAAAGTTGGAAAATTGACTTGGAACTCATTTATTAGGAATATTTTGGTATGACCCAGATATCTCAATATTAACACTAGCTACTTCCGACGGGTTTTCCCATACCACCACACATATATCACCCTTTACACGATGTTACACACCTTATTGGATAATAGTCTCTGCTTGGCGTTGATGAATAAATACTTTAATTAGAATAACTGAAGTTTTTTCTGATTAGTTTGTATCATATTCCCCCAAAAGATTATTGCAATGCGCGCTACCAAATCTACTGGCACTGTCAATAGGAAATAATCCTCCTGGGGTCGTAAATGACGTCAACGGGCAAGGGATTATGATAGCTATTGTTTGGCTCTTTCCATTGCCACTGATCAAGTTTGATATCATCTGAGACAATAAACATCAGTTATTCATACGTTACATATTTTACATATTTGTGTCTAACTCATATGTGACGTCAATTGTAAGAAACCCGCATATTATTAATAATCAATTTTTAGTTTGGAGAAATGGATAACACGGTGAATCCTCGACAGAGTTAGAAAAAAAGGCGGATGTCTTGTATGTTAGAACAGAACAATTCTACCAACTAAGTGATATAAATAGAATCCATTGTGAGGTAATGTCACGTTGCAATTTTTATATATGAGTAGTAAGAGCCCCATTTTTGTAATACTATCTGAATCATGACCAAGGTGTGAATGTAACACCTTAAATCAAATAAGATGTTGACATCTTATCAAATTGTATAAAGACAATGTTCATTTCTATTAGCTTGTCTATTATTACATCAGATAAAAGTTCAATTTGTCCAGCTACCGAACGACTGGTTTGTTCAAATCATTGGTTTTATTTGAAATTTAAATCAGAAATAATGAAAAATGCTTAAATCAATGTGTATAAATATTGTGATAGTCAAAATCAAGATATACATAAATGTATCAATCAAAGATGGCTGCCACAACCTCTCTTTTAACTGTTATCTTTAGAGCTAGATATGTATTGTTAAAGTAATCGTCACATAATTTCAATGGTTTGTGGAAATGTTATGAACAGCTCCTCTTGAAATCCCCACTATTATTGCTTTACAACCCACAACAATTTAAAAAATCATAATCCCTCCATTGCTCTTTATCCTTTGTTGTTTTCTAAGGTATATTATTGCGGATTTTGCTAAATAAAAGCGTATTTGAGATGGTCCCTCATTGTTTGTATTAAGAAATTCAGATCTAAAAAGAGGGTCAAACAGAGATAAGTGTGTGTTCTAACTATGTGCCAAGTGGTATCTGCTTTTATGCTTGCATTGCCGAGATATACGCAAATGTATCAATGAACCCCATATTCAACATATTACATATCCAGCCAAATAATTGACAGATTTCAGCCAGTGTCTGAAACCTATTGTGTTTATGCTAATGACGTTACATAACCAAAGGTATCTAACAATCCAAAGGTGTATTGTTTGAAAGACAAAGGTTCATACTTTGTATTGATCACATTATCTTATTCCTCAATAGAATCACTCATGTATCCCATACCATGATCACTTTCATTATTTATTGAACGACCCTCGTATTGATATTGAAGGTGTTCTACAAAAGCATTTTCTTTGATGTCTCACTTATAATACTGTTGTTTCTATGACTATTGTTTGTTGAACATCTGCGTAGCACAGAAGACAGCTTTGAAGACCAAATATCGCTTTCTCACTGGTTTACTTTTAATACACTAGGGTTGAATCGAAATCTAATTTAGAGTTATACATTAAGACATTAATCTCGTTCCTTTTAAAGGTTTTGTGAACAAATGAAGGAGGTTGAACTATGTAACCACATATCAATTAGTTTCCTTATCGACGCATGTCCATACCGCACTCATGCGCAAGGGGAATAGCACCCTGATTTTCTGATGTTAAAATGCACTGTAAACTTGATACGTGAATAAATTCTAGTTAGAATTCTACTTAGTTGTTTGAGCTTAAACATTATGTGTCGGTTCTCTTCATTCTTTAATGAGTAGAGTTGTAGACAGAAATGTTGATAAGGCATTAACACCGACGTTTAGGTTATTCGTTTACGCGATACTATACATCTTCGGATTCCTTCACGTTCCACAAAGACATTGAAGTCTTAAATCATATATGTTTTGTGGTATTATATAGATTCCATAATATGTTATCAAATATCCAATGTCTATGGCGCGATGTATTACACAGATCAATTCAGGGTTGCTCATTGACTAACACCACAACGTTTATTTTGGTAGATTTAGTGAAGCTAAAGCACCTTTTAAATCAAGCAGCTCTAATTTGAGATATAACTATTCAGTGAAATCCTACCCGAGCCTTGATTTGTACTTCAACATATTTACCAAATAAGCAACAATGATCCAGCTTGATTGATTTCCTTAGAAATCGTCACCGTAATTGACAAGAAGAATTAATTCCACCGAAGATACGTTACACACTTATAGTTTGATCAGCTCCAAATTGATGAAGCCTCCTTACAGCATCGAATGAATACAAAAGGACGCAGGTGCGCATAAAGGCAACCAGAGCGGTGCTAAATCTTGGAGCTTTAATGCTTTGGCAATTTATTCTAATGTTGTACATAAAACACCTTTGACTGCACCCTCATACAGACATCATCAAGCAGTGAACATGCATTGATTGTGATACTTGGAGCAGCGAGAAATGGTTCAGCGACATTCTCAGATGAAATGTAAGTATGGATGGATATTGTAATTTTAATGGTATGGAAAACCTTTTACGTAACATACACATTTATTGTATGTATTAAAATGGGACGGGAGCGCGAGGAAGTGATCTCACTAGGATATAACCTATTAATTATAACATTCAAAATATTAATATTCACATTAAGTTTCGAATAGCTTCATAGCATAATCAGATACGGAGATTTTTTATTGCAAGATTTTATCAATGTAAATAATCAGAAGAACATAACATCAACTAAAAAGCGTTAAACAATATGTTCTTGTTACATTTTCCTTTATAATTATAACAATGTGACTAGAAATTAAAATAATGAAATATGTCAAATATTTTTTTATTTCGAATGTATGCATTAACAAATCACGTAGTGTATATATTAAATGTTGTTTTTTTTCTTCTTCTCAACAGTAGCCCAAGTTACTTCTTTCGTTGACTGAATTAGAAGCCGGTATTTTGAAGATAATCCCCAGAATGGCAATAACACATAGCTTTGACATGGCGGCGGGTGATTCAGAGATGCTATTTGGGAATCAATGAAACTTAATGACTTATAATAAATAGAACTGTGGTATATTGAGAAATTAAAAAGTCTGAACTCAAGAACATAGAGAACAAAAAATAAAATCTGAGCTGATTAAGGAAAGCGCGCTTCATAAGAATACTTTGATGAATGGCGTGATAATTCGACCATTCCATGGATTGACTTAAAAAAGAGGGCTTTACTAAATCCAAACTGTTGGTATTTTTAGCCGTACCCTTGGTTTTGAAAATGCATACCTAGAGTTTTGTTGACGTCTTTAAAAACATAGTGCCCGTTCTATTTGTCTGACTCTGTATGTCTAAAATAGCAGGAAGATAATCCCAGGGTTTCTGTTATGGTCGAAATAAAAAAAACACACCTGAAGAGTAATACTTTTTCGGACGCATAATGGAAAACCACTTGGTCGTGTAAATAGCCCTCGGGAAACAAGATGATGAGATTATAAGAACATACACTCATGCATCGTTACATTAAGAGGCTTTTTATATATTTTAATAAAGATTCGACAAGGAAATACAGCTACTCAGACGGAATACGTTTGACCTTTACGGCTTACATCATTTAATCAATGTACACACAATGTGTTAAAGTGAGTAAAAACTTGTAACACAACGCGACCATGTTACATCTTCCACTCTTACTATACCGTAAACTGAATACAACAGCACTTTCAACTTCACATAACTTTATATAACATCAGGTCGAACAAAATTCCTTTACGTACCAGAGATATTGGATTTCATCAATGAATGAAAAGAAACCCGCTAAATAAAAAGTAATTTTTGATGTAATTTTTGATAAAGTCCTTATGCAATATTTTGCCTATAAGAATGAAGAGTTTCACAAGGTCTGAATTGCGTGCTTAAACTTCCAATGAGATCTACTACATAGTATTAAATTTCTTCATTTTGCATCAAGTTCTCTGAATAAGCAAGGGACATTATGATCGTGCATTGTTTTGATTATGTTTACGCTGCTTATATTTGAATAATGGTAAATACCCTCATGTAGCAAGACACAAGAAGGGCACACAAGTCATCTAATAAATAAAAATAGTTTACACATTTGTTTTGAAAATGCGCAAATGATGAAATCCTGAACCAGTGCCACTGATATTATATTATGAAGACTTTTACTGACATTCAACTAGTCGCACCATAGAACATATCGCACTATGCCCATTCCATTCCCATTTGCAACACGATAAAACCACATACAGGGTGAGTCAAAATATTCAGATCCCGTTTATAAAAATCAGGAAAAATACTTCTTGTTAAAAATTGGCCAGTTTCTTCATTGTTTATAGGAGTAGAAATACTTCTTTATACTTGGTGAAATTTCCTAGACGATACCTTATTCCATAATTACAACATATTAACTAAAAATCGCGAAATCCAAAGTGTTCCAAATATACCCCAAATATACCTTGACTGGATGTCAAGCACTGAAACAGATATCAAGAAAGTGGAAATATATAAGGTACATAAAATATAAATATTTTCCATCATAATAACTAACACATACTAACATTCGCAGCGGGATAACAAAGAACGTGTAAGTTAGCCTGGATCCTATGCGACGTTTATTAGCATCTTCACAAGTTCTTGCTAGTTTAAGATTAAGAACATTATCTGGAAATGAAAGTCTCTATACGCTACTTGCACGGTAAGATGGCGACACATTGAAAGCGAGGCTCTCACCTCACGACTGTCACTCAAAGCGAGGCTGTTGAAAGAGAAAATGCTGTTTACAATTACCAACACACACGTATTAATTGTTCGTAAGTCATTTATTATGTCCACTTGCAAACAAACCTTTCCATCTAATCAGATGTAGGCTATGTAGGCTAACAATCAACTTTTCTCGCTGACTGCAAAGCATGTCTTTTGTTTCACGTTTCTTCTCTTCTTCCATGTTCTCTTGTACCCTGGTGATTACTGCGTACTGCGTACTGCATATGTTTTTGTTCTGCTTCACGAGCTGCCAATGGCGCCGCGCGCTTTGCAGCTTTGCCGTAAATGCACGCGTATAGATCTTACTGTTATGCAAACAAACACATCATACCTCGGGATAAGAGGGGAGAGCCTCGCTTTCATTTTAGAATGGCGAATGTGTGCAAGTAGCGTACACACATGGCTTTCGCATGTTTAAGAAGATTGGACCAGATTTGCTAATTAGACTAAGATAGTGCTAGGTGTGGATAGTGCCTTGGGCATCAAGTATTTAACAAATTGTTCTGTCGGCTAATCGTTGAATGAACGACAGACTTTTTTGATAAATACTGACATAATGTTAGGATACTATCAATCATAGTAATTGTGTTCTCGGTCTGTTTTGGTTATAAGTCACGTCAACCTTGGACAGATAGTAACTGTTATGTAAATATTGTATTGCAAGCAATTTTCGAAAATATTCCGATTAATATACTAACTTCAAAAACATCACAATTGTTTCTCATGACCTTGAATCTCTAAGAAATCGTCCATCTGTAATAATAAAGCAGTGTCATCATAAATTGAGATTTCCTAAAATATACAAAACATGTCCTTGAACAATGCTGAACACAAAGAGTAAATGAAATTAAAACGTAACTTGCAATACCATTCAACTAGTATTGTTAAAGAAAACAATCTTCATGATGATTTATTCCTGATTGCCATTGTTGAAAACGAATAATATATCAATAGAATCTGACTGAAGTGTAAGACGGGGATCACACGGTATACTGTTGGGTCTAGAAACCAACATTGTTAGGTATCCTCTACCCTCTTAATGTTCTGAACGGTCTTGCCAACACTGACCAGGTATTTTGTATAATTGTTTTATGTGGTAACATCTTTGCCGACAATAATCATCCTAAGTATTTACTTGACTTTACTATATGTATAAAGAGAGGAGAAATGTGTTTAAATCAACTTTGAAGCTAGTACAAAAATATAGAACAATGCTACCTGGGTTGATTTAGAAGACGCCTGATGCAGCAATTACCGCAAAGCAATACATGCTGCTGCGCTGCATTACAATTGGATGAAAATGTAATTATTGTCAAATTGTTAATGTCAAACAGACTGCTCAGTTCATTTTTTTTTATAATACAGTATTTGCATAAGAAAGTTATGATACATGTTATGCATGTGTGAATAGTATGATTGCTGTTATTTCCGTACAAGACATTTGCTTCTATTAAAAGTAAATTACGCAGTAATGGCAATCTTGATCATGTTGAGCCATTATTCTATTGAAGATGTCTTACCATTATTATTGCCCTTATTGACAGTGAGGCTTCCATCAAAACACAGTCGCAGTTTTAACAATACACTTGTATTTACCCACACTGAAATAAGACTTCGTATTTCCCCACCTTTCTGAGACTTATATAAGCATGCCGATATCTGAACTTTAGTAGCCCGCTTGTTTCTACGCAACGCATAAAGGCACTTTTGGTGTATATACCTTTAAATCTATCAAACCGTAGTAAAAAAGGCAGCAATAATTTCAACTCATTCATCAGTTCATATCGTTAACAATTTCAAACGCGTCAGAGCATCTATAATCAATATCTAAAGAGTTAAACAAACAATAAATCAATGGTATATATAGTCAATCTGTAATCCATTAACCCCGCTAAATTCCAACGGAATCCAACGAGCCAGGCTGTTGTTCCACCCGGCGTTGATTTTTTTCGCAGAAATTCTGGCCCCAGTCTATATACTTGGCGCAGTATACTGCGCCAAGTACCCTTGACACCCGTGGTGTACTGGAAAATCCCAAGTCCCGTGTGCTGGAGGTCCGTGGTTCAAATCCGGGGGGGGGGGGGGGGGGGTCGCGGCGATATTTTGGGTCACTTATCGCCGCGGGAAAAACATTTCTTAAAAAAGTGGCCTGGGGGTTAGGGTTAAGTAGTGGAACTACATGTATCTTCTAAATGAGTATTTGTTACTCCAAAACAATCTGAATGCTTCATTTGGAATATGTTAATATTGCTATAATAACGGATTTATTCCAATTTCGTCATTTCGTCAACGCTATAAATGTTTCACGCCGGGGTTTCACGCAAATGTGAGTAGAATCTTTTACTTTTGCCGGTAAACCATTTGAAATTAAGAGGCAACGGAAGCAAAAAGAAAAGAAAAATGGAAGGGGGTGGTATTTGAATTTGAATTTGAATCTTAATCTGCAACTAACCTTGTAACCTTGTCACCATCATATTGTATACTATATTGTTGTGTTGTACTCAACAATTTTGATTGAAGAACAACTATGCGGCTGAATTATCTGCATCAACTTTGCCGGCTAACAGGTGAAATCAATTACCTGCATGCTTTCGATGTATAACTGTATCGCACGATACTGGCACATGAAATTTGCCAGTATCGCTCGATACTGGTACAGTTTTATTGTTCTAGTATCGTCCGATACTAGAACAACAAATTGTGTTCCCGTATCCTGTATCCCGTAAGCGATACTGGAACGTGTTTATGTTCCAGTATCGGGAGAATTGTGTTCTAGTATCGAGCGATACTGGAACGTGTTTATGTTCAAGTATCGGGCAAAATGTGTTCCAGTATCGAGCAATACTGGAACGTGTTTATGTTCAAGTACCGGGCTAAATTGGTACACATGTTACCAGTAGTGGTTTGTCTCAGTTTTGAACGATACTGGTACATTATTGTTATCCAATATCGCTCAATACTGAAACATTTTAAATGTTTAAGTGTCGTCCGATACTGGAACACTGACTTTGTACTAATATCGAACGATACTCATACGATACTGGGTGTTTCAGAATCAGAAGATACTGGCACAGTCCAGAATCTGGGATCTAAAGTTCACTTTTCCCTTAACTTTGTCTGGTGCACCAGAAGCGGCTATTTCATGACACAGACAACTTAAACTTTTCGTTTAACCCCTAACACAGTTTGTATGTAATGGAATAGGATATCCGAATCTGACACTTGTTCGTACATATGATCCCATTTTGACAATGTAAACTTTGACTTCTACTCGTATTACGCAAACAAATTTCTGGGTCGAGAAAAACATTTGCATGAAGTGAATGTTTTGCCTAACGACAACGCATTAACCAAAAAGGGATAGAAATGGCGAAAACGCGGTCAACTTACAAAACTTGTCACAGTTTGATTATTTTTCAATCGATTATTTTCATTTTTTGGAAAAATAAACTAGACTAACTATCTTCTACACAAACAACAAAAAATTAATAGTTCAATCCACAAATCAAGGTCAAATAGCCTTTTCAATCATTGCACAATACATTTTCTTGATATTTTAACTAAAAAAGGCCAAAAATATATAGTTTCCATTTTGTTTTCACTTTTTCCCCATTTTTTTTCACTTTTTGGTCTTTAGGTTAAAACATGTAAGTTAGTGTCTTTACATCATAATCAAGCGATTTGGGCATTTTTTACTCAAAATTATTTCTGTTAGCTTTGTTGATTGACACCAACTTTGGATTCTCTGATCCATTTCCTTTCCAAAAATGTATACTTTTATATGCATTTGATTAATAGTTCAATACTGAATTACAGCACTCACAAAATAAAAAAATAAAAATAAAACTTCCTTGAGTAACCCCTTAAGGGCAGTGTCAACCCGGCACTTGTTTCAAAAATTGAATTTCATATTTCTCTATTATTTAATACTTTTATATGTATTCTATCATTACCATCATAAGTTACTAATCAGCAGCGATTATTTCCCGTTCTTTTGGGTGATTTTAAATGGTTGTTTTGGTAAGTTTGAGTCAGGAAAAGGAGCATGTTTATTTGGCGGGAATTTAAGCGCAGTTCCGCGCTTTTCAAATGCTGCGACAGCTGTTCGATCATTGCGTCGCGCGCTGAAACTTCCCGCGCGTAGTACTAGACGCGCCGCTTAATATCCGCGACGTTGACGCGAAAAACAAAAGAGCGCAAAACAATGTCTAAAAATGTAAACAAAGGCCAATCTTACGATCATTTAAATTTCAGTTTTCTTCCAATTTCTTCACATTGTGACAATATAAATTGAATCTGATAGTTTATTATGATTGTTCATAATAGTATACTCGCTTTTTAGGTGACACGCCCCTGTATTCCGTGAACATTTAGCTTTAAATGGTGGAAAATGTCAATATTTTTACTAAATTGATGTTTTCTAGAAGTTCAAATTTGAAGGAATGTTACGAATTTTCAGACAACATAACTAAAAATATATCAAACTATCAGGTAAGCTTTTACTACCATTGTGTAGAGGACTTTGAGCGCTAGGAGGCAATTTTTTATTTTTTCGATTATGGATTTTAAACTCGAGATATGCATCCATTTCTAGCGAAATGTATGCAAAAAAACACGACTTTTACACTTTTCCGATGTTTTTAGCAATATTTCCAAAACCAAGCCTTATTTTGGTAAAAGAAAAAATTGCCTCCTAGACAAAATTGTCCTGTTTACAAAAATGTATTTTAGAACAAATTACCATTTTTTATTTTTTAGTTATGCTGTCTGAAAAATTTGGGGTAAAAAAATCTCTTTTTGGTTAATTTCTCAAAATTTAGTTTATTTGGTATCACATTGATTTCACCATCGGATTCCTTATCAAATTTTCTTTCTATAAATGTATACTTTTATGTACTCTTATTCAATATTCTCAAACTTAGAAGCAAAGGTTGATCATCAAAATATTAGGGTTGACACTTCCCTTAAGTTGTTCTCTTTTAGAATATCATTGCCTTATTTGTTCAGATCACCTTTACATTTGCATTATTAAGGGTTTTATGGTAATATGTTGACCTAAAAATGACTAATTTAAGGGGGTCCCTTTAACCATGAATAGGGTATTTGTTGATTTCTGTGATAATTTCAACCACCAATTATTCACATGCGGTATGAATGAAATCTGCCAACCCCCATGTGACAGCCTATATATGCAGCTTGCATAAATATTTAAAAAAATATTACACTGAATTGTTTGAATTTAAACATTATGTGTCGGTTCTCTTTATTCCTTTGATAATATTGTTATGAGGTATATTGTTGATAAGGCAATAAAACCAAAATATCTAGGATAATTATTTACGCGATACTATAAATCTTTGGGATCATTCACTTTCCCCAAAGACATACACAATATTAATAATGTTTTATTAAATCATATAGATTTTATATGCTACTAAATGTTTTATGTATATATGTGATGAAGGATTACGCAGTTTAAGGTTTTTAAGTCTTGCAAAGAATGTTCATGGTTATTTATTACCTAACTCCACAATGTTTATTTCGATAGATTATCTCTGTACAGCGCTTTGGTCTTTTTTAGAAAAGGCGCTATATAAATGCTGTTTAATAATAATAATAATAATAATAGATTTAGTAAAGATAAATCATTTCTAAATCTATCAGATCGTATCTGAGATATATACCTTCTGTGAAAGCCTACCGAATCTCTGATTTTGATTTGTACTTCAACATCTTTTCTAAATAGACAAGATCCAGCTCGATTGATTTGATGAGAAATCGCCTCCGTAATTGAAAATAAGATGAAATCCGGTAAAGATATACGTGCTTCACCAAGGGTATTTATATTTCGTGATAGTTAAGACATTAGAGGGTAATATCAGTGAATGTCAATGCTTGCTCAGCATGTGTTGTAATGCTCCACTTTTACTGCTAACCTCGGCCAAGATCGCCCGTAAAACCCATACCTGTCACGTCAAAGTTTCAAAGGAACACCCGTACAGATTTTAATTCACCGTATTGCATCGTATGTGTTTTTATTTGCTAATGGTGGGTGGGTGTTCGTGTTTTACCACAGATAGTCAAAACCAGGGATAGATTTCTGTCGGTAAAGCTTGAAGCTATGCTTGTTTCGCAACAAGGTCGCCCCTTGCTCAGCATGTGGTGCCGATTGAGTTGTTACTGCCACAAGCCAGTGCACAAGCATGCTTAGCAGCATACATGTATCATGCTTAGTAGCATACATGTATCTCAAGACACCTTTTCAACCCTCCGGATTATGATGTGGTGTATCTGTCACCTATGACTATTTTCAGTAAGGGAGCACATCAAAACTCGACCGCCCGGCAACCGCCGGTTCCGTGCAGTTCCGTGAGGTTGCAGCCGGTTTCTATTGTTCTAAACAATGATATGCGGTCCAACTGGGCGGAACCGCCGGTTGCCGCGCGGTCGAGTTTTGATTTGCTCCCTAAAGTTTAAGCATAAATTTGAGCCTTATTTCATTTGGCGATATCAAGCTAGATTTTCTGCAACGGAACCGCAAACAGCGCCATCACTTTTCGCCTTTTCTGGCATGCTTGTTCACCATTTGGGCATCAGGTCGATGAATAACAAAAAAAAGCATTTTATCATTGTAGGTGACATACAATCCCCGGAGAATAAAATTACCCAAAACCTCACATTTTCAAGCTTAGGAGGCGTTTGTGTTTTTTCGGAATTATTACAGGATTACACAAATTGCGCATTGATTTGATGTGGTGCACTCTTAATGTTACACCTATTAAGTTTATCGCAACCATTAGAGGTATCACTTTAAATAGCAGTGAAATGATCAAACATTGATTGTCATGCACGGGGCAGCGAAGAGAGGTACAACGACATTGTGTTCATCTGGTATTACGTGTCGCGTAATTATCAATATTAGTTACATATGAGTGTTTTCATTATATCATGGACGGAATGTGTTTTATTAAATTCTCATGATAATATTGAGAAAATGAGATGGTGTTTTATCATGTTCACGTTACTTTAAAAATGCTGTCTCATCCTTTCAATCCTGTACGGAGCCAAATCAAAGAATCTGGACCGTTTCACGCTCTCCAAAACAAAGCTGTTAAACTTATATTCTCTGCTGACAATCGCGATAGCCCAACGCCTCTCATGGATAGACTACACTGGTTATCCATACGGGAGGCGATATTTTTTACCGTAAACAACATTTGGATTGAAACTGATATACATGTATGTATACAAGTGACATTACATTATATCCTATGTCAAAAAAGTATCAGACAATGTTTAACGCAAAATTCTACGATACCGTGATTCGAACCAGTAACCTTTCGTTCATAAGACCTGTTCGATAGCCATTAGACCACGAGGAGTAGGCTGGCAGCGAATTTCAATCGATATGATTTTTACGGAATAAAGCTAATCTGTTTTAACAATATATATAATACAATAGAACGTGCGTAAGTCGAATATGTATAGCGTACATCGAACTTTCTTTGAACTACGCCCGCGTTACAATGTTATTATTACGCATTTGAACAAGCCTATCCAAATGTTGGTTATGGTAAAGAATTTCTCAAATGCCTTCAGGGTAACACACCAGATTACCTTACACACTTTCTTTCTCATAACCTAAACCTGCCACTGGACCCATTACACGTTCATCATCGGATACTACTCTTCTCACTATACTCGTATGGGGAAAATTCGTAATGGGGATAAATCGTTCTATGTTTCTGCACCAGTCATTGTGGAACAGCCTCCCAAAAACACTGGGAAGTCATGTACGCTGCCTGGTTTCAAGAAGAATTTGAAGTCACATTTCTTTCCATCGTATTGCATTTTTCGTTTTTGTTTTTTGTTTATTTGTATTTGTTATGGCGGTTTGATTTGTGTTCTTGCCCTTGATACCTGGGATTATGAATTACATTAATTAATTATTAATCAGCTATTAATTATGTGTTCCAGAATTAAAAGGAATACTAAACTTATCGTTGATGTTGTTATTGATAGATGATTAGAATGTTTATGAATGCAATGTATGGAAACTTAAACAATGTCATGTTCTGATCTGTATGTATAAATCCCATTGTACAGACTAGTAAATTATACGATTTACGCAAATTATGCAAGCGGTCTGAATAATTGTATTATCAATTATTATGAGCTTTGCCATTGATGATGAATTGGTCATGGTCCAGTCGTTTTGACAAAACCGTCATGAAACAGAATCTTATTTTTTGGTACACCATGTATATAGCTAAGTGTGGATAATGCCTCGGGCATCATCCATATAGCAAATTGTCCTGTAGGCTTATCGTTGATTGAACGACATTATTTGTTTTCAAGATAGACACTGAAACCGTGCTAGGAATAATCTCAAGCATTATTACATAGCAATAATAATTGTGTTCTCGGTACAATTTGGAGTCACGTCAACCTTGGCAAGAATTTACTGCTATGTAAACATGTTATTGTAAGTAATCATTCGAAAAATATATAGTAAAATACAAAGCATTTCTTTATCATGAACTTGAATGTAAATCAATTCATTCGTCTGTAATAATGTCATCGTACATTGAAATTTCCTAAATACGAAAGACAGGTACTTAAGTGTAGAGTAAACTATCTTTGAATAATTCATCAGGATTGTAGATTGAAATGTTAAAAAATGTATGATGTACAAATCCAATTTCCTACTCACATGCTAGAAAGTTTCGTCTTCCCATTCGGAAAACGTCTTCGGTAGTGACTTGATCCACTTGATTTCCCCGCGAGATTTGCTTGCATTCTCGTTCCCAGGATACTCAAGTGTTCACACTGGATCGTAGACATGATTTAGAGAATAAATACCCTCGTTGCGGTTGAAGATTTTGACCCCCTGCATGCGTATCCAAATGGATTCTCTTACCATCGCTTATGTTTGTCGTTGTCTTTGTCAAGGATTGAAGCCCCGTTCCAGTCGATCGTGTGATTTTCCTGTGCTATATGGTTGGTGACAGCTGATTTATGTTGTTCCGTCGTAGAATTTTTTCTGTTGGCTCTCGTAAACTTTTTGTTGCTAACTTTCTGGCGTCTTTCTTGTGTTCCTTTAGCCTTGTTCCAAACAGACGGCCTGTCTCACCAACATAGACTTTGTCACACGAGTGACATTGAATCTTTTGTCACACGAGTGACATTGTATCTTGTAAACACAAAAGCTGGTCTGTAACGTGTCTCGTTTGTCTTTTGGATGTACTAATAGTCTGGATATTGTTCTTCTTAAACGTCCTTTGTAGTCTTTCAGACACACCTTGGATGCAGGGGATAACCACCATGCCATTGCTCTCCTTGGTCTCATCCTTTTACTTAGCTTTCTTTGTGGTCTTGTCCTTCATCTGTCGAGGGGGGGGGGGGGGGGGGGGGGGGGGGGGGGGGGGGGGGCATCTTACAAAAAGAAAAACTCCATTTTGAAAAAAATATTGTCGTAGTATAGTCATGAATCTTGTAGTATACCTTTGTGTTAAAAACATTATTTCCCTCTCTTATAAGCCAACAACCTGGTGAAATTCCGATATTTGGAACTATTTTGGCGAATATTTTAACTTTTGCCTTTGTTTCCCTGTATATAAGGGGATACTGAGTACGGCCGTGTTGATGACTTAATTGTGACGTCATTTGTGGGATGTTTGTACTTATTTTGGTATATGGAAAGACGAGACTGCTAGCTATACCTTGGTACCAAAATAATAAGCACGTTTATATTACCACCGCCCCTTAGTGAATCGTATTATAAAGAAAGGCCCAGTAGAACGATGGTTAATGGATTGTCCACGAGATTTTGAAGGTCACTCAATTTATCTATCGCCCTTAATCATGAGAAAAAAAGAGACATTTTATTATTATAATTGAAGCTATTAAACAAAATTAGAAAGCTGCTTTCTGGGTTAATAGAGACGCCAAACGTAATAATGGTCGCGACGCAATACATGCCGCTGTATAACAATTGAATAGAAACAGAATTGTTGAAAATGTCAAATTGACTATTCAGTTCACTTTTGGTGTGTGATACAGTATTTACCAGAGACAGATTTGATGATGTGTGTGGATTGCATCATAATTGCATGACGGCTGACATTTACGAACGCGACATTTGCTTGTATTAAGAGTCAATTATACAGTGATGAATATGTGATCATGTTTCAGCCATTACTATCCCTATCAAGGTGTCTCATCATTAATACTGTCTTCATTATGTTCATTGACGGAGCGGTTTCCATCAAAACACACGATCACGATGTTAACGATACCTTTGCATTTCTCCAATTGTATCTATACATCTAGAAATCTGTCCTGTAATTTCACCCACCACTTTTCTTAAACTTAATTGAGCCTCCCGATATCTAGATTTAAGTAGCACACCTTTTCCATCACTTAGAGACAGAGTGAGAGTGAGCCTCATATCTTTGTCTTTGGTTGGATATGTTAGGTGGGGTATATCATATTAGATATTCAACAACTCCCCCATACCTTAAGGACAGTAACAAAACGTTATCGATTTGAGATAAACCCAGTGTTCATATGCAAATTACTAGGATGGCGATCCTTATTTGGACACCACTAATGCATTATGGATCGATGTAAAATTGTAAACAAACACAAATGGTCGCAAAATGTGGTCATTTTTTCGGCGTATAAATGCATTTCGCCATGCAATCCTTAAAGTTAACAAACAGCTTTATAAACCAAAATATAGCTATATCCATGAGGAAAATATTTTTGGCGAGGTTCATATGAGACGGCTCACTTCTAAAGCCACAAGTTTAGTCCGAACGGTTGCTACCCAGCACAAGATAATCGCCATTTTGCATCATCGCGCGGTAAAATGAGTTCCCTTTCATCATGGACCGTACCACTATTGAAATGGAGGGGGGTGTTTTGATTTGATACAAATATTATATAAACATGTATCAAAATGGGTTATGTAAATTAAACGCATTCTTGATTTAATTTTTATCTGAATGTTAAAGGTGGTGTGTGAATAAAATGCTATTTACAAAATATTTTAAATTTCATAATTACTTGCGAAATAATTTGTCTTCTCTAATGTTTACCTTTTGTAACCCAGCCCATTCAGAAGCTCCCTCGCCCATTTACAGTGAACGGACGATGTCCAAATAAGGGCCTTATTATAATAAAACGTAAACATTTTTTCCCATTTTTTAAAGAGCAACTCTTTTTTTTAATGTCAAATTAAGCTTATTAAAACACGTTTTTTACTTGTTTTTATCAATTATCCAAAACGCTATATACATATGAATGATATAAATATGTATGGTCGTTGTTGAAAAATCAAAATATTTATATTCTACTTTTTTTCTTTTTCTTTTTTTAAATTTTTTTTTCAAAAAAAAAATAAATCTAAAATTTCACAGATTTTTCAGATTTTCATTGATCAGATCATCTTAAATACAAAAGTTCACTTTTACAAGGATTTCAATATTTTATATTTAAAAAAAAAAAAAAAAAAAACTTGAAAAAAACCCGCATTCCGCATTAGTTTTACAACAGGAGAGGAGCTTTGAGACAAACAATTAATTTAATTTGGCCTTACTTATTTATATTCTACTTTTGAAAGACTTTTCATCGTAAGAATATCCATGGAATCACCCTACAGCATTTTAGAAATTGGATGCGATCCAAGACGATCCAAGAGGAAAGGACAAAGACATACCTTTTCTAGGAAAATCGAAATCGTCCAAATATCTCTCTGGTTGTCGCAATTTTCCCACCGAGAGTTTCATGAAAAAGCATTTTTTATTTGCCCCATTTTACTTGCGGTGATTTTGGTATGACCTGGATATTAGAAAATAATGAGACGAAGTAAAAAGGCATGAAATGTGTAGCGTTTTTAATGCTTAATATGGAGAGTCAAGGCAACCATGGGCTTTGTGATTGATTGAACATTACAATTATCTGAACATTTGTATTTTAATACTTCTTTTACACCATTTAAAAAAATATTAACCAAAACCAAGTCTTCACAATATCTACGTAGGAATTTACTCTTATACTATGCCACACAGTATACATATAAGCACCATTATTGGTGGACCTAAGAGTCAATAATAATCCGACACGCATGCGCCATTTACAGAAGACCAGCCCTGTGATAAATCTAGCTGAGTTAAAGACGGTCTTGTTGAACAGCATTTGTTATTAGCGTTCTGTCAACAAACACCGTCATGCTAGCAACTCAATAATAAGCACATCGCCCATCAGTGACACACTACAACCTTAACTTGGGTTGCAGTGATGTTATTTTGATATTTGCGTAGGCGAATATAGCGTAAAAAGTTAGTATTTCTATTTCTTACATTTTATGATTGTTGTGAGGGTGCCCGCATTTCGTTCCGTGGCAGTTGTGGATTCAGTAATGGACCGTTTCGACTTAATCATATCGTGGAAGTACTGAGGAGAGAATATTGTATCATTTATTACGAACACTATTCTGGGAGGATATTTGAAGTTTTGTTGAAACTTTCCCGGATCAAGACGCACAGGACATCAATCGGGATTTACGAGGTAAGTGATATGTTTGTTTTAACAAAAGTACTCGTAACATTTTAAAAAATGGTTAAATATTTTGCAATACAGATTGTAACAATGAACATTATACAATAATATGTATGTATGAAAAGAATGAACGCTGCAGTGACGTAATAGTTCCTAGTATTAAATGTATAATGTTATTGGTGACCAAAAGCAATTTAGTGGTTTTGTTTTAGTGATTTTGTTCAAATTTAAAAGGCGCGCTGATTAAACAAAGAGTCCATCACACGAGTTGGTACAGAATCATGTGTTCATGGTGTGGTTCATTCATTCCAGTTTTCCATTGACTGTGACACTTTTAAGTCAAAAAAATCTGTACAAGTGGTTTGAAGACTATAAGCTATTAGCCACATCGCCATTATTATACCACAGATTTGAAAACAAAGTTAATTTGTAGCGAAACAATGTTTTTACTTAGTGGTAAGAAAACATAAAACAATAATGAGATGAAAATATGTCTAAAAGGTTTTTTAAGTTGTATAGTTCATTAGGGATGCCATCCAGATTCGTACGGATTGAAAACCGTAGATCAGAGAGGGTAAACGCACTGGGATAAACGGAGAGTTTTGTGTAGATAAACGGAACGCGGTTAAATAATGACCAACCAATACGTGTTTAGCCATGCTTAGCGAACGCATTGAACAACTCCCGTGAACGGACTGCCAGTGCGTTTACCCTCTCTGATCTACGATTTGCAATCCGTACGAATCTAGATACCATCCCTTAGTTATAGTCTGTAGTAGTGAGAGGATACAGTTTTGTTGTAACTATATCAAGAAACACAGATACCATTCGAGATTCTGGTAAGTAGCATGTTTGCAAAGCAGAACTAATATGTCTCTACCTTATGTACATGTACTTGCAAGGAGTCTTTTCAAACGGATCTATTCTCAAAAGTTGTCGTCCGGGGGACAAATCAAAAGGAAAAAAACCCCGAAATCAGTCATTTTATTCAATGTTAATTTATTGTAAAACAAAACCCCGGTTCCCTCTATTATATTCCGCTAGATGTTTACGTTATAAAGTGTTTAATGTCCTCTTTAAGAGCAATTTCAGCATCGAATAAGTTGGGTTAACGCTGAGGAAAAGTGCTTGCTGTGAGATTCAATTTGAAATTGAATGTATGGCTTGCTGTGTAACAATTATGTGTATATGGTAGAGTTGATGATCCCCTGAATTAGTCAAAACAAATAGCAACGTATAAAATAAAAATACTTAATGGGTGATTATTTGATAGGGCAAGACAACCGATTGTAGCGTGAACTGAACGTCTTTAATTTGATTAAAGGTTTCGATACGCCAGTAAAGTTAGGGGTCGTCCATAATTTTCGCCATTTTCAGTACGACGTAACAGGAGGGGAGGGGTCGAAATGTACCCCAACCGTACGTAACTTAAATGGCGATCTTGAGAGGTGGGATTTTAAGTACAAAATAAAAGAATATATGGAAATTTTTCGCGCGCTACGCGCACATGTGTCTCCAAAATGCAATCTTTTTGTGGTATAAGCTTGTTTAGAGCCAAAATGTACCTCAATCATAGCAACGATTGGAAATGTCGAACATTTTCGCACGCTACGCGAACATTTGTTTTGCCATAATAATCTTGTCGGTTCACTGTCATTTCTGCCCCCTATATGAAATACCTAGCTACGCCAGTGCCACTGACAAAAATGTTTCATGCACACGAAGCAATTTTGCCTCTGTGTTTTTAAAACAATCAATGGCTCAAGTGCTTAGTGTTGTTGTTAATCATTTCTGTATTTAAAAGCATATCATACATGTGCCATTTGTTTCAAAATATCTTGATAATTTTTGATAATTATTTATCAAAGAAAATGACAATTTTTACCAAAGAAAAGAACGGCAGAATCAACAATAGAGATATACCATAAGTTTATTTTTCTCTGTTGTGTAACGTACAGTTTCTTATATTTTATACGGCCATTCGTCTTTAATACAATGGTTTTTAATCAAACATGAGGGTATATCAAGTCATGAAAATTTCGCCATTTATTGCGTACGTAACTCGAGGGGGGAGGGGGGGGGGGGGGGGGGGGGGGGGAAGATACGTACGCTCTGTACGTAAGCGAAAATGGCGATAATTTTGGACGGCCCCTTACTAAATACGCTTAATTTGTCTGAACGTGGTTGTTTAATATTTTAACGAGGATATCTTTAATAAAACACTAAATGTCACTTAATTGCCAACTCATGTTGATTCTGTAAACTGTTGGCATTGTTGGACCAATGGTCAATATTTTTTATTTTTTTGTATATACTTTCTAGCTATTATTAGCCTAGTTAGTTATGGCATATGAGTATTCAGCCTTCACTAACTCCGTATTGATCGTCATTGCGTCGTCTACATATTGACTCAATATTTCTTTGTTTGCTTTTGTTGATATTTCGTTTTATTTTCAGATTTTCAGAGTTCAGTGACTTTTCCTGATTTTTTCATTAACATTTGAGTGTTCTCATATTTCACAGATATCTGCAGTGTCAATTGTTGGTTGTGATGGTAAATACGTCCCTCTCTATTTTTAATTTGAAAACGCCCTCTTTTCTGGTTCTAGTTAGAGTTTTATTAGACGGGCTAGGTTCTTATCTATCAGTTCTGTTATCACTAAATGTTGCGCTATTCATAAAGCCTACGCCTATTTATCAAGTTTAAAACAAGAATACAGCCATCCAGAGAATAAACAATGTATTTAGCTGCTGCGTAATGTATCACATATATAGATACATAAATATTGTTTTGACAATCTCATATATCATAATGCAATACGCGATATATTTTTCTCCATCTTAAGAATAGTAACAACACCTTATACTAGATACACATATGCAGCTTTGAGGCTAAGTATGACTTTCATGTAACTTAAGATATCTAGTGTCCGACACAAACCATAACAATTGCAAGTTTTCCAAATGTTATATCGAGTGTCTGCGAAATTTAATTTTCTAGTCGGTTTATTACACGAGTGCCATATACTCTGACATATAGACGATAAATCCAAGAATCCAATTGCTCTTGTATTTGTATAAAGTTGATCTTATTTTGTCGTTATATGTGTTTTCTTAACAAAAGTGCTGTTTATATTCTAAAAATTAACGCGTTCGAAAGTATCAGATGTACGTAATTTTAGAACCAGAGTTTTGAAGATTGAATAGACAATCATATAATAGGTAGACACAGCAAAAATGAGTAAAAGATACACACACCGGTTTCATTTTAATCGTGTTGATATTTGAAGGACATTCTAATATTAAGTATTTGCAAAACGCGCAATCTCATTGAGAGTTTTGAATCTTACACTACCAACAAATCTTACGAATTCTGTAACTAATTGCCCTTTTTTTGCCTAAAAGCATGATCGGTTTATTATACAAAATCTCAAAGCTCGTATGATGGCTACCCCATATTATAGCTGTTTACCGTATGAAATGATGCATTTATTTTGATCTATGTGATTATCTGCAGTAACTTGAACACATATTGGGTATGTTACACTCTAAAAAAAAAGGATTCCACTTGGAACTTATTTCTGTCCTATATGTAGAACCCTAAGAGCTCTTAAGGTTCTATCCGGGAACGGTTTCAAAAAAGGTTCTTCACTGGTTAAAGAACCTTTTTGGGTTCTTTCCTGATAACCCCTTGGTTCCTTGTTGAACTAAAAAAGGTTCTTAAGCCAAGAAAATGGTTCTTTGTAGAACCTTAAGTATAGTGGAGAACCTTTTTGGGAAACTAGTAAAGAACCTTTTAAGTCAGTCAGTCAGTGATTCGCTCATGTTACGGAAGATAAAAGAAAATAGGAAAATCTAAGAATTTTAACCAGTTTGGGCGATTCCATAGGAAAGTTAACTAATAAGCTGAACTTCTTCATATAAAACATACACAAAATATAGCGCATGCGCAGACGGCAGATATGTTTGAACTGGGCCAAAAATGGCTAAAATCATGATTGAGTCGAGAAAATTGGTCATATTTTACACATTGGCAAAAGTGAGATAAAGTAGCAATTAGAATTGGTAGATTTTACTCTTTCATAGGATTTTTGTTTGATCGAATCGGGTATCTAGTTCTCGAGATATGACTGATGGTACTTTTTCAAGTCAATTCAAAATTTGGTCAAAATACGGCATTTCCTATACTTTTATACACAAAAACGCTCACCTAGTGATATATAAGACATTTTAAAAACAATTAAGAAATAAATAGTTTAAAACACTATGTTGCATAAACTTTGGTCTCAAATATGTTTGGGATTTGTGTTAGAAATTCTGTGACGATAAATTTCTTACGTATTTTATTGTATTTAACCCTATATATAAGGAAATTAATTTAAAAATTAGTAAAAAGAGAACACATTGATTTCGATGATTCTTTCATCAACAATTGTGATAATTCAATCTTCAAGTAAAAATAACAATAATATATAAGTAAGTGCCTGACTTATATGCAAAAGCGCCCTCATGTGTTTAAAAATATTAACGGCCTGTATCTCAAATCAACGAAAAGGCGTAACTGGTAATACAGGAACACGGATAACTAAAAAATGCAATGTTTGATTGTATCGAAATATGGGTCAAATGATTGAACATCTTTTTTTTTTCGTTTTTGAATTACGGTGTGAAATCCTTTGATTGGCTGGTGCCTGGTTACCATGGCAATCAATCAAAAATTCCGGAGACACTATATTGTGCGTATTATTCCCATGCACCTATCCTCCGAATATGACCCCAGTTGGTTATTTAGATTTTGAGTTATCATTGTTCCCGTTTCTAGCCAATCAGAGGCCTTGCTCGGTTACCATGGCAACCAGAGCAGAACTGGAAGCATTTTTCATTACTAGGCATCATCGGCTACAATATGGTATGCAACACTTATTAGCTGATAGCCGAGAAATTTGTGTAAAATCGTTTAAAAACATAGGCTAATTCTGACTCAACCCCTCCCTTAACAATGTTGATTATTATTTCGCATTTTGAATTGGGTTGATCCTAATGCTCCCAGAATGTGTCAACATGATTGAAATCAATGGTTTAAAATCGAAAGTAAAGTTCCGTCCATATTAGTTGCAAGTTGCAGGATGAACAGCAGTATCATCAAATCGGTTGAACAGGTTTTCGACATACCTCTCTTTACATTCGCATACTTAGAGGAAAATTTGCTTATCTAAATTTCTATTTCACCACTGAAATTTGAGGATTCTAATATTTCCATAAATTACAAATACGATTAAGATCCATGGCGTAAAAGCTGAACTAGAGCTCTCTCAACATAATGAGAATGGAGTTTCATCGGCGGGTTGCTACTGTATGATGTTGTCGCCTTCAGCAGGGTTACGGTTAAAACTAGTTAAGATCAAAAATAAAAGCATTGCAAGTCTACATTTTCAATTGTCAGACCAAATGTATAATTATTGTTTATAAAAGCACTAGTACTTTTTCATATATTATGGAGTGTATTAAATACACTAAATAGAATTCAATTGAAGTGGAGCTTTTCAAATATCTGTATTTGTATCTGTATGACAAATCACTTTTAAATGCGATTCTTTATTTGACGCTTCTTACGCTCAAATTTAACAAGTATGTGTAGGGGTGCGTATGTGATAAAACCAATGGCGTATAAAGTGATGCCGCTTGTTTCTTTTCAATGTTGCTCGTCACGACTTCCAAGTTTATACATTTATATAAAACGGTCATACAGAGTTACTGTCCAATTGATGTAAATACTTGTGATGTACGAGGGTCGTTCAATAAATAATGAAAGTGATCATGGTATGGGATGCATGAGTGATTCTATTGAGGTATAATGTGATCAATAAAAAGTATGAACCTTTATTTTTCAAACAATACAGTTTTGGATTTATAAGTGTGAACTATGACGTCATAGCATTGTCTCAAAGTAAGTACACTTGGGACACTGCTTAATCAGTTATTTGGCCGGAAATTTGAATTGTTTGTATAAAACATGTGGTAAGAAGATTGCATAACATGACACCAGAAGCAGGTAAATCCCATTTTTTTCCGCGTAAGTATGATAAAAAAGACAATAACTTTAATCCCTGTGTAATTTGATATATGTAGTATAAGAGGAAAAAGTAAGGAGAGGCCATCAAATAAAATGTATACAAATATCAGTATTTCAAATAGCCAATTTTCATTGAAAAATGCCCAGTCAGGAATCACTAATATTTCGGAAAATCAAACACTAATTTAGGAAAAATCCAAGCAATCAACCAGTTTGGGAGATTCCATATGATAGCTAACTAATTATCTGAACTTATTCGCATGGAACCTGCAGAAAATATGCGCATGCGCAGACGGCAGATAAATTTGAACAGGGCCACAAATGGCTAAAATCATGAAATTGACCAGATAACAGCTTACTGTGCCTTCAAATTCTAATCAGAAATAATGAAAAATGCTTAAATCAATGTGTTTAAATATTGTGATAGTCAAAATAAAGATATACATGAATGTATCAATCAAAGATGGCTGCCACCACCTCTCTCATTACTGCTATCTTTAGAGCTACTAGATATGTATTGTGTGAGTAATCGTCATATAATTTCAATGGTTTGAGGAAATTTTATGAACAGCTCCTTTTGAAATCTCAACTATTATTGCTTTACATCCACAACAATTTACTAAATCATAATCCCATTGCTCTTTATCCTTTGTTGTTTTCTAAGGTATATTATTGCGAATTCTGCTAAATAAAAGCGCATTTGAGATGGTCCTTTCTTGTTTGTATTAAGGAATTCAGATCTAGAAAAGAGTGTCAAGCAGAGATAAGTGTGTGTTCTAACTATGTGCCAAGTGTTATCTGTTTTTATGCTTGTGCGTATTATTCCCATGCACCTATCCTCCGAATATGATCCCAGTTGGTTATTTAGATTTTGAGTTATCATTGTTCCCGTTTCTAGCCAATCAGAGGCCTTGCTCCATGGCAACCAGAGTAGAACTGGAAGCGTTTTTCATTACTAGACATCATTGGCTACAATATGGTATGCAACACTTATCAGCTGATAGCCGAGAAATTTGTGTAAAATCGTTTAAAAACAAAGGCTAATTCTGACTCAACCCCTCCCTTAACAATGTTGATTATTATTTCACATTTGAATTGGGTGGATCCTAATGCTCCCAGAATGTGTCAACATGATTGAAATCAATGGTTTAAAATCGAAAGTAAAGTTCCGTCCATATTAGTTGCAAGTTGCAGGATGAACAGCAGTATCGTCAAATCGGTTGAACAGGTTTTCGACATACCTCTCTTTACATTCGCTTACTTAGAGGAAAATTTGCTAATCTAAATTTCTATTTCAACACTGAAATTTGAGGATTCTAATATGTCCATAAAGTACAAACATGATTAAGATCCATGGGGGTAAAAGTTGAACTAGAGCTCTGTCAAAATAAGTTGCAGGTATTCTGTTACACCCTGTATGTATACATTTGTGTGAGTGCGCAATGAGAATGGAGTTCCATCGGCGGGTTGTTACTGTATGATGTTGTCGCCTTTAGCAGGGTTACGGTTAAAACTAGTAAAGATCAATAATAAAAGCATTGCAAGTCTGCATTTTCAATGTCAGACCAAATGTATAATTATTTGTTATAAAGGCACTAGTAATTTTTTCATATATTATGGAGTGTATTAAATACACTAAATAGAATTCAATTGAAGTAGAGCTTTTCAAATATCTGTATTTGTATCTGTATGATAAATCACTTTTAAATGCGATTCTTTATTCGACGCTTCTTACGCTCAAATTTAACAAGTATGTGTAACGGTGCGTATGTGATAAAACCAATGACGTATAAAGTGATGCAGCTTGTTTCTTTTCAATGTTGCTATTCCACGACTTCCAAGCTTATAAATTTATATAAAACGGTCATATAGAGTTCCTGTCCAATCGAAGTAAATACTTGTGATGTATGTCATAATTTATTTCATCATATTATTTTGTTAACGCTTGCATTTAGCGATGCAATGTAATGTAAAGCGTTGCGTTACGCAGGTATATTTCACTTTCTAAATACAATAACTTTAACCTGATTGATCATTGAAATAATTCTAAAACTGACTATGCACGATACTTTTAAAAAGTGCTTAGAGTTAATTCAATGATACGAGTATATTCCTTGTCGAGCCATACCGTAAAAGATGTTCATGACTGAACAATAAAAAAAAATCAATTTGGAGCTTGCCGTTAAGTTACAAATACATTTCAAGCACTATTAATGGTATTTTGATATGACTAAAATCGGGCACTACAAGGATTTTACGTCTTCTGATGATGCCGCGCAACACAGGGGAATACATGTAAATACTACAAAAGCAATGCACATATAAAGGTTTTGGAAATCGTATTTAAGGAATGTGAATTAGACGAGTCAATTAAATGATTAATCTTGCGATACAAATATCAAGACAAAACCATGCCATACTTGCTTGAAATGAGAATAATAATACAAAAAATAAAATAAAACAAAATAATTATAGAGCGCCTTACAGCAAGTTCTCAAGCGGCTTACATATAAAGAGAAAAGTACAAATACATAAAATACAAACAAAAAATATATGAGAGACATGCAGGAACTGCGTATCAAAAATACAGAGAGCCTGAACAATAGTTTGACAAAAACGATATACTAATCAATTAGACACTATGTGTGGACCTAACGATATGAGTCTTGAGACCCTTCTTAAATTGGCCAAGAGGTGACATTGAGCGAATATACATGTATGATGGTAAACTGTTCCAAATCTTTGGTGCTATGATCGTAAATGTTCTGTTACTGTAAAAGTTTGTGTTTCCTGTAGCCGGGATGCGAAGAAGATTTTGAGAAGAGGAGCGAAGAGTACTCCCGGGAGTGTATTTAGTTACGAGTTCTGTGATATATGCTGGTGCCATATTGTTCAATGCCTTGAATGTGAGCAGAGCTATCTTGTATTGTAAGCGCTGCTGAACAGAGAACCAGAGTAGCTCACAAAGAATCTGCTTCATATGGTCACGTCTTGAGCACCGTGACACGAGTCGGGCAGCAGAATTTTGCACTCGTTGTAACTTGGCAATTTGGTATTGAGGAAGTCCATACAAAAGGCTATTGCAGCTGTCAAGTCTTGATGACTTAAAGGCGTGGACAAGTTGCTCAGTTGACTCGCGATCAAGATATTTGATGAGCTTGCCGAACTTGTAAATGGCAAAGGAAGCCGCGCGAACAATGTTCGACATGACCTTTCATTTCCAGGGACTTGTGGATATTCACACCAAGATTTCTAGCTGCACTGGCGATTTCTATGATAGTCACGTTTTGCTTGCTCCAACATGTGGCGATACCTGTCACACTGCGCCGCGTATATCTGCCTATCGACCTCCAGTCCGGACTTCTATCATTTTCTTTCATAACGGCGTTTTTTACGCTTTTCATGATGTAAGGCATCACAAAACCACTTGGAATTTAGTGTTATTAAGAACTGTTGGCATAAACGTATAGACGCAGGATCCCTCGTTTAAATCTCAAAAACTAAATGCCACATGTAATATGAACATTGTCTCAGAGAAAGTTTTCCTCCATTCGTAAAGAAAACAATCAACTCATTTGGTTTTATCAAGCGTTTGGTACACGTACACGGAAACCACCTTTTCTTCCATTGATAATTGCAATTTTTAATCAACAAACCTGCTACTGGTAATAACAGTTTGAGAGAGATATCCTCCTGTTACCATCGAATTGAACACTTTTGACAGGTGTAGACAAACCTTCCATTCGTTCAATTAACCTGGGGCGTCTGATCGCGTCTCGACGCTTAGAAATCAGATACATTGTGAGACGATCACAAAAACTGAGTTGAAAGTCGAAAATATCACATTTTTAGTTTTCTACTCGTCGGTAATGCCCATTGGCAATGCAACATTTTGCAGAAAATCCCATTTTGAATTAAACAAATAATTCTAAAGATATGAGCAAATGAATGGTTTTTAAAATAGTACAAAACCACAAAAGGCACGTTATCCTTAGTTTGGTTGTAATTATTTCAATATCAATATTTGCGACTTTCGACTCTTTTTGCTTGATCACATGTTCATAAAAGTATAGGCCTATATCGTCTTGTTTATGCTCAAATCTGTGAGGATTATTAATCCCTGTGGTTTTAATTTTAATTACGTTCTAGAGGTAATCTATTGGGAGATTAATTGTATTTTTTGAACAATAAATTGAATGGTATTAGTTGCATCACATGACTCAATCGCCGTCATCCATAAGATAAAAAGGCAGGTAAAAGCACTACTTGGGAACATTTGCGGCTATGATCTACATGCAATACGCAATATGGCAAGATTCGCAATATGTTATTTCTCTGGGAAGCTCTCAACACATTCTCTAGGCATTATCAATAGATGGATGTTGTCGTAAAGGGCTTACCTGATGATGCTATCGTGTGAAGAGAGAAAATATGATTTCCCACCCAATTGCTCTTCGATGAAACTTGATAGAAATGGGCTGTGCTCACGTCACTTACGATTTATGCGAACTGCGACTTATAATAATAATAATAATAATAATAATAATAATAATAATACACGGCATTTATATAGCGCTTTTTACATACATCCATCTCTAAGCGCTTTACAATTTTATTCCTAGGATAGTCAGAACGGTTGCAGCCTATTATGGCGCAGGGTCCTATCAGTACAACGACTGTGACTACCTTAAATGCACAAGTAACAGGCTCGGGATGATCCCCTACTCTTAACGATAAGGTCTGTGACTATTTAACGTGTTCAGGGTGAAGCGTCTGAATACACGAGACCACCGGCTTTACGTGACTTTCCGAACCACGAGACAATTGAGACTAAGTACCTTGCCCAAGGATACAAACATGTTGACCGCAATGGGGCTCGAACTCACAACCCTATGATCGTGAGACTTGCTTCTGATCCACTGGACCACACGTGCTCTAAGGACCCTCGTCACATGAGGTCATCCGCGGTCATCTGTGGTGCGCTACGTAATCGCGACCTCACGGCTCTGACTGCTTGGTGCTCAAACGTGAGATAATTAAAAAACTCGTGAATAAACTCGTGAATGAGCTTATTCACACACCATCACGCCCACTGCGTCGGTGGTTACGGCGCAGCGGGACCACTGGGTTGGTGGTTACGGCGCAGCGTGACATTCGTTAAAAAGGCTACAGTTTTCAAGCATGCGCAGTCAGTGCGGAGTGAGCTGATCTGATGGCGCCCGCGTATGTCGGACTGTGGCCAAGGGGATATTTCCGTAGGTCCATTATGTAAACCTTTATCACATATGTATAATAATAATAATAATAATAATAGTGACAAGGCACATATCAACTCTAAATAAGAGCGCTCAAGGCACAAAACCTCAACAATACAATATAAATACAAAACTATAAACAACAACAATACAACTACTTAATTCTTACAAAACAGGGTAGTTGTAGACAGTTAACTATTGCGGTCCAAGCAAAGATCCAGTGGAACAGTTATTAAGCACAGTGGGGTGAGAAGTAGAATTACCCATGCCAACATATTCGGGTCTAATGGAAAGGTAGGATTGCACCACTCCAAGGCTTGATCCTGAATGCCAAGATAATCATGAAGAGAAGAGATGAGAATTTTGTGGTCAACAGTGTCAAATGCAGCACTTAGATCCAGGAGAATTAAGCCTGTCATTTCTCGGAGAAGAACGGTTTCTGTTCCATGATATTGTTTATATATCCAGATTGATATGGATCCGATAAGGAATTGGTATTGATACGATCAGATATTCTTTTTGACACAATTCTTTTAATCGTCTTTCCAAGAAATTGTAAGGTTGAAATTGGTCTGTAGTTTTTAAGATGTCCTTATCTAAACTATATAGGCTTCTTGATGAGCGGACGAACATATGCAATTTCCTGATATATGAATGAATATTATGACCAACTCTACATCATGTCCTCTTACAATTGATTGCGAGCGATATCTTTCGAATTCTTTCATTCTCATTATGTTCACGTTCAATGTGTTCATTACCCGATAAAACTATGTCTCTTTCTATTTTAAAAGTGCGTACCAGAAGACGTGTAATATTGCTGTATAGTCACATTAATAAACGTTGTAACCTTTATATGAATTTAGCTATCGTATTAGAAACGCTAGATTTTAATAAATCAATGTTTGATGCTTATATTTGAAAGCACCATTTTCAGCACGGGAGATCGATCATAATATAATATGACAGGTTCGGTAATTGATAAACTTGTATTACATTTTCGTAAGACATTGAGTTTTACTGCCGACAGGCCTACTTATCAATAATTAACCCGTTAATACCCCGAGACCACTAGATGGAATGCTTTGGTTGTTTTCATCACCACCCACCTGGCCATATGAGCACTGATCAAATACGGTATATAGTTATGGCATTTTAATGACTCAAAGCTAGTCGATCGCATGATTGATTGAGGTGTATAACGCACACTTTGAAGTATTTATATCAGGAGTTGCTCTAAAGGGAAAATATACTTTATCACCAGAAGATGCGATTGGGAAGACAATTATAGTCATCAAGTAACAAAAAGGTTTTGCTCTAGGAATATGCATGTCTGAAATTATCATTTTATATACTATATTAAATATCATTAAGTCCATCCTTTTTGGGTTTGTGTAAAATGAGTTATCGAAATAATTGTTTTCTCTCTTAAAGTATTGGTCTTAAAGTCAATGCATTTCCAAGTGTCAAACGTATGCAATCCAGAGGACAACCCAGAAAAGACTATATCAGGATTAAGTGGACAAGATCTTAGAAATTGCATGAATGATAGTGCAGTGTGGAAGTCCATCACAAAAGTCCGATCTTTTGAGTCGTCATAAGAAGAAACGTATGCATCGTGCAAGCATGGCTTTGAATGCTGAAGGCTGAAAATTATATATAGGAAGATGCGGTGAAAATTAGTAATAATATATACACGGATTTCATTCCTGCTATGCCAAGAACCAGTCAATATTACTCGGATGCCATAGCCACGATTCCGAGCCCTCGTCAAATCAATTCCAACACATTATAGGCCAAGGCTCTGATTCCCGTGGTAGATTCAATGCAAATCACAATTTCGTATTTTAGAGGATTTTATACCAGCATTTATTTACCCTAAATACACACCAGATAAAATATGCCATCACATAGTAAAACAACTGCCCTTTGTAGTATTCATTTTTCTATGTATCTTGTTGTGGTATAAGATACATTTTTTTTCTCTCCAAAAACGCGCAGATTTTGAACAAGATATGCACTTATGTCCTAACAGGTTGTAGTCACATACGATATTCGTGAATGACAATGACCTCAATTAATGACAATATTAATGACATCTTTTGATTGAACTGCCTCAAAAAATATTAAATATCATTCCACATTATGGCTCTAACATTTTTTCTTGTAAGTTTTGGAACCAGATACCTGTCATTCTTGTCAAAAATATCACCATTCCATCATCTTTCCAAACATCTTTCTAATTTTGTTTTTGATAATTGCCAAACAACACAGATACTACTGGTAATAAAGTTTCGATTTTGTTGTTGTTGTTGAATCATCATAATATCATAATTGTTAAAACCTATGCAAAGTGTGAACTTTCAATGGCATTCAGGTAGTTTCATTGCCTCAGACTGTGACTTACCCCCTATATTGTCAATTCACCTAGGGCATTTGATTGCTTTTTGACGCGTAGAAACCAGAAATATGTGTTCATAAACCGTATGAATCATCTTACTTAGGCTCAGACCCGAGAGGTTGAGGCCTGGGGTTTCAACATGTTTTACCAACACTTTCACGCTTCAATTGTAATTACGCCGTAGAATGAAATTAGTTTTATTGTTTTATTTAGAAAGTGTAAAAAAAGCACTACTTAATGGGAACAATTGCGGTTTCAATCTACATGTAATAGGCAATATGCCAAGATTTACAATTATAATTCCTTGCTCTCAACACATTCTTCAGATACTATTAATACGTGGATGTATTACAGGTATACCTACACACGTAAGAGAAAATATGATTTCCCTCAATCGCTCTTCGATGAAAATTAACACTTTCCACGCGGTTATTAGTTTTCCATATACAAGACAGATTTGTCAGAAATCTTTCCCAACTTTTAAAGTCTCATCTCATGAATTATTGAATCCAAACTAGGCATGGCATGCTTGTACTTATTTTAGTGGATTTCTCACGGTGATTCCAAATATGGTTATGAAATCCAATAATTTTGACATTTTAAAACATTTTGTGAAATTTTAAAGCTGGTTTCTGCAGACGCTTGCCGTGTGGAAAGTGTTAGTATAAATGGGCTGTGCCGCGGTATTCACGTCAATTGAGAAATGAGCGAACTTCTGTATCACATACAGATATGTGACCTACTAGTATACATTATGCTTCAGTGCATGAAATGTCCTTTGATTGGGAACGCTAACGATTTCTGTAGTATTCGTTCATGTCTCACTAAATTTGGAATGTAGGACACAGACAAATGTCGAATGAACATGATATTTTAATAATTGGAGTAACCAGAATGAGCTATATTGGTTGAAATTATTTACCATTGACTTTCATTCGTCATATTGCTTCATTGCTTCTGCATTAATTTAGCTACATAAGACACACTAGATTTTAATAATTGATTATTTGAAGCTACAATTTTCTACAACTTTGAACAAGGTAAACCGATTATATAACAGGTTCGCTAATTGATCTATCGCTGTTAGATTTCCACAACAGGCCTACATTGAGTTTTTACAGCCGATACTAATCAACAATTTCCCTGTTACTACACCGACACCAATGATTATGAGAATCAAAACCAAAAATCGAAACTGTACTTCTGGTTTGATCTATGAGCTCTACCGTCCTAAATTGTTCTCCGCAGGAATTATTTCAAAAGCAACAAGATTATGACGAATAATTGAACAATGCAATATTTTAATAATTCTAATATGAGTCCTTTACATTTGCTCAAGTATAATATAAATAATCATACCTTGTACGCATTTGAGCTATGTATTTGAGACCAGTGAATTGGTTCTGAGATTGAAGTCATATAAATGATTTGGTTAGTTTCATCATTGCCCAAAGCGTCGCCCGCCAGGTTATATAAACACTGATCAGATAGTTATAAAATGGCGTGTCAATGACACATAGATAATAACGATCGCATGACAGATAAAAGTATGTAAGGCACATCTGAAGGGCTTCCCATTGAAATTGAGTAATTGTACAAATCGTATCAACGGTTAAATAGTTCGGTTGTATCTTATACTCTCTGCCCCATCAAGGGATCGATATGCAAATCCGTCGTAACAATGAACATTGATAATAGTGCCATTGAGCCGGACGCTATGATGTTAATGAATAGATATTAACTGGAGCTGCTGTAATGGAAAATCTACACTCTTATCAGAAGATACGATATGGAAGAAACTACGCAATGTTGATCTAAAACGCTGCTGATATGCTTTGTTTTCGTATGAGTACTAATGTATCCGAGCTTTAAGGAATACGACATTCAGATAATGCTCACATCCGGATGTGTCAAGATCGACCCTTTTACTTTATATCAGATCTTGGGGGATACCATTATTATAAAACAGCATATTAGAAAATATAATACTGCCATT
The DNA here is from genome assembly GCA_035610835.1 of Ophiura sarsii. Lineage (NCBI taxonomy): Eukaryota > Metazoa > Echinodermata > Ophiuroidea > Amphilepidida > Ophiuridae > Ophiura > Ophiura sarsii. The sequence continues at coordinate 8,590,586 of CM069456.1, read as the reverse complement.
ATTTGAACTTATTCATATAAAACCTATAACAGATATGCGCATAAGCAGACGGCAAATCATTTTGAACTGGACAAAAAAGGGGCTACAAAAATGAAGCTCACCAGATAAAAGCAAGCTTACATGCTTACTGTGCCTCAAAATCTAATCAGAAACATTGAAAACTGCTTAACTCAATTATAATGATAAATCAAGATGTAGATGTATGGAAGATGGCTGCGTCAACCTCTCTTATTACTGCTTTCTTTAGAGCTACTACTACTAGATGTGTAATTGTTAAAGTGTGATCGTCATATAGTTTCAACAGTTTGAGAAGATTTCATGATCAGATTCTCCTTTTGAAATCACCACTGTTATTGCTTTATATCCCTCAATAGTTTTCTCAATTATTATTCCTCCATTGTTCTTTATCCTTTGTTATCTTCCATGGTTTATTGTTGTGGATTTTCTGAATAAATGTGTATTTGAGATGGTTCCTACTTACATGTATCTGTATTAAGGAATTCATATCTAAAAAGATATTCGAACAAAGAATATTGTGTGATCTAACTGTGTTAGAAGTCTTACATGTGTTTCTATGCTTGCAATGCCGAGATATTGGCAAATGTATCAATCAACCCATTTTCAATATAATACTTGCCCAGCCAAATATTGACAGATTTCAGTCACTGGTTGAAACCTACATGTATTGTGTTTTATGTTTGACAGATTTCAGTAAGTAGTTGATCCCTATTGTGTTTATGTTGATGACGTAACATAAGCAAAGGTATCTTAAAATCCTAAAGTGTATTGTTCGTAAGACAAAGGTTTATACTTTGTATTGATCACACTATCCATCAATAGAATCACTCACGCATCCCATACCAAGATCACTTTCATTACATATTGTCCGACCCTCGTATTTATATCGTTAAAATAAGTATTCAGGAAATGTGAAATTTTGCCTTGTTTGACTATTTAAATAGAATTGTCGGCCTCAAAGCCATCAAAGCTTCGTCTCTGAAAGGCATGCCAGAGGACAATACTAACATTTGATTGTGTATTTAGCTTCGTTCGTTGCTCGGTGTGGGATTGGTTTTCTACAACCGTCATTTTACTAGGACATAAATACTATTGTAAGCGTTTGTTTACCAGTAATTATAATATAACAGACAAACTATGACGGCATACATGCTCAAATTATGTCAGTTAACTTGGCTAAGTGAATTATTGTCGCCGAACGAAGATATTGTTTGAATACAAATTGACGAGTATATTCAATTGTAAACGTATTTATATACACATTTGTTAACATTGCAAGTCCATGTAATTGAATTATATTGTGCAATGGAAATGGCAATCCAGATATTTATGAATTACCCGTTGTATAACAGATCACTTTGGCATGCAGATCTTACTAGCACTTGCAACTGAACAGCTCGAGTTACAGCGAATCCGGTCGTAACCGTTTGTAATCACCAACATAGTCTCGTCCAACGGGAGAAAATCCCGGGGGGGGGGGGGGGTACTCACCCAAGACGGTATACGGGGGTATGCCGCTCTAATGGGTAGCTTTTTGGGCACAAAATCCCTAAACATGGGGTATGATTTTGTGCTGGTCACTTTTTACAAATGGGTCTATTTTCGCGAAATTTGTGCCTATTTTCGCGAAATTAAAAATTAGGTCTATTTTCCCGATAATTTGCGAAAATTTGGTCTAAAATGAAGCAAAACCCCTAAAAATGGGTACCGATTTTTCCAAAATCACCCCTAAAAATGGGTATGGGTTTTGAATCTCCAGCGGCACACCCCGACCAAACCAAATCCGAGTACCCACCCCCGGGGAGAAAATAAACCAGGAATGGGAGACAAAGATTTTGCCTCATATTATGGATTATACAATGGCAATTTTATTAAATCATAAAGTAGTCCAATAAAGAACGCCAAGTATGCAGGTGAAATGTGGTGTGGACTGTTATTAACACTACACTACATCAAAACAGTTATTGACGGATCTGAATTCACCATTTGCAGTGATTTTGCATGTCCCAATCGTGCACACGATGTCATTATGATGTTGGGGTATTGCCATAAATTTAACTATAATATAGTACTAAAACGATTACGGGCCGACTATAATTTCCGGCAACACTGATCCTGTAGCAGAAAACTTGGAAAAAGTGTACTTTAGGTCCCAGATTCTGGACTGTACTGGTATCGTCCGATACTGGTACACACAGTATCGTTCGATACTGGTACAAAGTCGGTGTTCCAGTATCGGCTGATACTGGCACATATAAAATGTACCAGTATCGAGCGATACTGGAATAAAATTATGTACCCGTATCGTTCAATACTGGGACAAATTACTACTGATAACCTGTGTACCAGAATCGAACGATACTGGAACATAAAAACGTTCCAATATCGCTCGATACTGGAACACAATTTGGTGTTCCAGTATCGACCGATACTGGAACATTAAAATCGTACCAGTATCGAGCGATACTGGCAAATTTTATGTTCCAGTATTGACCGATACTGGTATATTGACCGATACTGGTATACCAGAATCTGGGACCTAAAGTACACTTTTCCCGAAAACTTTACCCTAAAATGTTACTGAGAGGTTAGTATTTTTTAAAGTTACTTATTTTCTGAAATAAGTTTATTTTTAACTGCCATTGCAGTTTCACTCATTACATATAGAAATAAAAATAAAAACATAGACAATGCAATTTCTTAGCTCTAGCTCAAAATCAAGGAAAAGTAAAAAAACACTATAATGACATTTAAAGGATTTTGGAAAAATATTTCCCTGTGCAGGCAACATTTTGCCGGGTAAGAATATTCCTCCAGCGCACCCAGTTGGCTGACCAGGACTGAATGTAAACAATGACTCTTTATGTTAAGATTATTATTACGCAATTTAATATGGTCCTACGGTCCGAACATTGTTGAATCAAAAGGGGGAGTTGAAATCTATACCTTCAGACAGCCAGTAAATATCCGACATTGAACATACTGGATGCCGTCTGTTTTCCTTAAGGTTATCATGTTTTCAGATGGCAAGGTTAGTGGGCTGTAAAGTCTGAATCCAATACCTTACCTGTTTACAGTCAAAATTATAATCGATTACGCAATCATAACAAGTGTCAACGAAAATTAGATTAGATTGACACACAATAAACAGGATAATAATACAGACCTTTTAAAATGGAACTCTGACCTTGTACCAGTATAATACAAGTTGCAGTCTAGAATCTGGGACCTAAAGTACACTCTTTCCGTTTTCTCTACTTGTTGGTTTTGCAACATTTTCCACAGTCAATATGGTCAGGATCTGTAATCTGTAGAGGGTTGGGGGTAGGATTTGCGATCAATAAGTTGCTAGTACATAAAACGACCTAGTATCTGAACTTGCGTCTATGCTACAGCAGGGATCACATCATGGTAACAGAAGATCACGTGCAATTTGATATTGCAAAACTTAATAGCTACTTTTATTACACGGAAATGAAATATCTGCTCGCTATAGAATTTTCACGTGAAGGTGATATTTTTATATGGTTAATCATGTGCAGTTTCATCATGCGTTTGGAATATTCGTATAAAGCAAAGCAGGAGATAATTAAATCATAAGGAACCACCAGACTTATTTGTAAATATAAATTAAAACGTGTGTATTAAATTAATGACGATATAAATGTACATATCTGTCTGGATCTTGTGTCAATTATACACATCCATGTTTACAGAGAAAATGTTCTGTTAACTTCAGACATTTAGTGTTACGCCGTTTAGATAATTCTGGTGTGCACATACGCTCACAGCCAAAAAGGCTATACGCATTATGCCCAAGCGTTTCAGGATGTTTTACCCACATCTGTCACCCGATCTGTCACTGCCATCAAGCCTTCGACATCTTTTGTTCTATAAATTCTTTGCATCGCGATTAGTTTAATTTTATACCATAACATCAATAATATCAGGGAAGTTACCTAGTTACATTGCAGTCGAAAGCCCGACTGGAAATAACCCCTTAGCTATAATTTTTAAATTATACGCAGTACATTTGCGTTATATCCTAGGGATATTTCCAAGCTTTTATACACATCCAATATACATTGTAAATGCAAGAGTGTTGCTGCATAAATACCTAAAATGCTTTTGACGTGTGTGTGAGTGAATAAATGCGATTTCCTACAAAAGCGCTCTACTTAGATGAGATAAGAATACAGGTGGAATGGGCCATGGTATTCACTGTACTTGCTAATGATACGAACGTATTTTTTAGAAGACGAGTTATGACTTACTAATAACCATTACCGTCACATTTGATACGGTTAATTGTAAACGCACAAATCAAGTCAAACCCGGTCTAACTTTAGACCTTGTCTAAGTCAAGTAAAAAGTTGTCCTTTTTATACTCTCTAGTAAAGTCCAAAAGTAAAATATGAGCAATGCCTTGATCTGAGTCTTCTAATTATGCTAATATATCCGAACAGAGATGCGGAGTATGCTTATTTTTACCATGGTATAGCTAAAGGTCTCTTCTTTCCATTACATACCAAAACAAATACAAACATCCGTCGCATGACGTCACAATGACGTCATAAATAAGGTCGAACTCAAAATGCCATTGTTTTCTTTTGTACAGGGAAATATAGGCGACGATTAAATTGTACGCCCAAAAAGTTTCAATTATCGGAATTTCACCAAGATTTTGGCTTATAAGGGAAATTATGTCTCTAACAAATACTATATGATTCAAGATTCTAGGCTACTCTTATGATATTTATCAAAATAGCGATTGTTCTATAATTGTAAGGTGGCAACCATCCCTACCCTTAGACTTTGACGGTTTATAAGGGGTACCCTCAATTTATGTTCGTCAAAATGAGCGCACAGGATGTAAAACGGATAACCAAGATGCCTTATAGGCCAACGTCAATGTTAGCCGCCCTCTAGAAGGACGAGGGATGCATGGTAAAAGGTGCAAACGAACCTAAGTATCATAAGGATAATGTATCAATTACGTATTATCAGTCCTTTTCGATAATTTTCTTGTCATCAGATAAATTCTAATAAAAGCCAAATTCAATTGTTTACTATTGAAAATAAATACTTAAAAGTATAAGATTTTATAACAACAAAGCTTGATATTTTCATTTTACAATAATGATGTTTTATCGTTACACAAATAACTATTTTCGCACCTAGAACAATCCTGGGAAAATGTGTACCTTCGTCCGATACTGAAACACCCAGTCAGTGTTTAATATGTTCCAATATCGGGCGATACTGGAACATAAATGATGTACCAGTATCGTTTAATACTAGGACAAATCTCACTGGTATCACGTGTACCAGTATCACCCGATACTGGAAAAAAAGGTTCCAGTACCGCTCGATACTGGAACACATTTTGGTATTCCAGTATCGACCGATACTGGAACAGTAAAATCGTACCCGTATCGACCGATACTGGCAACTTTTATGTTCCAGTATTGAACGATACTGGTAAACCAGTATCTGGGACCTAAAGTACACTTTTTCCTTTCTAAATTCTTATTTTCAAATTATTCCAAATGCTATTTTAGATAGACCTTATACTAAAGTCTCATGCAAAAGTTGATTAAACGCTATAGCTGTCCACTTTAGTAAGCATACTATTGGGAGGGGGAGGCGTTGTTTATCGCTGCGGCGTGTAACCGAATATTCCAATATGGAATTGATTGGAATGTTATGTTGTTAACGTAGTAATAACAACAGACCGGGCTACTATTAGTGGAATTATATAGTAATCACGAGAAGCAGTCACTAAAAGACACTAACCCAACTCCTCAACAGGCGCGTAACTAGGATTTTTTCAGGGGGGGGGCAAGATCCCCATAGATCCCCATAACGGTCCCTATTTCAAAGAAACCAGGTCAAAAACAACGGCTGATTTAACATGATTTTCCGCCTTTTTCGTCCCCATTTTGCCAATTTTTCCCCGTCCAGGCGCCTCAACATGATGGATTTGTTTTCCACTTAGAGAATAATGACTGCCATTCACGAAAACAGTTGTTAAGCAGTCATTATATTTATTCATTACTGAAAAAGATGCATAATTTTATCCAAATCGTTGATTTGTACCTATATAATCGCGCTAATAATTAATTAGTTTTCTGTTTATTTTTTCCACACCTTCTTAATTATTGAAACAGTCCAAGTCGGGTCATCCCCTCATTAACATTTTTATCATTCAACCAATCAGAAATAAGCTTTAATCGTGTGCCCTCATATCATTGAATATTCAGTTTAGGGGCGTGAGGCATACATTTGATTGGTCGGTCAATGAACAAAACAATCGAACGCTTTGGCGCAGTACTTTTGGGCAATTATTAGTAACCTGCGCTCGGCATGCGTGTTCTCATCTAACGATTACATTTATTGGAACGCACTTGGTACGCAGCTATCGCGATTATTCATGAAGTAATGAATAACATAACCAATGCTATTTTGTATATATATCATTTCGTATACCAATGGATAGCTTATGTGTTCAGCTATAAACGTCAACGATGTTGTTGCAGTCATCTTCATGGTATTGGTTTGATTTTTATAGTTTAAAAGGTATATAATATAAGTCAATTACTGGTGCTAACCACAGCAACAAATTTACACCATTCTGATGCAAATGGAGTGAAAAATGTTTGAACATATTCACTACATTTTCCCTAATAAACTGGATCCGGAAGCTGTGGGATTCAAGGGCCAGTTTCAATGAATTTTTAGAAGGATACACTTATCTGTCTTTACTTGCGTTTAAACTACTCAGGTTGCGAAGTGCACGTATTGTTTGATTTCCGATAAACACATGGTCATAATTACATCGAATGGTGTAAGATGAGTCCGCTTATCATCCTTAGAAACGTGATATAGCTAATCGCATTCATTACTCTGTTTCCCGGATATGAGATATCTACTCGGTACTGAAATCTTATGTGAAATTATTATTTACTTTGCACAAGGAAAACGGTCAAATTTAAAGTGTTTGGAACACTTAATTTCACTTCTTAAAGGAGGTGTCCCGCAAGCATAAAAGTGTGCATTATATGTTAGAAAAATAACTATCGAGCCCAACTTTTGTAATTATATAGAACAAAACACCGCACTTATGACAAAAACAAATAAAAACCGCAATCTCTCAACATGCGCTTTTTAAAATTCGTGGCGATCGAAAGTCCCAGTGTCGATGATGTCATAGTTACACAATGCACATGCGCAAATTTTAGCACCGATACCCATGACGTCATCGACACCGGGACTTTCGATCGCCGCGAATTTTAAAAATTGCATGTTGAGTGATGGCAGTTTTTATTCATTTTTGTGACTAGTCTGGTGTTTTGTTCTATATAATTACGTAATTTCGGCTCGATAATTATATTTCTAACATATAATGCTCAATGTTGTGCTTGCGGGACACTTCCTTTAAACAGAGCAGTTGAAAGCAATATTGCAAATATTTGTTTATAACTTGGCAATGATTGTGTTTTTTAATTCCTAGGGGATCTTCTACAAGCTTATTCACACATCCAATACACATTATTAGTACTAGAGTGTTGTTGCACAGATGTATCTTAATGTATTGACGTGTGAGCGAAACATATGATTTCCCAAAGAGCACTCCAAGATGCATCCTAATATATAAAGTGGCTGTGCCCTAGTAATCGCTTTACTTGCCTGAATGCCAATAACTCGAACGTAATTTTATCACGTGACGAGTTATGACTTTTTTGACTAAATGCTATAGAATGTCATTGCCTTTACAATACGGTTGACTAAGAATGCTTTAAATAGTTTGAGTGGATACGGATAATGTCCATGTTCGTTTGTTACTTCATAGGCCAACTATGCCACAATAATTTCGAAAATAAAGATAATGATTTTATATAGGTTTTCCCAGTCGATTTAAAACTTACTTCATTCTATTTAGTATTTCTGTAGTTTCAATTCACGCTAAATTGGTTGAACGGATTTAGTATAATGTCAATTTCCATATAAAGTCATTCAATTAAGTAATATCAGCATTCAATTAAGTAATATCAGCATTCAAGTAAGTAATATCAGCATTCAAGTAAGTAATATCAGCATTCAATCACACTATCCATTCAAGTCAGTTGACAATAGAAGCATTCAATATAGTATATCCATCACGCTATTCGATATAACTGCAAACCAATTCATGGAGGGATTAGTGCAGCTGTCATATCGTGAATTCAATTACATTTCTGTGCAAACAATTACCATATTATTGCATTCTATTTAGTAACATATGTTGAGCAATCAAATTCCAAAAATATGTGTAACTCTTTGGCAAAGATATCATCAAACCATAGATTGTATTCAAGGTTCTTTTCTACAGCAATCCTCCTATCCAACTGAATATCACGCAATGGCAGCCGCTAATCCGCCTCCACCTCCTCCGCCTCCACCTCCTCCGCCTCCACCTCCTCCGCCTCCACCTCCTCCGCCTCCACCTCCACCTCCTCCGCCTCCACCTCCTCCGCCTCCACCTCCTCCGCCTCCACCTCCTCCGCCTTCACCTCCCCCCTGCTCCCCGTGCTATACATGGGGGCGACAGGCCCGGTCCCTCCACCAAAAAAAGGGGGGAAAAAGGAAAAAAGAGGAACAAAAGGGAAAGAGAGAGGAAGAAGAGGGGACAAAAAGTTCGAAAATTGAAAAAAAAAAATCCAATTCTGAGGGGCACATCCCCCTCAGACCCCCCCTGTTTGAGCTTTTAAACCATCTATACTTAAATCAAAAATATATTAGTATAATATGCTATCTTCTTTCGTGCATTGTTAAAAAAATAAATATTGGAAATTTATGAAGAGGTGGCTTTTCGATAACATTTTGGTCAAAAGTATACACCAGATCGCACCAAATGAGTTCGTAAATTGAAACTTTTTCTACTTCTGAGGGGGGCACATCCCCTCTCAGACACCCCCTGTCCGAGCATAGGCCTATAGCATTTATATATATTTATATGTCCTAATTGGATAGGCATATAATTATACATTTTTCTTGTTAGTTATTCGTTCATTTATTCATATCAATAATTATATGAAATAAACATCGCATGTAATTAGAATATCTGTAAATGGAGGACAAAGGGAACACTCCAACGCCTTTCTCAACTTATGTCCAAACAAGAACATGTAAGGTAATGCATAATGACCCAATCGCAGACATTACGCCATGTTTGAAACCGTTATCCCCTCATTCCTAAAAATATTCCAAAAAGATGTATACACATCGATTCTGCTTACTTAATTTAAATGGAATTAAAAAAGTGTTAAATTGCATACTCATAAATGAAAATGAAAATACGATTATGATCACTGACCATTGTGCACAAATATGCAATTGAATTTGAATACAGATTTTACATATCATATGATTAAATAGGTAAATTGAATGCATGAAAGTGAATTTGAATACTTGGAAATGAAATGGAATACTTCGAAATGAAATTGAATACATCGAAGTGTAATTGAATGCTGATATATGGAAATAGAAATTAGCTTTTGGAAAATCATTCAATTTAGCGTGAATTTGAATACTGGAAAGCTAATTTGATTGATAAGATTTTCAAATTGGCCGGGAAAACCTATATTTAAATCATCAAAACAATAGCAAACGTTTTTTTTTAAATATACCAAATGTATTTGATTGATTAAAAAAGAACCTTTTATTAAATAGGCTTAGGCCTATCTACTTAGGCTTACCTAGTTTCGTGAACAAATTAAAGGTACACGAATGATTGACAATATCAATTATCTTTGACTAATTGCAAGTAGCGCTGTAGACCCTGTTTTTCTGCTACACTTTTCACACTTTCATAAACACAATCCGACGTCACAAAAATATTTGTTTATAGCTAAAATGTTCCCTTCTAAAGGTATTCCAGTAAAATGCGCATGCCAGTAAACATTTATACATTTCTGCACATGAGGTTTCCCAACACCAGTTGATCTCAGTTGAATATTCCCGGATCCCCCATAGCGTTACACTGCCGATAATGAGCTAATTGATATTCATGAGGTGATTTACTACGGCGATTTTACATGAGAATTCTGACTTGCTCGATAAAATCATGAATTGTAATGCTTTTAAATCATGAATAGGAAACATGAATTTATTGGTATAAAATGTACAATGAACACAATGAAATGGTAATTAGATCTGATGGCTTACTACTTCATGGTGACAACACAGTGATAACTTGCAAGCTTCTCGTGAGGCAAATACTTTTCCGCGGCAGTGAATACATAATATACTTTAGAAAGAGCCTAAATTGACATATTATATTATCCACACGTGCTTATCCTCTCATTAATTTGTAATGACTCGATTTCTCTCTCGGTGTGGTATTTTAATATGTTGGTGATATTGTCATCAAAGCTTCCGTCAATTATACGCGTGCTCATGGAAGACTCACCTAAAACAAGGATTACCATTCAATTGTATTTTTTATTCGTCAGTATGATTGGATTCTACAATCTTCATTTGCTCCAACACACGATGACAATTACGTTCAAATTATGTAAATAATTAGGCTAAATTAATTATTGTCGGCGAAACACATTTTTTGAATACAAACTGACGATTATTGGATTATCTATTTGATTGTGGTAACAAATGATATGTATGTACATGTCTGTGTTCATTGCATGGACCTGTAATTACATTATATTGTGTAATGGGAATAACATTCCTTCGGCTGTGATTTCGTAATAGTAATTAATAACCAGTAGTGTAGAGTGGCTGTAAGAAATGCGTTAGATTTTACACATTCAACATGCTGAGAAGTATTAGGGTTCTGGGCCACGATCTTGCGTCTAATTAAGATACTCAGGTTGTGGAATTGGCGATTTGTTTGATTGGTTAAACATCTGGCCATGATAAACTAACAATGACTTGAATGAGACATGTACTAAATCAGAGGTCCTCTTGACAGCCAGGCGCGATGATTACACATTTGCAAAATGTGAACGGTATATTAACTTTTACCTTAACTTCTAAAGTAATTCAAAAGTACTTAATACCCGGTATGCTTTGGAGTATCCGCATGCTTTACCAATACATGCTCTAAAGTATAAGTATTCCGCGTGTTTTGTTCTAAGGATTCTCGGTATTGTGATTTTTTTTATTACGTATAATTATAGTCACGATAACATTACCGAAGTGACGTGCCAAATGAAAGCACAGTCAAACAACCATTTGCAGCTACGATGTACAATACATTGAAAAAACCCACATTACAATATGTTATGTGGAATTTAGTGTCTACCAGAGCTTCCTCAATCTTCGTCACACATCCAACACATATTACCAATACAACAATGTTATTTCGTAGATAAACCTCAATGCCAAATGGAGCGAAAAATATGATATTAAATCTCTTCACTTTTTGATGAAACTCGATATTAGTTGTGCTGTGTTACCCACTTTACTTGCCAATCATACGTGGTTATGTACCATAACACAATATGATATCAATACAAGAGATATATATAATAGTATTTCCTTTACACTATGCTTCAATACACGTCATTTCCTTCAATTATAATGAATGATTGGGAATCTTTCTATCGTATTATTTTTATACGCGTTATTTCTTCTGTCATTTTTAATATTGTATAGGTAGAATTGCCCTTGTAGTCGTTTGGAGAATGTGTGTAGAATATAACATTAGAATATTCTGATGATGTGGCGCATCTTAAATTAGTTTGAAGAAATTAGCTCATTATTTTACACATTCAATACGATCAGAAGCTGTTGTGTCATTGGCTATTTTTTAGAAGTTGATGTGGTGACGAGATTTATTTATTATCTTTGACTACTCAGGATGCGGAATTGCTTGATTTTCGATACACATACGTCCATTATTACATTGAATGGTGAAAGGAAATCCCGCTTCTTTATCTGAGAAACGTAATATCTCCACTCGCAATCGTTACACATACGTTGAAATAAAAAACAAATCCACCCATTATCGAATTCCGATTTGAAGGTATTATTTTCTTTGCTAAACAAAATTCGGTCAATCATACTATTCTTTGAGCATTTGAAGCACGTTTTAAGCAAAGCAGAATGGTGAACATGGTGTTTGGCTGTCTTTTAGCCATACGCAATTCAGGGATAATGAGGTCGCTGTTTCGGCGTATGGTTAATGATGACGTCATTGTGACGTCATATGGGGAATGTTGGTACTTTGTTTGGCATGGAAGGAGGAATACCAACAGCTAAACAGTGGTACAAAACACAACGACATAGGGCCTTCACAAAACCTATAAGAGAGTTGCATCCCTTATGCAGTGTTATACCGAATAGCCTGGGTAGACGACGGGTGAGCCTTAAATATATTTTGTTCTAAAGCTTTTGGTATCACTCACCGTAACATTTTAAGTCAACCTAGAGAGCAATACTGCAAATAAAATCTTATAGCTGTAGCTGTCTTAATATTGAAGGTAGTATAACCATATTTCCCTTACATGCCTTAGGGATGGTTTTACGCTTCTTCGCACATCCGATATACATTCTCTATACAAGAGTGATGTTACACAGATATATCTTATGCTATTTACATGTGGGCGAACAATAAGATTTATGATGTATACTCATCAATCTATTTATTATTGTTACTTCTATCCAGGTAGTCTATCGAAGCCATCTAACACTGTTTTGCCAATAGGGTGTCCAAGGCTCGGTTGTTGCGGTGGTTTATTGCGGATCGGTAAGTTATGAATTACGTACTGCAAACAGTAGTTTTTTGAGTTTCATTTATCCTTTTACTTGCCAAGAATATAGCCTATATGTCGCCCGGGGGGGGGGGGGGGGGGGGGGGCAGTCAAACATAATAGTGTACACATGCGTGACCAAAAAAACGCGTAAAAAGGGGTGTTTTTCAGTGTTGGACGCGTCACGCGCGTGACGCGTTAAGGGTATCAAACACGCTGATATTCAAGAAAAAGGGTGGCTTAAAATACCGGTCGAACGTATTTAGGGTAACTTGTTTTGTTCCCCGTTCCCAGAAGAATGTTATTCCCGTTTTTGCGATTTCTTTTGAGCGTCTCATTTCCAATTTGAGAACGCATGTGTGTCACTCGTTCCTACAGCGCGCGTCATAATCGCCATAGCAAACCGAGATAGCAAAGACCGTCCCCCAGACCGTCGTTTTGTAGCGAAATAAATAGACAAAACTTGTTTAGGGTCATATTCTGGCAAGAACTTGTTTAGGGGTCAAAATTTGCAAGGAAAGCGCGCTAAAAACTTGTTTAGGGGGTAATTTTGCTTGCAGGGTAAAACTTGTTTATGGGGTGTCTGGAAAAAATTTGGTCACGCATGTGTACACCATTATGTTTGACTGGCACCCCGGGATATGTCGTATGACGACTTACTTGCTATGCTCGAGTATGCTATTTCTTTCACATTTTTAAAATACGGTTGCTTGACAGCGATATGCATAGTTTCCGTGTACACGGATAATGTCCACGTTCATTTATCATTAGGGCAGCTACGTCCGTATGAGGACTTATAAGTCATGAATGTGATAATTTGTGGGAGGGCTCACCATCTCGATCGTCGTGTTGGCCTTGATAAGGAATGGCTCTCGATCGTCGTGTTGGCCTTGATAAGGAATGGCTCACTTGTACCTTTAGTGTGATGTTTGCTGTCATCTATCAACTCTTCGTCGGTTATTAAGTATAAGAAATCCCCTAGTTTCAAGGAAACGCAATGTGCACATCTAAAGCTGAAGTTGAATAAGGAATCTCCTCAAAGCTACCTCGGAGAGAGATCAACTTATCAAAAGTCTGGAAAACAACGTATAACAGATACAGTGATCAAAATTCGGGTCCAAGCAACATTAAACTAAATAGCTCGAAGATTAAACGTGTGATAAGTCCTTGCATTATGTATTGTTTGTTGAATTTGCTCAAAATCAATAGACAGAGTGGTTTGTTTTACACGATATGAAATTTCACCGGTGGCGCTAAAATGCAATAGACAGTGACCTAGGGCATCTAGATAATCTCTGTTTCATCCGTTGCGCTCATTTTGACGAAACAAATTGAGGGTACCACCAACGTACGAAACGTTCACCAGCGAATGCTCAACGTATACATAGAGTATTGATCAGTACGTTGTCACCTGCTCAACGTTTTGAACATTTTCGAACCCCTAGCGAACCGCTAACGAATACAAATTATGCCAAATATGTCATTGTCACGAACGAATGTCAACCTACATGAACGTAGACCCACGTTTCCAAAACGTTGGGCAAACCTTAGCTCTATACGCAACAGTGTGACAGGGCCTTTAGTAAACAGTAAAGTAAAGTAATATGTGGAAATCAAGCCTTACCTCCTACTCACATTTTTTAAGGGAATTCTTTTCAATGACAAAAACGCGGACAAAAAGACCGGGGACTAAACCCACAAACTCTCGGTTGCAAGACGGACGCTTTACCCATGACATAAATTGCCCACTTAGGAGCGCTATTCATTTGGTCTGGTAAACCTATTGTTATCAATTACTACGAGAGGATTGTCTGGTTGTTTATTGAAATTCGGGGCGTGTACGAGCGGTAATACTTGCTAACTGCATGGGTGAGTTTCCATTATGGTGCAAATTACATCCACGCTCATGCGTTTAAACTACTCAATAGGCGTTGCAATACAGCCGGTTGGTTGCACATGAGAATTATGTCATATAGCAACCAGCTTTGGTGGAAGGCGAATATTTAAATGTGGTACCGGTTTTTAGGGTACCAATTTATAGCGCTGCTAAGCGGGCCTTGTAGGCGCCATGGGGGCCAACCATACTTGGGTGAGTATATTCGCCCAACTATTGTAGCCTGGGGCCATTATTTCATCAAAAAAGTGCCACGCTAGTGCGCACAGACAGTTAAAGCCACTTTCAAGCCAGAAAACTGGTGACATTTCGATATTTGGAACTTGTCTGGCGAACATATTGGCATGTTGAGGTCGGTCATGTTTATGACATCATCGTGACGTCATGCGTGGGACGTTTGTACCTGTTTTGGTATGTACGGAAAGAGGAGACCTCTAGCAGTACCACGGTACCAAAATAAGCAAATAAGGGGGTAAACCGTGTTACAAAAAGGCTCAGTAGGACGGGGGTAAATACATTGTATAGATATCGACGTTCACACCTTGGAATGGTTTATAACAATTATGCATTCTAATGCAATAACAAAGAATTAAGAGTTCCTATACCTAACCTTCCTCATCAATACTAAAAACTCCCTACAGTACTAGGCGCTGTAAGCGTAACCGGATTTCTCCGCGACCAGATTATAACCCGTTTTTCTACCCATGATAGCTTTATTCTCCGAAACACGCCCGGGTAATTATGAAGGTGGTGGACGCCCATAATTCAAGTTTTAAGTCAATGTCGAGCACAGTACATGTTTGTAGAGTATGAATATAATATATCTATCTATTTTTTTATATTAAAAGCGCATCGCATCTTCTGATCATAGGGTAGATTTTCCATTGGAACGTTTATCTAGTATCATGTTTTATAATAGTATCCGGTTCAATGACGATTACAGATGTTCAGTGTTATGTCTTATATACCGGGCATATTCCCTGATGAGGCAGAGATATATGATACAAGAGAAACTATGATACAATCATACAAGAGCAACTATTCAACTGCGGGCATGCTTTGTAAGATTGTGCAATCCCACTGGGGTACCTTTGAAATGCGGAATTTACTACAATGAATCAAATACTTGTAATCAACAATGCATCAGTGAAGTCCCAAAATACATATTATCTGATCAGTGTTCATATTATACCAAGTCAGTGCTACAGGCCGTGGCAGCGCTAGTAGACTAGATGACATTATTTATCATGTAACTTTACTTTGAAATGCTGTCCTTTTATCAGTTACATCTTGCTTACTATGGTAACTCAGCATATCTCTGAAAAAAATCTATTGTCGCAAGCATTTATCTTGGATTGTGTTTTCTGTCTTAAGTAAAACTATTTGCGGCATATCGATTTCATTTTTTTGGAAAACATTTGGTGACAAAATCGTCAACACTGTCATCTTAATGCCATACACATTCATATCCCTTGTTTAAATATGCATTTGATTCTGTGTATGTTTATCTCTGTAGTTTTATGATCATTGTTGTATTTTTGCTTTAATCTTTTATTTATATGTCTCATTATCTCACTAAAGTAAAGCGCTCTATAAATGTGTGTTATTATTATTATTATTATTATCTCTATATTGTTGGCCCAGGAACAAATATGAATATTTACTAGATCTAGTTCTAATCTAAGACCAGGGCACTTTAATTTTTATGAGAAAATGATCCCTAGTGACCTCTTCTTGACCTGGTTTTGATGATTGACTTTTTCTGTTTTTTCTTATCGAACCAAACAAGATAAAACAGGTCCGATCTAATTCGGAGCATTTCTTGAGTTTTACCCATGTAAAGTTCAATGACCCCTAGTGACCCCATACGCCACGTCAATTTTAATCGCTTAAAACGTAGTACGAGCAAATGTGCATTGAATAAAGGAATCTTTTGACCAATTCTGACATTGATCAAGTTTTAAATACCTAATTACAAGCGGTCTTATACCCGGGAACTAGGCCAAAAAGATAACTTACTAGGAATATAAAGAACATTACGAGTCTAATGAAATGTGCGCGACGGATAACTCTTGGGATTCATCTGTAAGGTAAACCAACTTCACCACAGCTGGAAGGCGAGAATACTCAACGGAAGCAATCCCTATCGAAACATACATACATTACTATTAAAACAATGTTACATATCGATCTATTTTAAACCCTTAGGTCCACTCTTACTAGCTTGATCCTTTATGAATATCTCAATGCGCGCACTTCACATGAGGTTGAGCTCGCGTAAAGTACGCCTGCTCAACCTCACCCCAAAACGGTCCCCTGGATCTCTGTTGTGCGCACTACGTCATCTCGACCTCAAGGCTCTGATTGGTTGGTGCTCAAACGTGAGAACTGGAAATCTCATGAGCTTTTCCACGCGCCATCGCGCCCCACTGCGTCGGTGGTTATGGCGCAGCGGGAGCACTGCGTTGGTGGATACGGCGCAGCGTGACGATCGTTAAAAAGGCTTCAGTTTAAATTTGACCAATCAGGTGCTTTGGTGTTGTTGGTTGGCAGTATTTTGTGAGTTCAAGCATGCGTGCGCAGCCTGATCGAAGTGCGCCCACGTATGTCGAACTGTGGCCAGGAGATTATGTGCCGTAGGTCCATTATATATCTTAACTCTATTTAATCTGTAACCAAATGAACATGTATAAGCTAGTTCAACCTGGTCAAAGTGGACTTTAAGTAGAGCTTTAATTCCAAACGAACCGTGGGGTTATGATAAGTTATTGATAGCATTATAAACCAGTACAAACATTAAACTTTGATGTTAACAGGAAAAAGAAGCTAGTTATGCTACGGAGTGTCTGCTTTATTTTGCAATTCTGAATTTCGTCGCTCAGTTGTAAAGATTCTTGATGGTTGTTAAAATAGAGTTATCGGAAATTGTGTTGATTCCAAATAACATATTTAACTGGAAATAATAAAATTCACTTGTATTATGAAATTTAAAAACGTGATGGGCTATTTGGTTATCAACTGCTGTCGTTCCATTGTCTGTTTAAATCTGTATACATTGGTTTATTTTTCAACCTTATTCCTCTGGTATCTAGGGATGAATATTTGCACACAAAATATGAAGGGTTTCGTAGTCGCAATAAGACAGAATTATGAAGTTCTTATGGGAACTGTATTATCTCAATAGGATATCGAAATATAATTCTGAGTTCATGAAGATTGTGCCTATACCGGTAAATGAAAACAAAATAAACACTTGTCAAACCAACTACCCTAACTCCACCCCTTTCTCAACTTTCTCAATCTCTCTCTCCTCTCTCTCTCTTGACAGGATCTTGTATTTTTAAATAACATTTTGTATTTGTGCCTTTAATTTACATCACTAGTTTGTATGTCGGGGTATTATTACTATCATTCCGCCTCGCCAGATTCACCTGATTGAAACAGTTCCAAGGCTTTTGTTATATGCATGTTGCATTCGTAGTATTAACCTGTATGATTTCCCCCGTGCTTTGATGCGTATAGCATCAACAGATTTAAAAGCCTTGTAATATACGACTTCGTCATATCAAAATACCATTACACGTGCTTAAAATGTATTTGAGAATTAACAGCGGCCGTAAGAAGCATCTGGTATTGATACATTTGGATTAATTTCAGTGGTCAAAAGAAGCAATTTATTGTATTAAAGTCGTATATGGGAATTACATATTACTTTTTATTATTTATTTACGCGTTAATATACTAGCATATTGATGCTAGCAGAGCATTCACTTCAATTCTACAGGAACTCTTTAATCCTTTAACCAGCCAGGCTATGTTTATGTGTGGAAACCGGGAGGGGGACAAAGTATAAATTTCTCACCAAGATATTAAATCGACGCGAAAGCTCCGGGATTCGATTCCCGGACCCTCCGCCACGTCCCTAACCACTGAGCTAAGCTGCCAACGCTGCCCCGGACGCGAATTTATTCACCGTACACACTTACTGTATACATGTATTGCTGTACAATGTACATGTACTAAAGACATCAAAAAAAGTAACTCGGCTGTTGTAAAAGCACCTATAATTTTAAAATTATTACTCATATTCTAAAAATGAAGATACCAGGAGACGGAAAAATTAATTACGGTGATTTTGACACCTTGTTTGTTAAAATCGATAAAGTATTGTTGTCGCGGTATGTGCTTAAAGATGAAAAGTGCCCATTTCCATTGTTGCAGTGACTCCTATTGATCTCTCTGATTCAGCGTGAAGATAATAGCGGGAATTTTGATTAGCTATTCTTGTTGTGCTGTAAACTTGATTAGCATAATCCGGGATAAATTTAATGGGGATGACAGGCGTACTTCTGTACAATTAAAAAGGATGAATTTAAAACGTCAAACGCTCAGAAGGTCCGAGAAGACAGACAGGACAGGTCATCGCCATGGGCAAACTATCCAAAAATGCCGCTATTATCTTCATGCTGAATCAGAGAGATCAATTGGAGTTACTGCAACAATGGAAATGGGCACTTTTCATATGTAAGCACATACCGCGACAACAATACTTTATCGATTTTAACAAACAAGGTGTCAAAATCACCGTAATTATATTTTCCGTCTCCTGGTATTTTCATTTTTAGAATATGAGTAACAATTTTAAAATTATAGGTACTTTTATAACAGCCGAGTTACTTTTTTTGATGTCTTTATGCGCTTTACTCCGTCAAGGATCAAATGTTGTTTACGGTAACGAACATCGCGCCCCGGACAGCGATTTCGTAACCACGCACGGAGATTGTTTTAGCCGCAGTGAATCGTAGTGCCCGGGAAGGATAAGACAATTTGATATACTTGAAAGGCGAGAAATTAAAAACCCACCATATTAAACTGGCGCCTTAAGTTGTGTCTCTGACCCACCATTAAACATACGGGTTAATTCTGTTCACAACAAGGGTAAAATAAAAAGCGCTTTTTAAAATAGATTCGACGCGAAGTGAATCTACAATTTTATACATATATTTGAAATTGAATTATATTTAAGTGTTTGTAACCACCCAGTTTGAGAGATTCCTGATGGAATTCGTAATGATAAAACTACTACTTTTTTAGAATGCAAAGAAGCATCAGGTCTGGTTATTGGAAATGGTAAGTTTCCTTGACTAGATTGCGGTGGTAGGCAACCATGTCATTATCGAGTCTGATAATTATAGGGAGAATTCTTTGTCCTTTTCATTTATGTTGATAATCGGCTGGTGTTGCAGATTGGCATAAGTAAATATCAATGGTTAACGTTTGATTTAAACTAACATGCAATTAGTATATAACCTTCGGACAACGACTATTACTTGATGTTAATTTGATTAGAATAAGCGTGAACATCGTCAGTGATTACATTCGTCGACTCCTCATTAAGTAAATTATAATTGGTGAATAGGCAAAATAATAAATGAAATGTCTTAGGCGATTATTACGCTTTTACGATTGATTTATACTTTTTTGCACATTAATGTTAATAAAATCGTTTCATAATGTCAATCATTTCATGATGTCAATCATTTCATGATGCCAATCATTTTATATTTGTGCAGAGATCATTTAAGATTTTCGCAGGTGATTATCAGGTAGCATGTACGTGAGTGTATTCGACAATAATTGGCCATACATTTATTATTAATTTCCATATATGCGGCAATCGTATATACAAGTTATGAGTTAAAGACAATTACAGGGGCAATAATATATAAATGGAAAACGTTTAACTTCGTGTTACTTGAAGATTTCTGGTACGTCGTGCAAATGTAATGTACTTCCAACCCTTAAATTCGTTATCGAAGATGCGACAATAGTAATCTTCTATTACTGTCTGCTTCCGGTTTATAAGTGTCCATCTGTTCAAATAACGTTTTACATCTATATCTTCTTACAATTAGGTGAACAGTACTTATTGGTACGTGAGCATAGACCATTGAAGTACCCGCACTAGGAAGCTAATATATTTGTCTAAAGAGGCTGTCTAATTTGTTTCGATTAGTTGTTCATGCTGCATGCAAAACATTCATCTCCTACTAGAAAATTCAGGAATGGAATGTTAGCACGCCACAGACCATCTACCAAGTTCCTAGGCGCGTAGCCAGCTTTGTGTTGGTCGTGAAAGAGTGAAACATAGCGCTGCACCCATAAATAACGCAATCAGACATTATCCATTGGCTTATTTAAATATCAACGCAAGTCAAACATTGATCACCAACATGTACTATCGCCTGGCAGGCCTGCGCAAACCGATCGAACAATTGTGTTAGAACACTGTTTGCATCTCGGTTATTTCGTTGAAAAATATAAAATACATACATTTTCTTTCAGAAGTTTGATATGAATAATAGTTAATATTATTGGATGTCAGTATTTGACATTGCCATAGCAAAAATGTAATATCGCGCAATAAGAAAAGCACTATTATACATGTTTATCAAATCAGTCAATATTGGAAGAATGAATTCATTACATCATAAAAATGCGAAAGGCGTCAGATTGAAATACACTTGATCAAGAAAAACAAGACACGAATTGTTTAGCCCTTTGGTGATAAATACATTCAATTACTTTTAAACGAAAGACTAAGTGTTATAATTTAAACGAATGAGTGCTCTTTTGTTCTATTAAATGAAACATTACAGTGAATAAAATTCAATGATCAAGAATAAATCAAATCAGGAATGTCTATAAAATGAACAGATAATACAATTTTCAAAAAACTATTAAAAAAAACCACATCCACTAACACAGCACATTATAATAAATACATTGCCAATTATCGATGTCTAATCTCAAATTGATTGTTTTTAATGGCAGCTACTTCTAAATATAATAAAACAATATTTGTGCAATCACCAGCCCAATAAAACAGAATTAGAGGCAGAATTTATTCATGAAATCGGTCCAGGAAGTGGACTCATTAATTGGTCCACATACAATGCGGAGTAGTTTTTCCCCCTCCAAGCAAGAGTTTTAACAACACAGTACCTTTTCTTTACAGCATATTATACATTCTTATAAATCCACACATTTAACATTCGCAATACAGGAGTTATAGTTTAAATATTGTTGTTAATCATTCAAATCGATGTACAGATATCATTACTGACGAGCCTAGAGAAATCACTACGTGATCATAATGTAAACATTGACATGAGAAACAAACCCTAATGTTATGAAAAAGTTTCTGGTCCAGCAAAAAAAAACTGCGTCCGGTTTTGGTCAGAAAATGATCTACGATTACCTATACGAGTAATGTTATGTAAGAAAGAAAAAACACATTGCAGAAAAATGTTACCTGTTTAGATAGAATAATTGTTACAGATATTCAATATTACAATCGTAAATGATGAGATTTAGGAAATGTCGAATCCAATATCCGGAATGATGATATTCTTCATTTACGTTCAAGCGAATACACAATTCCAGTTAGCCCATTTATTTTTCAGTGTTAAGATGAAAAAGTAGTTCATACTTAAAAGCTATTAAATCTGGGTTTGTTTGTACTCTCACCATATATATTTGGAATTTGGCTAACAACAATAGAAGATCAAGAGCATTATTATTCTGTGTCTAAAATACCCATTTTAGGCGTTATAACACAATGACGATATAATACATAATAATCGATATTTCTTAGAGGTGTGGCTAGTTTCCATCTTATGCGGAGTATTTGTTGGTGAATTAGGCTATCTGAAACGGGTCCATGATCATGAGTAACTAGTGCAATGAGTCCATACGCATTACTTATTGTGGGGTTTCACATCACAATGGTAAATAAGCCTATCCCAGGTTACATCTTAAAAAATTCACACGTGAATTTGAGTTGTTGGTATGAGAGTCACTTAAGAGGAGAGCCGCACACACCCTCCATTAGTTCATAAGTGTTCGTACATTAAATTCGACAAGCTATGCCAGACATGTATCCAATCTATCGTCGATTGCTGGGGTGGAGGTGGTTGTTCCATAATCAACGTAAATTAGAGGTCGCATAATTGACGTAGAGGGCAGTGCATGCAGTATCTAATTATCGCTGTGCCGAAGAAGCTGAACGTGGCTAGCTTGTCTTCGTACAAATACATTGATGTAACGGGTTTACATCTATTCATAGTTTATTCATTAAATTATCTTGGGACCGAAAGTATAATCCTTCGTTGCTGTTTTTTTTAATTGCTCGAAGGAAGCAACATTCATTTTATTAACAATAAACAGAATATAATAATAATAATAATAATGATAAAACGGTGCTTCTAAAGCGCCTCCCACCGAAGTCTCAAAGCGCTTAACAGATAACATAACAACATTGAAATTACATTACAATAATTATAAGAATAATACAATATGTGGATGAACATGCAAAAAACATTGTAAACAGGGTAATCAATCATCAAAAGCAATTGTGAAAAAGTGTGTCTTAAGAGACGATTTGAAATGACTAAGAGTTTTACAGTTCTTGATGTGAAGCGGAAGTTGATTCCAAAGTTCAGCTGAAGCATAACGAAATGAACGATGACCATAGGTTAAAGTTGACACAGAGGCACTGATAAGTTGTTGTTTTGAAGCCGATCGTAAATTTCGAGATGGTTCGTATTCATGTATGAGTTCTTGAAGATAAACCGGTGCCAAATTATGGATGCATTTGTATGTTAAAACATTGATTTTGTACATAATACGGTATGATACCGGCAACCAATGAAGCTTCTGAAGTACTGGTGTAATGTGATGAATACCAAGGTGATCATAATAACGAGTGCGTGTAACAAGCCTCGCAGCAGAGTTTTGTATTCTCTGTAATTTTGCAATGTGTGAGTTCGGAAGACCATAAAGGAGGCTGTTACATTGATCAAGGCGACTCGTGATAAAAGCATGAATAAGTATTTCCGTAGATTTTTGATTGAGAAAATTCCGAATACGACCTATCTTGTATAAAGCAAACGAAGCTGAACGACAAATATTATTTACATAGGAATTCATTTTAAGATCACTCTCGAAAATTACTCCGAGGTTACGTGCACTTTTTACAGGGTGTATGGGAACATTGGCAATTTCAACAGGTGATAAATGAGAAGAGTTTCTGAAACGAGAAGTAATATGAATAACTTCAGTTTTGTCCTCATTTAATTTTAAATCATTAGCATTAAACCAGACCTTGATATCATTAATACATCTTTCAAGTTTGGTGATCATTGAATGGTCAGAGTTTTTCAAAATGACATAAACTTGCGTATCATCGGCATATATCATTTTTCCGCAACCATGAGCTTCAATAAGATCTTCAAGTGGCGCGGTATACAATGTAAAAGATAAAGGGCCGATGACCGATCCCTGAGGAACACCTTCAAGTGGTACATGAGGTTTAGATAGAGAGTCATTTATGATAACAGATTGTGTACGATTCATAAAATAAGTTTTAAACCAATTCAAGGTAGTACCGTTAACACCATATCTATGAAATAATCGATCTAGAAAAACAGTGTGACTAATAGTATCAAAAGCTGCGGAATAATCTAAAAGTATTAAGACAGCTTCATTGCCTTGATCAACGGCTAACAATAAATCATTATATACACGTAAAAGAGCAGTTTCTATACTATGACAAGATCTATATGCAGATTGCGTTTTACCACAAAGTTGGTTCAATGATAAGTAGTCGTGGATTTGAGATGCACAAGCACGCTCAATGGTTTTTGCAAGAAACTTAAGATTGGCAACAGGCCGATAATTTTTCAAAATCTCACAATCCAAATTTTGTTTCTTCAAAAGAGGAGTGATCTGAGCAGATTTCAAAACATCAGGAAATTGACCACTTTGAAAAGACATGTTAATAATTTTAGTGATGACTGGTAATAGCTCATCCAAACATTTAAGCAACCATGTAGGAATTGGATCAAGACTACAGGAAGTCGAAGAAGATTTCATGATAATATCTGTAACTGAATCCTCTGAAACCTGTGAAAATTCCGAAAATGAAGAATAACAAGAATCAAAAATTGGAATAGAAACATCAGTGTTTGATGAGTTTTTAAGAATATCCTTGATACGTTGAATCAAGTAATTAGTAAGTTAAATAATTAGTAAGTTAATTCATGGATTATACTACCAGAATCGTTTTAACACATAATATAACTCGTCGGATATTGTTAATTTTGTCACGACAGTGGGCAAGCTAGAGTTATGAACATTGCAACCACGTAAAAGTCAGAAATATCCCACAGATTGCGAGCTTCACAGATAATACAGTATCCGCAGTATCCGATTTTTTATTAACGACTTCTTGGTATTACAGAAATAGAACCATGTGCAAATATTGAATGAAATAAATAAAATCGGTGAATATATCTTTTAATCATTTCCGCCTAATTTACCTAACATATCTGGTGTTTTCAAGGTAAAATAATACATCTTATGTTACATACATTTGATACTTTAAAATGTAGAGTAAACGCTTATCTCAACAAATTAGTCAATGTTATACAAATACAAGAGCAAATGGACTCTGGAATGTATCGTCTTTATGTCAGAGTTTATGGCATTTATGTAATGGAACCGCCGGAAAATTAAATTCCGCAGACATTCAATATAACATTTCAAACAATTCCAATCGTTACGGTTTATGCCGAGCATTATACATCTAAAGTTACACGTAAGTCATACTTAGCCTCAATACTAGTTATGTGTGTATAGTATGTTCACTAAGCATGTCGAAAATTAAATTTATGCTATAAGATTGTCGAAACAATATTTATCAATCTAAGATTTGTTATACCTTTTGGGTATCAGGGGGATTCAGTTGCATTGCTCATTCTGGGCTTCATTCCTTTTTAAATGGGAAAAACCATCTGTTAAAAGGAAGTGATACTTGCTATTTTTAAATAACAAGGTTATAGAACAGGCCTTCTCAATTAGATTTTGTGAAGCACCACTTTTGAGATGTTAGTGATCTAGAAGCGCCACTATCCCCGCGAGCGTAGTGAATAACAGGTGGGGTCCAGGGGTCCCTGGAAGCTCATGGGTTTACCCCCTTTTAAAAGGCTAAGGAGAGCTATATTTGCATGCAATATGGTACAAGATGTTGATGGTAAAATGTACAAAAATTGGTAGCAAATGTAGTGATAAGCAATAGGCCTACTACTAATAATCATGACTTACCCCACTGCAGTTAGTGGCTGAAGTGGCTCTTCATGCTTCTTGCGAAAAAACCTCGAATATCGCGAAATATAACCCAAAATTTATTGTTTTGTTTGTTCATGCGTCCTTCCGCGCGCCACTTGGACTGATGCAATGCGCCACAAGTGGCGCGCGCGCCACCATTTGAGAAGGCCTGTTATAGAACAAGGGAGTCCTGATCTGAGGCCGTTCGTGCAACGGTAACCAGATATAAAAAACCTCCCTACAAATCAAATCAAGCTATCGATTAGAAAAGAACAGTTTTAAAACATTAACAGACACACCATAGTAAATTAAACGTTGTCCCAGCTTTAGCAGTATAGAGCATTACCCAAGTCCTGTGACCACTCCCAACTAATTAAAAGAGGTAAACAAAGGACATGGAAAGCTTCATGATTTAGAGAATAACGGCCGCCATACACGACGACACAGATATGGTACAGCCTACATTATGAGACCAAAGTATATAGCAAGACAGTTACAAACAATATTTAATTCTCTTTCTTATTTAGTTTATTGGTTATTTTTTAAATCTTTTATTATAAAACAACGTTTCAATCAAACAACATTCCCCCTTGTCGAAATCGGCGAATACAGCGAGTTGTTTACCAACTTCCAGCTTCAAATAATCGCGTCTTTAGGACACGCACCCCACACGATAACACTGCGTTATACACACAACGCATACGCCTCCTGTATGGCGCGCTCGAACATCTTAACGCTATGACCGTACGCACTATAAGGTATGAATTAAGCCCAGTCAAAAACTATATATTAAAGGTCTTATTATATAAAGCGCGTATCAGCTGAAAACCAGCCAAAACCAATAAAATTGCCTGTTCACATCCAAAATTACACCCACATAAGAATAAAACATAATGTAGCAGAAGACAATTTCATTCTAATGATTCAAAGATATCAAGGAGTTGTGAATACCAAATTGGAATTGTACTTCCTTTTTAATAATAGGCAATAATATCAAAGACAACTTAAAATGCAATAGGGACGTGATGCAGACTTATTCAAGCCAAACCCAGTTGCCCAGGTGAAATGTGTGCCTTACTTTTCATCTGGTCATAGGCCAACTATAGAGATAGATTAAGGATTGAGTGATTGTTTGTGTATGGTTCATTTATGTTGTTATTATTGTCTGTGATCATTTAACGCATTCGGAAAGTAGCTTAGACGTCAACCCTCTATCTAATTGATGTTGACTGTTCCAGTTTTCAAGTCTTGTCACACTATTCAAATTGTCGCACATGATAGGGCATGCAACTGATGGCCGACATTCATCAGTTATGTCCCCATAACTTCTTTTGCAATAAATATTTCACAAGAAATGTGCGTCAGCAGTGATTATGTCTTTGGTAAATCAATATCCATCCGCAATTTGTTTAATTGTTTAATTGTTTATTTGTTTGTTATGTCCATACTCGTCTTTGTTGGCTTCCCCGTTTATGGAAAATCGACTTTATTATGTGAAGATGTGATATAGAAGAAACTGACAAATTATATATAGTTCCTGAATTTGTTAACATCTATGTTTTAAACGCGAACATAAACTATACATAATTGATTTAATATATAGGCTCATTAGATTTCGGAACACCCTACATTACTGACTACCGTTCAAAGTTTATTGAAAGTAACCTATTTGAATGTGTTATACATCTGATTATTTAAATAGAAGAGGATTTATTCGACAGTAAGTGAGATAGGGTTGGCCCATTACTTAATGAACACAATATGATAGAAAGCATTCAGAAGTAGTCGTTTAATGTGAAGGAAATGACGTGTAGTGAGGCAAAGTGTAGAGTCATATTCTCTATACATGGGATACACAGACATACGCGGACCTGGCAAATTGAAGTGAGTACCGCGGCTGCGGCACAGTCCACTTGTATCACGTTTCATCGGAGAGGGCTGTGGTGGCAAATCAAATGTTGGATCCCCTGTCAATTGTATTATTTGAGGTGCATATGTGCATTAATATACCAGTTGTTGATAATCCCGATTATATGTGTGGAAAACATCCCTAAGGAATTATAACATGTTGCAACAATGGATTGAATAGAAATGCGGTATAAAATCAATGTTTCGATCACCTGTTAATTGCATCAAAGGTATCTGTACATAATGATACATCCTTAAATGAATAACACACGGCAAAAATTACCCATTTGTCTATTTAGTGCAAATCTTATCTGCAAGTGCTACTTTGCAGTTGTGATTTCATCTTATTTTTGTCTAATATCAGGATTATGCATTTCATGCAATGCTAGTTTTACAATTTTGATATATACAATATAATGTTTAAACATCCCGGCTTAATCCTATTAGGTGTGAGTTGGTATGGGCGATGCATACTTATAGGAGCAACTTATTCTGAAATAAACACCATTTAGCAATGAAACGCTACAGGTTAATTGCTAGAAAAGAGTATGAGTGCAATGCACGCTTAATCAGTAATAAATACTCATTAAAAACAAGTTCTAATGTACTATACGAGGGGCTATCAAAAAGTTCTTGACATCACCAAAAAGTGAAGAAGCCAGAAATTTTCTTTTGATATGTGACCCTTCAGACATCTTTAAAAAGTCACTGTGCAAAGTCACACATTTCTCCCACTTTTTATTATCTGTCCACAGACCGCCATTGTCTGTAGAGATCTTCAGATTGACCGCCATTGATTGATCCTCAATTTGCCTCAGATTGGGTTATTCCCAAAAAAGCAATAAATGATTTAAAGTGTTGACAGAAAGGGATCAAAGGTCATGTAGGGTCATTAGAGGTCAATCTGTGTACACCCCATGTTACCCATAAGATTATTGTCACCAAGCTGGTTTGTAATGATCTTTGACCCCTTTCTGTCAAAACTTTAAACTATGTATTGCTGTTTTGGTGAATAATGCAATCTGAGGCAATCAGAGGAGAAATCAATGGCGGTCAATCTGAGGATCTCTACAATGGCGGTCTTTTGACAGGTAATAAAAAGTGGGAGAAATTTGTGACTTTGCACAGTGACTTTTTAAAGATGTCTGAAGGGTCACATATCAAAAAAAGGTTTCTGGCTCAAGAACTTTTTGATACCCCCTCGTAGTATTCACATCATTCACAGCCTTAAATTGAATGTTACTATAATGATTAGGAAAATGTATCCGTCACATTGGTTTATTATCAATCGTAATGCCCCGCTTTTCAGAATACTTGTTACAGATATCGTTCAAATTATAATTTTAGTTTTATTATCAGGTAATAAAGAAACAATTGAGAAGCGTGATATCGCGTTTCTAAGAACGGGACATTCGGAGCATACTTCACGAATCCATTTACATCATGTCCGTATGTTCAACGCAGCAATAATCATGTTAATTAATGTATAGTCCTGTGGCTGAGTGGCTTTTACTCACATTTATTTGACGACACGGATTTATTTGACTGAACACTTTTGCCATTAAGAACCTATTCCCTATGAATGCGATAGCATGCTCCATTCAAGGTGGCAGCACTCCATGGCATCATAAAGTGTTGACTTGGTAGATTATACAAATCTATAAACCTCGTCTCGTAAACACTCTTTAAAACAATATATCATTCCTACATTCTGTCTACTTGATGAGAGCATATTGGCATAGTATACTCCAAGTACCTTACTTAAAGCTACTAATATCATTTCTTGCACTTAAACAACCATGAATCAATTCCTTTCCTAAACCACAATTGTATATTTGATCCAAAAATGTTCGTTTTTAATGAAACATAATTTGCATTTGATTTCATTGAATATCTGCTAAGTACTAACCAAACATGTATTGTATGTATACATTAACTCTAATGTGATCGCCCACAAGCTGCCATATCTATTTTAGGCTCAGAACTTTTCAGAAGTACTTGACGAAATTAAGCGGGTTCAAAGAAAATGAATAAGATTTTGGGGAAGAACAAAAACAAGCCGGGAAAAAATCAAAGATGGTGATCAGTATGCATATGCAAGAGCTTCAGTTTTAAAGAACATTCTAAAAATTAACAGACCTTAAACCCATAGGTCCACTCAAACTAAAAGCGATCAATTATACAGAGCTGAAATATTTCATTCAATTATAAATGAATAATCGAAGAAAAGATGGTGATCAGAATAAGTTTTTAAATATCAGCTACATATTAAAATGCTCACGTAATTGGTCTTTTATGGTCAATTCTATGTAAATTAGATAAACATAGGTAAAAAAGAAGTCAGTTTTATTATCAATATTATTATCATTATTTTTTATTTATTTCATTTATATGCTTATGATTATTTATATGAGTTTTGCAACTATATGTCCTTTCAAGGAAACACAATCACAATCCTGTTGGAATATACACATACCTCGAATTGATTAACCGAATAACCTTGATTGAACATTGGCAGTTTTGATTTTAATCTGTTCCCATGACCTATAATTGGATTCTGACAGTTCAACTGAACTTATATTATGGTTGTTTGTATGGAGTATACATTGCATTTATCAGAGCAGTTTCTTGAAGGTACCTAAAACATCAAAATAATTGAATCGCAAACATTAATTTGACTGGATCTGATTTACCAGCGTGCTTAATTGTTGGCACCCATTCCTACTTGATTGATTCGTACCAATATCTGCAAGCATTTCCACGGCTCATTCTCCTTTTTTGTTGTTGTTAACGTTTCTTCCTGTCCAACGTAAGTTATAATGTATGACATTCTGACGGATTATTTCGTAGCCATAGTCGAAAATATAATACAATTCTAATCATTTTCAGAAAATCCGGATTTGTTTTAATGCAAATTGAACAATGTTTTCTTAATTAACTTTTAATGAATACCGCACCCCAATTAGATTTTTCTTCATAATGTCAATATCCTGTATCGTAGATGGAATTCTCAAGATATCATCAATTAGCCATACATTTTAATAGGCCATTACCAGAATATCACATATTCTACAAGAAATAACAAGATTATATAAATTGCATACACAAGATTCGTAGACAAATATTTGACACATATTTATCGTGCCTTTACTGTTTTAGTAATCACTATCCAAATATACACCACTATTTTTTGAAAAAGAAATTTGAGTGACACATTTGGTCATGGAGGCCAACGTATTGAGATTGTGTAATTACTTTAAACTCTGTCGGTGTCCAATGTCCCTTTCGCATATACATTGTTATTTGCGATTAATGTCAATTAAGAGGAGTATCTTGAGGATCTTTCATCAACAAATAGCATTATGACCTGTCATCCCTGAGATAAATTGGAAAACTGATACATAAAGCAAGCGATGTATTACACGCAGCCATACCGAGAGGTTATTGGGTACGATATTTGTCGGGCATTAGCTTTTTTTTTTGTATATAAAGAGAAAATGTGAACAATAGCCCAACAGACATTAACAAAGTTAATGAACTGAGTGATTACAAATCAAACGGGTAACTCTCAACAGAGAGCTCTGATGGGCCAATCAATTGGTTCACTGCAACTCAGAAAATAATCAAAAATACAAGTAAAAACAATTGGGCTAGTAAAAAAGCCAATGAAAGTGGCGTGGGACAGGAATAGGATAAACACCCAAACCTAGAGAATAACATCAAAAAAGAAAAAGAAAAATAATATCTGGAGGTCATTGATCATCGATGACATCGGTCATTGATACATCGATAAGTTAGCTAAAGCGCAACTTATCCCGGGCGTGCCAATCCTTGCAGGCTGGCTCACAACTGACACTTAACCTGTATCCTATTGGATTGATTGTAGCAGACATAGTCTGCAATAACTAAAAGGTGATGTTGACTACATACATGCAATAAGTATTTGTGATGCGCTATTCCCCGGAGACTCAAGGCGCTTACAAAAAAACCGAAATAATATAAGTTAACATAATAATATATAGAGAACATGATTAGATGGGGAACAAATATATCTTGAAGGTATTATTATGGAATTAAAATGAATAGCAGATAAATATACTTAATTTATTTTAAATGAATTGATATAAATTTAAGGTCGCTGCAATACACTTTCGCCGATGAAAGGTACGTTTTACTCTGCAATATGCATGCGGCGACTGCGAAATAATGTACACTATTGGTAACACAGGTCTTCAGTAAAAGAGCACCGAGCAAATGCTATTTGGAAATGATAGGAACAGTTATACATATATGGTTTAGTTATTGACCTTACATTCTTGCTTCCTGCGTGCTGCAAATGTGCAAATGTAATCAACATTAAAGGTTCTAGACTGCTGATAAAGTGTTCATCCTGAATGTGGACTTATCCATTAAGTATTCGGTCATTGATTCTGGGAACTGACAAAACTTAATCCGTTGTTATTGTTCAGTATGTTTATTAACACTATCGGATTTCCGTAGCAATCTTAAACATCTGAAGCTTCTCAATGAATCTAGTACACGGAAATGACATGATTGATAAAACGCCTCTAACAAATTATTCAGTGCTCCCAGTATGTACACATAACGAGGATTATTACGGTTACAGGCGACCTTTCAACTCACCACATTGGCTAGACTCATCAGCAGTGATTTATAAACGGGATAGGTTATCTTTCTTTCCCGTCAAGTTTTTGGTATAGGTGAATGGAAATGGTATAATTTGACTAACAAGTTCATCTTATGAAGAAGTCATACTTGAGTAACTAATATATAATGCGTAAATCAATTTACTTTCAGTAAGAGAGTGTCAATTGAAGAATCACTGATAATAAATATGATATATTATGCTAAGTATGTTTTATCAAGTCGTTGTTTCACTCAAAAGCTTGTACACCCTCTTCTCCTCAAGTACCCTGTGGCATCTGATTGTTACAACATGCAGATATTAGGCATGCGTTCTCAGCAAAAATGCATTGAATTATGAACACTGACACCCGATTGGATAATAAGCCCTGCACTCTCAGAACAAAGGTTAAAATATAGGTTACCAGGTGAACCACACAATTGGTTGGTTAAAACCGTAACTAACAGCTGTTGGTTAAACTTAATACATGTTTTGACCAACAATTTTTGGTTACACTTTAACAGTGCTTGGTTAATAATGTTGGTTAAACTTTTATTTGTTTTGCTAAACTTTACCCTAGACAACATCACAATATTGGCCCTATATTGGCTTTCATTATTGGCGCCAACCCGTGGCCAGGACCAACTTTGGCAAAAGGCAAGCCCTCGAAAAGGGTCAGGACAAGGGACAGGACGAGGCACAAGATCCTAGCCAAAAGGCCGGGAAGCGATAACTTGTAAAAGCGGCCGCAATTGTTAGACCACGTCAGAATTTGTATACGTAATCAATGGTGTCATTTTCCGCCCCTGATATATTGTGCCCATTATTGGACTAATATTGGTTGCCAACATGATGTCAATTGAAGAGCGCTAATGTAAAACCAATATTGGTCCAATATTGGTTGGCAACATGATGCCAATTGAAGAGCGCCTATGTTAAACCGATATTGGACCAATAATGGGCACAATATACTAGGGGCGGAAAATGACACCATTGATTTCATATACAATTTCTTACGTGGTCTAACAATTGCGGATTGCACAACATATTTTCCCGTTCAATACTGGGACAAATCTCACTGGTATCACGTGTCCCAGTATCGCTCGATACTGGAACACAATTTGGTGTTTCAGTATCGCCCGATACTGGAACAGTAAAATCGTACCAGCATCGACCGATACTGGCAACTTTTATGTTCCAGTATTGAACGCTACTGGTATACCAGTATCTGGGACCAAAAGTTTATAATTATTTCCCTTGGATTCATCGCGACATTTATGGGATGTGTCGTGCTACTCACTTTACTTGCCAGGCATATGTACTTGTGCATCACATTTAGAAATATGGCTCATTCTATACGAGGCATCAGTTCATGCCATTTCCGTCACTGTAAATGATTGGTATTGAACGCTTTCTATGGTATTCCCTTACGCATTTGTAATTTACGTTTAGCACTATTACTTCAATAAGGGAAAACACGACATTTCCTTACATATCGCTTCTACACTAGAAATGTAAATCTGTTCAAATAACCCTAACTCTTAACCCTGACCCTGCCAAATCCAACAGAATCCAACGAGCCAATCTCTATATTCCACCCGGCGTGCAAGTTTTTCGAGGATGAAATGGACCCAGGCTATATACGCCGCCGCTATATACTCGGCCAAGTAGCCTTGACACCCGTGGTGTAGTGGGGAATCATTCGCCGCAGGTGCAGGAGGTCCGTGGTTCAAATCCCGGGTGATCTCGGTGACTGTTGGGGTCACTTTTCTCCGCGCAGAAAAAAAATCAGAAAAATGGACCAATGGGTTAGTGTTAATAAGCATTTTCCCCCCATTTTTTTCTACTAAAATGTTCTCAATAATCCTAACCCTGCCAAATCCAACAGAATCCAACGAGCCAATCTCTATGTTCCATCCGGCGTGCAAGTTTGTCGAGGATACAATCAATGGACCCATATATATAGGATAAAATGGAAGTAGCACGGACTACTCAAATGACATCACTATGAGGCTAATAACTGTTCATTAATGGTTCATACTAGTGACTGGTTGGCTATAGGTCAGGGAGTCCCTCAAGGGTGCATACTATCACCAGCACTCTTCAACCTTTATGCAGAGTCTATAGTGAGACGTGCATTGGATGATTGGCCAGGTGGGCTGTCAGTAGGTGGATACCAAATACACAATGTTCGTTATGCCGATGACACTACCCTGTTTGCAACCAATACGAGACGAGATGGCGGAACTCCTGAAGAAAGTCAAGGTAGAGAGTGCGCAACTTGGTCTACGTCTAAATGTCAGCAAGACTAAGATCATGTCCATAGCCACAGATGGTGTTAGAGAGCCTCTCATAATCAATGGTAATGGTGGAATCGGTCTCGAAATTCAACTTTCTTGGATCCCTGATTACCAAATATGGTGGTTGCAGCCAAGAGATTAAACACCGTTTAGCAATGGCTAGATCAGCAATGATCAACTTAAGCAAGATCTCGGCTGACAGAAGAATAACCAGAGCAACAAAAAAAACAAGCTTGTCCAAGCCCTTGTATTTCCAATTACCATGTATGCATGTGTGACGTGGATCCTAACAAAAGCTGACAAAACAGAAACAGAATAGCTGCTTTCGAGATGTGGTGTTGGAGGCGTATGCTTCGTATCTCATGGCCAGTATTATTGAAGAAACAGCGGTGTCTAAACGACTTCTTTATGCCATCAATACCAAAATGCTGTGCTACTTCTGCCATATCTCACGTCGCAAGGGTAATAACCAGAGAAGATGATCATGCAAGGCATGATTGAAAGAAGGGCAGACCTCGTTCCCGGCGGAACTGTATCTGTAAGGTCACGAGCTGTCAGTCTTGACAGGACCGAACCAACCAGCCAACCAACTGTATGCTTTAAACACTTGTCCCCTCCTAAAACATCTCATGAATTTTAACAGCACACAGACAAACACCTTTAGACAGCGTGTTGATTGAGGAGGAGGCACACCTGTATATCATCATATTCATTTTATATGGAAAATTATTTAAATCTCACTCAGCTAGATATTCTATCATGCGCGCTTTGTGTTTGTATACATACTGGTCGTGTCGTTACCCGATCACAATTGTCTCATCTTGGTAATTTGGTTGACAATATAGAGCAAACAGTTTTATTGACGCGTGGATTATTGCGTTGAAATTTACGTCTACTATTTTGCTCATTAACATGATAAATTACCAAAAAACAGATATATTATGTTCCATAGGTGTTCAGCAACAAATCAGATAATCCCGCTCATATTTAATGTTCCAGTGCATTTCCATTATTTTTTACCATAGGCCTAGTCCCACTTTGTTTTTTCTTGTTTTCTCATGCATTCTCTCAGTCCTTTTACATTTCCATCCATTTCATTATCTATTTGTAGTCATCTACAGTATCACCATTATTGATTTCACTCATCAATTATTTTTATATCCCATTTGCCTTTTACTTTTTATCTCCCCTTTGTCTATGTCATCCTTTTGTTATTTTATCCACTTCATCAATCAGCTGTCTAGCATGATATCTTCCCCTATTCATTCATCTGTCACTTTGACTTCCTGCCTATTGTTCCTCTGTCTATATATATATGTTGTGTAATGTTGTATTCTGTCATTTTACCTTCGATAAAGATTCTGTTAGAATCGAAACGTCAGGTCCTCTTATATTTATTACAAAAAACAAAAGCGAATAAATATAGACCAAATACAAATGATGAATTATCTAAAAATGAACAGATATATTATGTTCCATAGGTGTTCAGCAACAAATCAGATAATCCCGCTCATATTTAAAAAGGACAACAAGATCTGTAATATTGGCAGTAAATTGCCATTATTTGATATATACGAGGGGCGTTCAAAAAATAACTGCAACCATTTTTTTTCTCCAATCATGCGCGACGTATGCCAACTAGAATTAGGGTAATTTTAAATATGGGTCTTTATCTTTCCTCGCTATGCATGAATGAACAATATCGTTTGTGGGATTACGTAATGGCACATGCGTAAAATCAATACTCTCTGGACACTGCATGAAACATAGCTGATCAGGGCGGAGAATATTTGCAAGCAATTTGATGCACAGTTACCTGTTTCAAAATATCTCAAGAACCGGTGCATGGAATAAGTTGCCGTTTGAAACAGTGATAGACCGGTATTATGTGCTCAACATTACTTATTTTCAGATGCAAACTATGGAGAAAAAAACACTTATTATGTAACATTAAAACGTCATCTTCTTGTCATAGCTTAAAAGAAATTCTTTAATGAATAAACAGTCAAGGTCAAGGTATCCAACCGCATGATTTGGCTTAAACCTCTTGTTCCTCATTGTTACATGTTATAGATTTAAACGGGAGATTATTAAGACAATATCTGAAACCGTCTTCTGCCGAGAAAATTTAACCAATTTGAGTAAATTCACTATACTGACCATAACATTAAATTGAATTGTATTTTCAAATAAATGATTACATTTTTTAACTTTGTATATGTATTGAAGTTCACCACAGTTCTTGTTTTCTTAAATTCAATTCCTTATCTGTAACTTTTACGTTGGTTGCAGTGATTGTTTAACATTTCTGCTCATTATGAGCGCTTTCTGACCACCGTGCGTTCTACGCATGCGCAGATTTTTATTCCAAGTTCAACAATTCTCGATGTATTTATTGATACCCTGTCATCTATACAATAACGAATCCTGCATTTGCTGTGGTATTTCAGGAAATCCCAATTGTTTGCTATAACTATCATTTTCATTTCTTTGGATTTTCGGCATTTTGGGGCACACGGTCAAAGCCTAATGTTGACCAAGATAAGATGCAGTGTATTTCCAAAAGCTGTCTTTGACAGAACCACTCCATTTAAGACCTCGTTGAACATGGTCTTTGGTTTCCCGATGCAAAATGTTAGACGTGCACACTTATCCGGAACAAAGTTCTGCTCATTTCAATACACGTGCTATCAAGCTAATTCAAAATTCCTGCCAAAGTGGAATGTTTTTCACTGTCCAAATATGGGTTATTTTATGCTAATGGTATTACGTAATTATGAATCTTCAGTAAATCCAGATTGTGTTAAATGATAGATTAAGGTTCATACTTTATAATGTAACCACTTAGATTTCACAGAATCACTCAAGTGTGGAGAACAACAATGGTTGCGGGTATTTATTGAATGCCCCTCGTAGTTTCAAATTTACGTTGTTACTGCCCCTGCTCCTGCATAATGGATTAAAGATTGAGTGATTGTTTGTGTATAGTTCATTTATATTGTTATTATTGTCTTTAAAACTAGCTTCGACGTCAGCCCTTTGCCTAAGTGATGTTGACTGTTCCAGTTTTCAAGTCATGTCACATTATTCAATTGTCACCGATGATAGTGCATGCAACTGATGGTCGACATTCATATCTTATTTCCCCATAACTTATTTTGCAATACACATTTCACAAGTAATTTGCGTCAGCGGTTATTATGTATTTGGTAAGCAGATGTGTTTGTTATTTCCATTTTCGTTTTTGTTGGCTTTATCGTTTATGGAAAATCGACTCTATTATGTGAAGATTCGATATAGAAGAAACTGATAAATGATAGCTCTTGAGTGTGTTATCATTTCTGTACTAAGCGCACAAGTCCACTCTATAAAATTGCTTTATATAGGCTCATTCAAAATCCAAATAAATGACTGTATATCATGTATCTGAATTCTAATTTCGGTATAACTTACATTGCTGTATAACGTTAATGTATTAGTTCGTTGAACACATAGCTTAATGTATCTGATAATTGACAACACAATGAAATTAATATTATATTCGAAAGTGAGTGAGACATAGTTAGCCTAATAAATGAACAGAATGTGATAGAAAGCACTCAGAAGTAGTCGTTTAAAGTGATTGAAATGGCGTGTAGTGAGGCAAACTGTAGAGTAAGTCATATCTTTACAAGTGATACACAGAAATACGTGAACCTGGCAATTAAAGTGAGTACTACTATCAAGTTTCATCGGAGAGAGCTGTGGCGGGAAATCAAACGTTCGATCCCCTGTCAATTGTATTATTTGAGGTACATAAGTACCCACATATTCACGTGTTGATAATCCCGATTAAAGTATGGAAAATATCCCTAAGGAACATGTTGCAACAATTTGTTGAAGAGAGATGCGGTGCAAAATCAAGTTGTTCGATCAGCTGTTAATTGCATCACAGATGTCTGCACAATAAGAGTAATGTATTGATAGTCCCAATGTAATCCGTCCCCTATGTATAACATACGGTGAATATTGCCACTTTGTCTATTCATACAGAGCTTAGCTGCAAGTGCTTCTTTACAGTTGTGCTTTCATCTTATTTAATCTTATTTCTGAATTATGGATGTCATGCGATGCTAGTTATTAATGTTGATGTACACAACCTAATCTTGATACTAAAAATCAAAGACCTAAAAGTGATAGAGAGTTTGTTGATAAACATTTTGAAACACTCTGGCTTAATCCTATTAGGTGTGAGCATGGTAAGGGAAATATATTCTTGTAGTAGCAACTTATTCTGAAATGTGCTCGTCTTTGCAATAAAATACTACAGGTTAATAGAAAGACTAGAGGGTGAGGGAAATGCACGCTTAATAATTATGAATTATCCATTAAAAGCAAGCTCTGATGTGATTCAGTATTCACATCATCCACAGCCTTAAACTTTAATGGAAATATAATGATTAAGAAAAGTTTTGTTTGACATTTGTTTAATAACAATCATAATGCCTCGCTATTGTGAATACGTGTAGGCCTATCTAAGGCTTGGCAAAACACAATTAGCCGATTATTACAGATATCGTTCAAATTTGAATATTAGTTTTATCATCAGGTAATAAAGAAACAATAAGTAACATGATATCGCGTTTCTAAGAACGAGACACTGGAGCATACTTCACGAATCCATTTACATTATATCCGTATGTTTAACGCAGCATTAATCATGTACGTTGATGTTCAGTGCCGTAGCTGAATGGTTTTGACGCGGATTTATTTGACTGAACACTTTTGCCATTAACACATTATTATTTGCTCCATTAGAGGTTGCAGCAATCCGTGGCATCATTAAGTGTCGAGCGATATTTTAAAAAGAATATGTGTCCTCTCTTGAATTCATAGATTATACACTTTTATAAACCTCGTTTTGTAAACACTATTTAAAAAAAGAAATATCATTCCTAAATATAAATACGCTATCAACGATTCGGTATATTTGATGAGAGCATAATGGCATATTACATACGTTTTTGTATTTTTTACACTCTAATTAAATTCCTTAAAGCTACTTTTATCATTTCTTGCACTAAAGCCTATCCAGTATGAATTCCTTTTCAAAACTACATTTCCATAATTTATCCAAATATCTTCATTTCTCATGAAACATCATTTGCATTTATCTTCATTGAAGACCTGCTTAGTTCTAACAAACATGTATGAATTACCTCTAATGTGATCGCCCACATGCTGTTTTTATACTTTCTTTGACCTATCTGTTGTCAATGTTAACAATAATTATCGCTAATTCGAAGGTTGTCATACCTACTTGATTTGCTGAAAATTTATTTCAAAATTGACTATTCAGAAGTACAAATTAAGCAAGACAAATTGAAGGAGCGTAACATTAATGGGAATTCGGAGTGGAAGTACAGAAAGAAGCCGGGGAAAAAGGTCAAATTGACGAATGTGAAGTAGGTGAACTATTAGATATTTTATTGTTTTGTGGAAGCTAAGCTCATTCTAAAGATTAACAGACTTTAAGGAGTAATACATAAAATGAGAGGAAACAGGGACATGGAGTTATATAATTGTTAAATTCAAACATTTCTACCATCGTTATCCTATTCTTTGTAGTTTACCTACTTCGACATTTTAAATGCAGCTCCGACAGAAACTGTTGAGAGAAAATCAACAACAATACTTGATTTTTAATCAATGAAACATTACATGTATTATTAACTAGTTTCCTGGCCGATCTATGTCAATACGAAATAGAAAATGAACCTATGACGTGGTCCTTTTACAATATTAATTGGTTACATTATTCATAATGGACTTGAAATAAGTGAAACTGGGCGTCATCGTCGAAATTGAGTATGCCGTGATTGTCATACAAATAAATAAACATCATTTGAAAGCGAACATGACGCGCGTTAAATTGAGGACAACAACCATATTCTGTCATTCAATATTACTGAGTATGCATTTGTTGATATCAGCAACGCATAGAAATTCTCAGTAAAGAGGTAATTGAGTAAGATATATTCTTGAATTGCTTAAACAACGACCTCATACTTTGATCGAATTCTTGACAGCAATGGGGTGTGCTATAATCCACCGTAAGCCTTATTTCGCACACTACCGCGTCTGCCGCCATTCACATTGAATTTGCGCTCTCATAAACGTTGTATCAATCTCTAGATCCTAATTTTTCTACCCGCGTACATCAACGACATCAAATTTCATGGTCTGATAAGTGATATGTCATAGACAGAACAGAGGTGTTTCAAGGATTTGCTAGTCCGGGGGATAAAATGGTCATATCTTGTCTGCATCACGCATTAATAGAACATCCAGTTATTTCACGAAACTTCAGATGATCAGTTTACGTCAAGTGTATTTGATGCCCGGGGATAAGAGTGCTCTATGAATTCCATATTACTTATTCTTCTTGATAACTATAAGGCCATCTACAATATATATAACACTAGAGCTTTCTTTAGTTGTCTTCCCGGACTTGGTAATGAAGCTTTCATGAGATGCATTGTTGAAACGATGCATTGTTGAAATAACTCAAAATACATTCACCATGGAGTGGGACAATACTGATGACCCGTTATACTCAGACAAAACTAATACATTATGCACATTAATTCTGTTCTCTCCACACAATATAAATGACAGCCAGTGAACAAATTACTGACCATCCAGGAATTGAACCGGGGACCTCCGGGGACCTCCGGGTTACCAGACCAATGGGTTAGTGTTAATAAGCATTTTCACCCCATTTTTTTCTACTAAAATGTTCTCATTTTTGGTTCAATAATCCTTACCCTGCCAAATCCAACAGAATCCAACGAGCCAATCTCTAGGTTCCATCCGGCGTGCAAGTTTGTCGAGGATACAATGGACCCATATATATATAGGATAAAATGGAGTAGCATGGACTACTCAAATGACATCACTATGAGGCTAATAACTGTTCATTAATGGTTCATACTAGTGACTGGTTTGCTCTAGGTCAGGGAGTCCGTCAAGGGTGCATACTATCACCAGCACTCTTCAACCTTTATGCAGAGTCTATAGTGAGACGTGCATTGGATGACTGGCCAGGTGGGCTGTCATTAGGGGGATACCAAATACACAATGTACGTTATGCCGATGACACTACCCTGTTTGCAACCAATACGAGACGAGATGGCGGAACTCCTGAAGAAAGTCAAGGTAGAGAGTGCGCAACTTGGTCTACGTCTAAATGTCAGCAAGACCAAGATCATGTCCATAGCCACAGATGG
Source organism: Ophiura sarsii (assembly GCA_035610835.1). Lineage (NCBI taxonomy): Eukaryota > Metazoa > Echinodermata > Ophiuroidea > Amphilepidida > Ophiuridae > Ophiura > Ophiura sarsii. The sequence continues at coordinate 8,548,632 of CM069456.1, read as the reverse complement.
TGTTGGAGAGCCTCTCATAATCAATGGTAATGGTGGAATCGGTCTCGAAATTCAACTTTCTTGGATCCCTGATTACCAAAGATGGTGGTTGCAGTCAAGAGATTAAACACCGTTTAGCAATGGCTAGATCAGCAATGATCAACTTAAGCAAGATCTCGGCTGACAGAAGAATAACCAGAGCAACAAAAAAACAAGCTTGTCAAAGCCCTTGTATTTCCAATTGCCATTTATGCATGTGTGACGTGGATCCTAACAAAAGCTGACAAAACAGAAACAGAATAGCTGCTTTCGAGATGTGGTGTTGGAGGCGTATGCTTCGTAACTCATGGCCAGTATTATTGAAGAAATAGGGGTGTCTAAACGACTTCCTTATGCCATCAACACCCAAATGCTCTACTACTTCTGCCATATCTCACGTCGCAGGGGTAATAACCAGAGAAGATGATCATGCAAGGCATGATTGAAAGAAGGGCAGACCTCGTTCCCGGCGGAACTGTATCTGTAAGGTCACGAGCTGTCAGTCTTGACAGGACCGAACCAACCAGCCAACCAACTGTATGCTAAACAATTGTCCCCTCCTAAAACATCTCATGAATTGAATTTTAACAGCACACAGACAAACACCTTTAGACAGCGTGTTGATTGAGGAGGATGCACACCTGTATATCATCATATCATCATATTCATTTTACATGTATATGGAAAATTATTTAAATCTCACGCAGCTAGATATTCTATCATGCGCCCTTTGTGTTTGTATACATACTGGTCGTATCGTTAACCGATCACAATTGTCTCATCTTGGTAATTTGGTTGACAATATAGAGCAAACAATTTTATTGACGCGTTGAAATTTACGACTACTATTTTGCTCATTAACATGATATATTACCAAAAAACAAAAGTGATTAAATATAGACCAAATACAAATGATGAATTATCTAAAAATGAACAGATATATTATGTTCCATAGGTGTTCAGCAACAAATCAGATAATCCCGTTCATATTTAATAAGGCCAACAAGATCTGTAATATTGGCAGTAAATTGCCATTTTTCGATATATAGTTTCAAATTTACGTTGTTACTGCCCCTGCTCCTGAATAATGGATTAAAGATTTAGTGATTGTTTGTGTATGGTTCATTCATATTGTTATTATTGTTTTTAAAACTAGCTTCGACGTCAGCCCTTTGCCTAAGTGATGTTGACTGTTCCAGTTTTCAAGTCATGTCACATTATTCAATTGTCACCGATGATAGTGCATGCAACTGATGGTCGACATTCATATCTTATTTCCCCATAACTTATTTTGCAATACACATTTCACAAGTAATTTGCGTCAGCGGATATTATGTATTTGGTAAGCAGATGTGTTTTTTATTTCCATTTTTGTCTTTGTTGGCTTAATCATTTATGGAAAATCGACTCTATTATGTGAAGATTCGATATAGAAGAAACTGATAAATGATAACTCTTGAGTGTGTTATCATTTCTGTACTAAGCGCACAAGTCCACTCTATAAAATTGCTTTATAGGCTCATTCAAAATCCAAATAAATGACTGTGTATCATGTATCTGAATTCTTATTTCGGTACAACTTCAATTGCTGTATAACGTTCATGTAATAGTTCGTTGAACACATAGCTTAATGTATCTGATAATTGACAACACAATGAAATTAATATTACATTCGAAAGTGAGTGAGACATAGTTAGCCCATTAATAAATGAACAGAATGTGATAGAAAGCACTCAGAAGTAGTCGTTTAAAGTGATTGAATTGACGTGTAGTGTGGCAAACTGTAGAGCAAGTCATATCTCTACAAGTGATACACAGAAATACGTGAACCTGGCAATTAAAGTGAGTACTACTATCAAGTTTCATCGGAGAGAGCTGTGGTGGGAAATCAAACGTTCGATCCCCTGTCAATTGTATTATGTGAGGTACATAAGTCCCCACATATTCACGTGTTGATAATTCCGATTAAAGTATGGAAAATATCCCTAAGGAACATGTTGCAACAATTTGTTGAAGAGAGATGCGGTGAAAATCAAGTTGTTCGATCAGCTGTTAATTGCATCACAGATGTCTGCACAGTAAGAGTAATGTATTGATAGTCCCAATGTTATCCGTCCCCTATGTATAATATACGGTGAATATTGCCACTTTGTCTATTCATACAGATCTTAGCTGCAAGTGCTTCTGTACACTTGTGCTTCCATCTTATTTTATCTTATTTCTGGATTATGGATGTCATGCGATGCTAGTTATTAATGTTGATGTACACAACCTAATCTTGATACTAAAAATCAAAGACTTAAAAGTGATAGAGAGTTTGCTGATAAACATTTTGAAACACTCTGGCTTAATCCTATTAGGTGTGAGCATGGTAAGGGAAATATATTCTTGTAGGAGCAACTTATTCTGAAATGTGCTCGTCTTTGCAATAAAATACTACAGGTTAATAGAAAGACTAGAGGGTGAGGGTAATGCACGCTTAATAATTATGAATTATCCATGAAAAGCAAGCTCTGATGTGATTCAGTATTCACATCATCCACAGCCTTAAACTTTAATGGAAATATAATGATTAAGAAAAGTTTTGTTTGACATTTGTATAATAACAATCATAATGCCTCGCTATTGTGAATACGTGTAGGCCTATCTAAGGCTTGGCAAAACACAATTAGCCGATTATTACAGATATCGTTCAAATTTGAATATTAGTTTTATCATCAGGTAATAAAGAAACAATTAGTAACATGATATCGCGTTTCTAAGAACGAGACACGGGAGCATACTTCACGAATCCATTTACATTATGTCCGTATGTTCAACGCAGCATAATCATGTACGTTAATGTTCAGTGCCGTAGCTGAATGGTTTTGACGCGGATTTATTTGACTGAACACTTTTGCCATTAAGACATTATTATATGCTCCATTAAAGGTTGCTGCAATCCGTGGCATCATTAAGTGTCGAGCGATATTTGTGTAGAATATGTGTCCTCTCTTGAATTCATAGGTTATACACTTTTATAAACCTCGTTTTGTAAATACTATTTAAAAAAAAAGAAATATCGTTCCTAAATATAAATATGCTATCAACGATTCGGTATACCGTATTTGATGAGAGAACATATTACATACGTTTTTTGCATTTTTTACACTCTAATTAACTTACTTAAAGCTACTTTTATCACGTCTTGCACTAAAGCCTATCCAGTATGAATTCCTTTTCAAAACTACATTTCCATAATTTATCCAAATATCTTCATTTCTAATGAAACATCATTTGCATTTATCTTCATTGAACACCTACTTAGTTCTAACATGTATACGTATGAATTACCTCTAATGTGATCGCCCACATGCTGTTTTATACTTTCTTTGACCTATCTGTTGTCAATGTTAACAATAATTATCGCTAATTCGAAGGTTGTCATACCTAGTTTATTTGCTGAAAATTTATTTCAAAATTGACTATTCAGAAGTACTTAGTTAAGCAAGAAAAATTTAAGGAGCGTAACATTAATGGGAATTCGGGGTGGAAGTACAGAAAGAATAATGATAAATAATGAAAACTTATAAAGCGCCGGTATCCGCCATAAATGGCGCTCATGGCGCTTTTGCATTTACAAACAAGTTATACAGTCAATAGAGCACAAAAACATATCAGATGACTACAAAAAGATTATTGAGTAAAGGCCACTTTAAATAAGTGGGTTTTTAAGTCTTTTTTGAAACGGTTTATATTGCTGTTTAATCGGACGACAGCAGGTAAATTGTTCCATATTTTTGCCGCTGCAATCCCAAAGGCTCTGTTGCCCCACTGTGTTTTTGTACGATTCAATTTTAGGAGACCTTGCTCTGACGAACGAAGAGCACGCCGAGGAGTGTATGGTTGAACAGAGTCAGCAAGATATACGGGTGCTTTACCAAGTTGTATTTTGTAAACGAGTAAAGAGTATTTGAAGACAATGCGTTGCTCCACAGGTAGCCAATGTAAATCAGCTAAGACAGGGGAGATGTGGTCAAATTTCCTAGTAAGTGTGATTAGTCTAGCTGCCATATTTTGTAACCGTTGAAGTCGGGATAATAAAAAATCAGAAATACCAAATAAGAGAGAGTTGCAAGAGTCAATCCTAGAAATTATGAGAGCGTTTACAATGGTTTTTGCTGCATCACATGTAAGATGTTTACGGACACGTCCAATGTTCCTTATTGACGCACATACACCCCTTGACACAGTAGACACTTGTTTCTCCATTGTTAAACCGCTGTCAAACATCACTCCAAGATTGCGGACATCTAGAGAAGGTACAATATTTTCCGAGCCAACTCTTATGGAAGGAATGTTGACTTTTGCCTTTTGGTAATTCGAAGCAATGATAATAAATTCAGTTTTGGAATCATTTAGTTTAAGAAAGTTGGCATTCATCCAAGCGCGTATTTCATCAATACAACTCTCCATTTTCTGAATTGCTTCATCGACATCGGCTTGTATGGGTTTGACAGACTTGTATATTTGTGTATCATCTGCATAAAGGTGATATGGTAGCTTATGATTGCGTATAATGTTTCCAAGAGGCCTAGTATATATGGGAAACAGAGCTGGTCCAATGCATGATCCTTGGGGTAATCCATAGTCAAGGGGAGCAGCATCAGAGATGGCATCATTAATGCACACGGCTTGAGACCTACCAGTAAAATAGGACTTGAACCAGTCAAGAGCCACACCATCAACACCAATAGTGTTATGCAAACAGGTCAGCAGCTTTTCATGGTCAATAGTGTCAAATGCAGCAGATAGATCAAGCAGCACAAGTAGGGTTATCTTACCACTGTCCATTTCTTGTAATATATCACTCTGTACTTTGAGTAGTGCTGTCTCTGTGCTGTGGGATGCACAGTATGCAGACTGGTTGACTTCATGTAGGTTGTGTTGTTGAATAAAAGGCAGTAATCGCGCTAAAACAACTCGTTCAAGAGTTTTCCCCAAGAAAGACAGGTTGGATACTGGACGATAATTCTTTAATATATTTGGATCCAGGTTCTGTTTTTTTCAGGAGTGGGCGAATATGTGCATTCTTCAGAATATTTGGGAAAACACCAGAGTGAAGCGATTTGTTAACAATTTTTGTTATCACAGGCACTATTACATCTGCACATTTCTTAAGCAAAGATGTGGGGATGGGATCCAGTTCACATGATTTTGTGGGTGAATCAGACAAGATCTTGCTGATCTCATCCTCAGTTGCCGCAGCTAATGTAGTTAGCTGCTGTAGCGGTGTCCGCGTCTCCTCCTCTTTACAAGACCAATCATCTACAAGACTGAAACCATCGCGTATCTTTCTAATTTTCTCAGTGAAGAAAATTGAGAAGCGATTTGCCAGACTTTTATCGGATGTAGATTCTGGTAGAGGAGATACTTGGTTGCGATGCAATAGCTTATCAGCAAGTCGAAAAAGTTGTTTCTGGTTCTTGGCGTGTGTAGTGAAAAGATCGCTATAATGATTACGCTTTGCTTGTTTTATAAGTGCAATTACTTTCTGCTTCTGTTGACAGTAAAGTTGTCTGTCGATTTCTAGCTGGGACTTCCGCCATTTCTTCTCCAACTGACGACGTGTTCGCTTACTATCTCGAATGTCCACATTATACCATGACGTGTCAGCCCGAAGCTTTATGATACGCGCTTTTGATGGGGCATGTGAATCAAGAATGCTGCTTAGTATATCTGTATATTCGCGTGCCTGATGATTTACATGTTGATTTGATATTGAATCAAGTAGGTCAGATTTTGTAATATCACTGCAGAATGTTTCAACATCGATGGCACTTAAATTCCTTGTGGTAATTGACTTAGTGGCAGCAGGTGGCTTTTTCAGATTCAGTTTACATGTAATTATATGGTGATCAGAAAGTCCGTCAATAACATTAAGGTTGGAGAATATTTGCGGATCCGTAGACCGAGAGAGAAATAAATCCAGAATGTGACCATCAATGTGAGTTGGGACAGTCACATGCTGTTGGATTCCACTAGCAGATAGTACTTTATTGAAAGCTATTGTTTCATAGTCTGTGGGAATGTCTACATGAACATTGAAATCACCTGTTATTAGGAGAGGAGCAGAAGTCAGTAGATGATGATTGAGTAAGCTCGAGAACTCATCCAGAAATACACTGAAAGGACATCCTGTTGATTTTGTTTGCGGTCGATAAATAATCACAAGGCAAAGTGATGTGGATCCACTGACAATGTTCACTGTGAGTGATTCAAATGATGCAGCATTTAATCCAGTGTTACAGATATTTACATTTAGCCCAGATTTATAAACAAGGGCTACGCCTCCGCCGCGTTTAGAACCAGGTCTAGGTGCATGCAAAAAGGAAAAACCAGGAGGAGTAATATTTCCTATAACAGTTGTATCATCAGGTTTGATCCAAGATTCAGTTAGAGCTACAAGATCAAGCTTGTATTCAATCAATAAGTCAACAAATTCTGTGGTTTTGTTTCTCACTGAGCGGCAGGTTAACACACTAAAATTGATGGTGTCTTTCAGCTTTAGTTTGGGAGTTTTAATATAAGGATTGGGGCTCTTGTTTCTACCAGCCCGGCAGCCTCTTCTGGTGCGCCTTTTACCAATATTAGTAGCAGGTAACTGATGCAGAGTGCAAGATTTGCTGTTCAGTCCATATGATTGGATGGTTAAGCATATATCCCGTGACAAATCACAAAATGTTTGGTTCCTATCACATATATTCTTGCTAATGAGAAATAATCTATTATACTTGGGTGTATTTAATTCAGTCACAGTCATAGCAGTGCAGTGTGTACCAGTAGTGCTGTGTAGTCCAAGGATGAGAGAAATTTGCATACCAATGCATTCATGCTGGGAAGCCGGGGAAAAAAGGTTAAATTGACGAATGTGAAGTAGGTGAACTGTTAGATATTTTATTGTTTTGTGGAAGCTAACGTCATTCTAAAGATTAACAGACTTTAAGGAGTAATACATAAAATGAGAGGAAACAGGGACATGGAGTTATATAATTGTAAAATTCAAACATTTCTACCATAGTTATCCTATTCTTTGTAGTTTACCTACTTCGACATTTTAAATGCAGCTCCGACAGAAACTGTTGAGAGAAAATCAACAACAATAATTGATTTTTATCAATGAAACATTACATGCATTATTAACTAGTTTCCTGACCGATCTATGTCAATATGAAATAGAAAATGAACCTATGACGTGGTCTTTTTACAATATTAATTGGTTAAATTAATCATAATGGACTTGAAATAAGTGAAATTGGGCGTCATTGTCGAAATTGAGTATGCCGTGATTGTCCTACAAATAAATAAACATCATTTGAAAGAGGACATGACGCGCGTTAAATTGAGGACAACAACCACATTCTGTCATTCAATATTACTGAGTATATGCATTTGTTGATATCAGCAACGCATAGAAATTCTCAGTAAAGAGGTAGTTGAGTAAGATATCTTCTTGAATTGCTTAAACAACGACTTAAGATTTTGGTCGAATTCATGACAGCAATGGGATGTGCTATAATCCACCGTAAGCCTTATTTCGCGCACTACCGCGTCTGCCGCCATTCACATTGAATTTGCGCTCTCATAAACGTTGTATCAATCTCTAGATCCTAATTTTTCTACCCGCGTACATCAACGACATCAAATTTCATGGTCTGATAAGTGATATGTCATAGACAGAATAGAGGTGTTTCAAGGATTTGCTAGTCCGGGGGTTAAAATGATCATATCTTGTATGTATCACGCATTAATAGAACATCCAGTTATTTCAGGAAACTTCAGATGATCAGTTTACGACAAGTGTATGTGATGCCCGGGGATAAGAGTGCTCTATGAATTCCATAATACTTATTCTTCTTGATAACTATAAGGCCATCTACAATATATATAACACTAGAGCTTTCTTAGTTGTCTTCCCGGACTTGGTAATGAAGCTTTCATGAGATGCATTGTTGAAACGATGCGTTGTTGAAATAACTCAAAATACATTCACCATGGAGTGGGACGATACTGATGACCCGTTATCCTCAAACAAAACTAATACATTATGCACATTTATTCTGTTTTCTCCACACAAAATAAATGACAGCCAGTGAACAAATCATTGACCATCCAGGAATTGAACCGGGGACCTCCGGGTTACCAGACCGCTCTACCAACTGACCAAATGAGCTAATGAGTCAGATGGGGAAGAACAGCGATATTATTATCTATAGGCCTTTAGTTCATCCCTATCCTCTAACATCTTCTTAAACAATACATAATATAAAAAAGCAACACAATGAATAATACATAATATAAATGTACAAGTGGTATTTATACGTATATTATTTTACTTGAACATCATAATTCGCATTTAAATTTTTGATAATTCATTTAATAGCATAATCGTCGCCATATTTTATTTTACATATATAGGCTACGAACATAACACTTGATTACCAGACAGAGGACGTAGACGTACTCCTTGGATGAGCCAAAGGATCAACTGTAAATGTAAAATCAAGTAAGGATATAAACGAACTATTCAGATACTAAAAAACGTTTCATTTTGGGGATTACAATAATAAGATATTGAATATGCTTTTAGAGAAGATAGAATCCCTTAAGTATTTGAATACTTCATGGATAATCTTCTCTTAACACTTTCCACGCGGCAGGCGTCTGCAGACGACATTCCAAATTTTCACAAAATGTGTAAAAAATGTCATAATTATTTAATTTCATTACTATATTTGGAACCACCATGAGAAATGCATTGACATAAGTACAAACATGCCCAGTATTGGGTCAGTAATTATTGAGATAGACTTTGAAAATTGGGAAAGGTCTCGAAAAATCTGTTTTGTGTATGGTAGAAACAATAGCCGCGTGGAAAGTGTTAAAAGCGTATTAATATAAATTCCATGCAAGTAGACATCCATTTGATATAGATAAGCAGTTGCACCGTTTATATTGATTGTTATTCCATATTGACAAGAGTAAAAGCATTACAATAAGAGCACCACTTTGGCATTGTTGTGGCCTTGAGATGTACCTACTTTGAATTTTGTTTTGCAATACACGCAGTGTTTTTTGTTTGAATACGAGAACAATAATGAATATAGCTATTCGTTGTCAATATGTTGTTGTCTGAATACTTCTCGTAGTACTGGACCTTATACTGAAATTATATTACTACGATTTTATCAAATTATATCAAAGGCAAGCCATTCATTTACCATTCTGAAAATAAACAAGTGACGTGACACATTATGGCGATTATACCAGGCATATAAAACACAAGTAAGCGTTCGATATAAAATTGATAACCGTTTTCATGAGCTTCGTTATTTCTATTGACTTTCCACCTGTCAGGGCCATATCAATGAAATTCCTCTGGACTATAAAACGAACCACCGTTTGGCCTGATTCACTATTTGTACGTCAATCCTACGTTAATTCGAGTAATTAGTTGTGAAACGTTTATGATAATATAAGTGTGTTCTTGACTGGACAAGAAGTAATGGACGTGAGTTTTATTATTAACAATATTATTATCATTATTGTTCGTTCTTTTATGATTATTAATATGAGTATTGCACAGATATCCTTCCAAGGGAACACAATCAACAAATAAACAAATAAATAAACACAACCACAATCTTAATTCAGTTGAACTGTCAAATCCAATTATAGGTCAGAGGGGAAGATTAAGATCACAAACTGCCAATGTTCAATCAAGGTTATTCGCAATCAATTCAAGGAGTATACATTGTTTATCAGAGCAGTTTGTTTGGAGCTGCAACAAAACATCATTATAATTTATTCGCAAAAATTAATTCGATAAGATAAGTAGCTTAATTTGTGGCATCTGTTCCTATCTAGTTAATTTAAAATATTATCTGCAAGAATGACCACAACTCATTCTGTTTTGTTTTGTGTGTTTTTCTCTATTCAACGCATTACTATATTGCAATGAAGTTCTGACTAGTTATTGCGACATAAGAAATAATACCATTTTAATAATTGTTAGAAATTCCGGATTTGGTGCAAATTTGCGGGCAATTGTAACAATTTATTCGTAATTACCTTTTAACGAATACCACACTCCGAGCAGTTTTAAATGTCAATATCCTGTACCTTCTATGGAATCCTCAACATAATAATAATAATAATACAAAATACTTATATAACACGTTTTCAAAGCGCTATACAAAGAGAAATGTACAAATACATTAATACAAACATTATATGAGAGACATAAAGAAACGGCATATCAAAAATACAGAGGGCCTGCACAATAGTTTACAAAAACAAAATACTAATCAATTAGACATTATGTATGGACTTAAAGATATGAGTCTTGAGACACTTTTTAAATTGACCAAGAGATGACATTGAGCGAATATTTGATGGTAAACTGTTGTACATTGAACATCACTGCTGTGGATTCCAGCATAAAAGTCGATCGAGCTTGTGTAATCACTCTAAACGCTGTCGGTTTTCGATTTCAATTTAGCATAAACGCTATTGGTATTTTGCGATTTATGTCACACAGCCCTTAGGAGGAGGATCTTTCTAGGATCTTGCATTGACAGATTTTACGACCTCTCATCAAATCCCAGGGTATAAATTGGAAAACTGATACATAAAGTGAGCGATATATTACAAGCAGCTATACCGAGATGTTATTGGGTATGATATTTGCAAGGTATTACCTAAAGAGCAACGAGGTAATTTATCCTGGGTGTGCAAAGCCTTTCAGGCAGGCTTACATTTGGCACTTACCTTTTATTCCATGGGATTGATTGTAGCAGAAATATTCTAAAATAAAAGAAAGATGATGTTGACTGGTACTATAATGAAATTGAAATAGCAGGCAAACTTTGCTTAAAGTTATCTTAAATGAATCGATAGCTTAAGGTCCTGACGTAGAAAATAAATGGTACACTTTACCCTTTAAGATTCATGGGGCGTCGAGTGGTATCCAATATCTTCCGTAAAAGAGACGCAAATAAATGATACCTGGAAATGATATGAACGGTTACACATATTTAGTTTAGTTATTGACCTTACGTTCACCCCTCTGGCGTGCTGCTCTGCTGCTCACAAATAAAATCAATACAAGAGGTTTCAGGCTGCTGATTAAAGGATTCACACTGAGTGTGGATTTAGCCATTAAATATGTTGTCACTGATACTTAGAGCAGACTCAACTTAATCCGTTCTCATTTGTCAGTATGTTTATTGATACTCTACGATTTCCGTAGCAATCTTAAACATCTCCAGTTAAGTACACGGCAATGAACATGATTGATAAAACGCCTCTAAGAAAAGAATCAGCGATGCCACAATGTACAAATAGTCCCGGCCAATAGTCTAAGAGCGACGATTATAATTCATTACGTTCGCGGGTAATTCTTCAAGCTCGCCACATTGGCTAGACTCATTAGCAGTGATTTGGAAACGGGGGTGTTTAAAGGTTATCTTTCTTTCCCCTAGGCTTGATTTAAGGTAACTAAACCGATCTAATCGGTTCTGTTGACTAACATTTACCTTGTGAAGAGAATTTAGGGAAAGCAGGGGTTATCATCATGATCATGCTAAATTGCAAAAATCTCCTTCTTTTTTTTAAGAAAGGGAGTGCATCCATTGCGAGTACCTGAGGAATAGTGCTACCTCGCTAGTAAAGTGATATCCTGGATCGTTGTGTAAATAGCGAATCATCAAATGTTCACTAAAATAAATCTGCGTATGTGCGTCAAAGTCATTCAGACAGGCGGCTTTACATGATGTTCATGTCTATTGCTCCGTTAAACATATGGTCATACATGTATTTGTTGGACAAAGGTCTAATCTCACTCTTTAACGTTTCACGCTGCAAGGGGGATTCTTTCCATACGAACATGTTAATACATATGTACCCTCCACGCTCAAGTTACCATTATACCAACAATGCTATTGTTAAATTATCATGATTACGGTTCCATAATAGCGCCAATTACTCTCTTAATTCCAAAGACTTTTAAATCCAACGCGACTGATATTAGTGACAAAACTCTTGGATTTAGAAACAAAAACTTTCCTTAGATTTAAATCTTTAGGTATTTCAGGGTTTATTTTTAAATACCTTGAAGATTTATTTCAGTTTAAGTCTTTCTACAGCTTTAAATGTGAATTGAAAAGAACCAGGGAAAAACCAATCTTTTTAGGGTTGCTTTTAACTCCTTCTTGGTAGTAAAAAGCACATTACAAGCAAGACTGCATAATTTTGCACCGATGAATGCGCAAGTCTCTCACTACCGGTCACCCATATTACACTCAGTGACATTCAATATGTTCTCGAGTATCCATAGTAACACGTGCCTACTTTCCAAAAGCTATATATATCACCTTCCTATCTCCATCAAATCCTGCCAAATACTCGTCCTAACTACAAACCGAAAAAAGTATGGCCGTCGTTCACTCGTGCGTTGCGCTAATTTAAATTCTCAGACTGTGACGTTGTTAACTACGGACGATCTGATTGGCGCGATCAGTAAGTCCTTGGAAAGTTTTCAAGTCAGAATTGTCGGAAAGACGAACTTTTAATCGAAACAACGCAATATCAAATCTTAAAGACTTAAAATTAAGACTTATTATTTAGAGAGATAAAACTTTCATTCTAAGAACCCGTTCAGATAAAGCCAATAGACTTACATTTATTTTGAGTCTCGTGAAAGTTTTAAAATTTAAAAGTCTCTGGAATTAGGAGAGTACTTTGGTACCGTTAAACATAGGCTCTCAGATTTGTCATGTTGATTAGGTGCGTTCTTTAGCATATGAATGGGGATTTCATGCTGCATGTTACCAGTCTAATTAAAGTCACATGAACATGGCATATTACTGACTTTAGTATTCTGTTTTGCTCAAATTGTCTAAAACAGTTTTCTTTCCATAGGAAAAAAGTGTACTTTAGATCCCAGATACCGGTATACCAATATCGTGCAATAATTGAACATTAAAGTTGTCAGTATCGGTCGATACTGATACGATTTTACTGTTCCAGTATCGGTCGATACTGGAACATCAAATTGTGTACCAGTATTGACCAGTATCGATCGACCGATATTGGTCCATAATTATGTTCCAGTATCGCCCGATACTGGAACATTGACTGTGTACCAATATCGGACGATACTGGGTGTTACAGTACAGGAAGATACCATTACAGTCAAGAATCTGGGACCTAAAGTACACTTTTCCCCAGATAACTCTCGATTACTACCCACCACGTCAATAGCAGTCCTCCAGGTAATTGATGTTCACTTTCCCAGTGAGCACAAATATCACACTACATTGTACATAAAGTGCGTGACATGAGAAACTGTTTACTTCTATGGTTCCCATAACTTCTTACTTTTGCCATTTATTTTTCATCTATTTTGTTAATGTATGTGTATTCGATAATCGTTTGTTTGTTTATGTGTTTGTAAATTTCATATTCCAGTCTTTGTTTGCTTCACCGGTTATGGAAAATGTACTCTATCGTACGATGAAGTGATACAGAAGAAACCGAAATATGGTACCTCAAAAACGTCTCAATTACTGTTGCTGTTTCTGTCTTGAGTGTGTAATTTCATCTCTGCACTAAAGTAGCATGGCATGTCAACTCAAAAATGTAAAGTCATTGTATAGACAGATCTGAAACTTAGAAACTATTATTTTTAATACGTAAATGATCCCATTATTGGACACGTAACGTTCATTTGAAAAGTTACCCATTTTACCATTTAATAAGTCTCATAATTGACAGAATTATTGAAAATTAACGTTATATACAAAAGTGAGTGATAGTTAAATTGCCCATTAATAAATGAACAGAGGTTGGACGTGGAAATAAAACTTGTAAACGAATACGATAGAAACCACTCACAGACCAGTCATTTAAAGTGAAGGAAATGACGTGTGAGGCAAAGTGTAGAGTAAGTAATATCTCTACATGTGATACACAGAAGTACGTATACCTGCCGAGTAAAGTGAGTACCACGGCACAGCCCACTTATATTAAGTTTCACTGAAGAGAGATGCGGTAGGAAATCAAATTTTCGATCATCTGTTAATTGCATTAAAGGTACTTGTGCATAATAATAGTCTTGTATTGATATTCCCTGTAGATGCGTGGAAAACATCACTAATGAAATAACATATTGAAAATAGTGGCATTTTGTCTATTTCATGAAGATCGTAGCTGCAAGTGCCAAATGCTTCTTTGCAGGTGTGCCTTAATCTTCTCACCATTGCAATGTTTTATCTTGATGGTTTCATAATGACTAACACGTTATTCTCAAAATGTAATTAGTAGTAGTATATTTAGGGATTGACAATCAAAATTGCACTACGGGTGGTTCTATGATTGATTAGTATGCCTGTTTTCGTTTTCCAAAAAAGTGTATCTAACTCTTGGTAGAATACAATTTGATGACTATCATGTTTTCGCACAGAGAAATTAGTAGCTTATCTCCTTGGTGGTCATATAAGGGGGAGGAGAGAGTGCTCCTGGCGGCTTTGACTAGGAAGAACAGCTCAAACTACCGGGCTAAATGGTAGAAGCGATTTTTTTATTTTCTGTAAATACATTGGTGTGTGGGATTGGGTTGTGTGGGATTTGATTGTTGCGTCAACATCACCGTTAAGAAAACAGACAGTGCAGTGAACACCGTAAAAACCCATTATTTAAAAGTGTTCATTATAAATTTATTAAGATTGTGGTTTTTGAAAACCTTCAAACTAATCCAATGCTCGAATTAAATCAATATATTGTTCATCATGTTCATGGGCTTATGAGGAGTCCTTTAAAAGACTGATTTATTGTTTACGTAAAGGGCTCAAGACATCAACACGTAGCTAATTGGTAATGGTTGTCGAATTCTTTAAGTCAGGTCACACTATTTAAATTGTCATACAGCTTACTGCATACGATAATTGATTTACAGATAGTGTTCACATATCTTTGTTGCGATTACTCTCGTTAAACAAATCTGTCAACAGTCCTCAATATTGATTTGGAGTATGTGGAGAACTTACGGCTCTATTTATTTTTGATTATTATTTCTTCTCTTTTCTTTTCCTTTTTGCCAGCAAGTTATGGCATTAATTTGACCTCTTATGAACTCATTTATTAGTAACAGTTGGTGACTTGGTATAATAGTTGATGAGCTTATCCGTGATAGATCCAGTTGGTATAAAGTAGATTCGATGGTAATGGGACACTTATCCAACATTATTGATATAGGATAGAGGCTAGATTTCTTTGTTTGCTTTATCAGTTATTCCACATTATTAGAATATAAGCATGCTAAATACCAGAGGTTGCTTCAATGTAATCCCAGCATGCATTATAAGCGCACTGTGCAATGGGATAATTGAGCCAATTCAATCCTTGTTTTGAATTGAAACATACAGAAAAGAAATGGTTCATTAGAGGATCTAGCCGGTGAGACTTCAAATTTGTATCAATATAAGAATTTAGATTATATTTCTCAATACAATGATACACACAAATGTGAAAAGTCTAGCTGATTAGTTTCTCTAATGAAACATTTCTTTTCCGTACATTTCAATGTAATACACGGATCGAATTAGCTCCATTATCCAATTGCACAGTGCGTTTCTACTGCATGCTGGGATTACATTGAAGCAACCTCTGGCTAAATACGTACTCACAGACTTCAAGTATTGTATACTGTAGCTTAAGATACATTGTTGGTCGTTAATTATTGAGTGGGGGAGTTGCAAATCATCTTTATATACAATTGTGATAACAGATAAAAGGACCTTATATTATTACACCATCAAAATTATAACATTTCGCACATTAATAACATACTAGCAATACAAGACAGTCGTAGAACTAATATGGACAACAATTAAACTTTTGACAATTCATATATTTATATATTTAGGCGATCATTTTTTGATAACGTCATTTAATTAAAAAAAACCCGCATACAAACATACTGACCGTACGGACATATTACACAAAGTACGTTGTATCATGAAGTCATTTTGAGGATGAATATATAAACAATAGCTAAACATAGATTTAAATGGGCAATGAAAATATAATAATTTGCTTATTGCTTATTGTACGGAGGTATTATATATTTTGTTATTCAACAGCCAATATGAATCCTCTGCTATTCTGTTGATTCTGCTTGCCTTTTTAATTCTAATTGCTATTAGGGTACCCGATTCCATTTGTGTTAAATAAATGCGTAGTAGAAAAGCGCTCAGTGAGAAAGTAGTTGAGTTAGATATCTACCCGACTTGTGATCAAATTCATGACAGCAATAATAGGATGTGCTAGGGGCCGTCGTATACCATATCTCACGCACTTTCACGTTTGCCTCCATTCACGTTGAATTTACGCTCTCATGTATGTTATGCTAATCTATAGATCCTGATTTTTCTACATAAACAGCATCACATTTCATGGTCTTATAAGTGAAATTTCATAGACAGAACAGAGCTGTTTTTGAGGATTTGCTAGCCCGGGAGTTATTGTCAAATCACGTCTTGTCGGTATCACGCATCTACAGAACAACCATATTTGAAGACATTTCAGATGATAGATACGACAAGTGTGTGTCAAGCCCAGGGAAAAGAGTGCTCTGTGAATCCATTAATGTTTTCTGAAACAGTTAAATGACTAGCTGTCACAGTAGTCTTCCCGGACTTGACATGATATGAAAGCTTTTCATGACATACATACAAAACAAAACAAAATGACTCTTGATGTGATATTTATTTCCGCAACTTGTAGGTAAAAAAAATCATCGATCAACTCCATTCTCCGCCTTACAAGTAACAACGTTCAATAGTATCACCAAAAGCTTTTATAAAACGATAATGTGTAAGCTGCGCGCTTAGGCTTTTAAAATGTTTTTGAAAGAGGTAAAACTCTTTCAAAACGGATCACCTGACTTGAGTAGCCAGGCCAGGCAAGGCATAGTCAGTCATTTAACGTCAGTGCAGTATGCATCAACCAACACATTAGTTTTGTCCCTCGCACCCATTGGTCAACCCCCTGCTCTATGTGCCCGGCAAGTTTCGGCATAGTTAATTGTCCGCGTGGTGTACCTTGGTCTGCGTAACCGTAACAATTGACTTGTTTGCATTATTTTCGAACCTTTTCCTCTAGCAACACATTAGTTTTGTCCCACGCGCCCATTGGTCTAACTTCTGCTTCACGTTCGCTATTTAATTATTATCGTACAGGGTGACCCCAAAAAATGTTAACACTCCGGGCACATAAGATATCTTAAAAGGACAGGAACACACGGGTCTAATCTTGATGTATTATGAAAGCTGAGTAAATAAGCTTTCATTTGTATTTTATTGCATTCAAATTAGTTATTTAGAACGGGAGATATGCTTCAGCAAACATGAGGAAGCAAAATCGGCTTGGTCCAATCCTCTCAGTATGAAAGTAAAGCTTTTAAAATGCACGAAGCAAGAAGCAACATGATTAAGTCACACACACACATCAGTTAATCTCTTCTTTGTTCTTTTCAACGCATTCTTTCGATTCTTTTCAAGCTTAAAAGACATAATAAATCTATTCAACATAAATTATATAGGTATTTTGATTTATGGTTAATTTCAGTGCAATACTAGTTTTTATTTCAGTGCAATATTAGTTAATTTATTTAATTGGATGGACCATTTCAACAAAGAACATGAAATGTTTCAATTTCAATTTTAAAGAGTGCTTTACAAGACTGCCGATTTTGCTTCCTCATGTTTGTTGAAGCATATCCCCCGTTCTAAATAACCAATTGGAACGCAATAAAATGCAAATGAAAGCTTATTTACTCAGCTTTCATAATACATCAAGATTGGATCCGTGTGCATGTTCATGTCCTTTTAAGATATCTCATGTGCCCGGAGTGTTAACATTTTTTGGGGTCACCCTGTATATACAATTACATTACCATCAAAATTATAACTTTTCGCACATTAATAACATACTAGCAATACAAGACAGTCGTAGAACTAATAATATGGACAACAATTGAACTTTTGACAATTCATATATTTATTTATTTAGGCGATTATTTTTTGATAACGTCATTTAATTAAAAAAACCCGCATACAAACATACTGACCGTACGGACACATTACACAACGTACGTTGTATCAAGTCATTTTGAGGATGAATATATGAACAATAGCTAAACATTGATTTAAATGGGCATGCAAACTTATTAATTTGATTATTGCTTATTGAACGGAGGTATTATATATTTTGTTATTTAACAGCCAATAAGAATCCTCTGCTATTTAGTTGATTCTGCTTGCCTTTCCCTTTTTAATTGCTATCAGGGTATCCGATACCATTTGAGTTGAATAAATGCTTAGTCGAAAAGCGCTCATTGTGAAGGTAGTTGATTTAGATATCTACCCGACTTGTGATCAAATTCATGACAGCAATAATAGGATGTGCTAGGAGCCGCCGTAAACCATATCTCACGCACTTTCGCGTTTGCCTCCATTCACATTGAATTTCCGCTCTCATGTATGTTATGCTAATCTATAGATCCTGATTTTTCTACATTAACAGCTGCATTACATTTCATGGTCTGATAATGGAAATTTCATAGACAGAATAGAGCTATTTTTTAAGGATTTTCTAGCCCGGGAGTTATTGTAAAATCACGTCTTGTCGGTATCACGCATCTATAGAACAACTAGTTATATGAAGACATTTCAGATGATTGATACGACAAGTGTGTGTGAAGCCCTGGGAAAGAGTGCTCTGTGAATCCATTAAGGTTTTCTAAAACAGTTAACTGACTAGCTTTCACAGTAGTCTTCCCGGACTTGACATGATATGGAAGCTTTTCATGACATACATACAAAACAAAACAAAATGTCTCTTGATGTGATATTTATTTCCGCAACCTGTGGGTAAAGTGTCATCGATCAACTCCATTCTCCGCCTTACAAGTTACAACTCGTTTAATATTATCACCAAAAGCTTTGATAATGTGTAAGCTTAGGCTTTTAAAATGTTTTTGAAAGAGGTAAAACTCTTTCAAAACGGATCACCTGACTTGAGAAGCCAGGCCAGGCAAGGCATAGTCATTCATTTAACGTCAGTGCAGTATGCATCAACCAACACATTAGTTTGTCCCACGCGCCCATTGGTCAAACCCCTGCTCTATGTGCCCGGCATGTTTCGGCATAGTTGTCCGCGTGGTGTGCCTTGCCCTTTCGAACCTTTTCCTCTACACTTCTGCTTCACGTTCGCTATTTAATTATTATCGTATATACAATTACATTGCATCTTAACATTATGACTCTGTAAATCGTCGGCACACTTAAATAAACAGAAATCCGTTATAATAATTTGTAGGAGTAGCCTATAGAAGTCATGCTAGTGGATTGATTGAATTGATTGAATTGATTTCCGGAGTACAAATAATAAGCTTACTTCCACCGATTGCCAAGTTCTTGTAGCGCAAGTTTAGAATATGAATAGGCCTATGTTTGTTGTTTATTTGTATTTTTAATATAATAATTGTGGCACATGTATCGATACCTACTTGCTTTGATTATAAGCCCGAGCTCGTACATTCATAGGATACATAATTCTAGTGGAGACATGATGCCATAATTCGATCATTATCATTTTGTTTGCGTTTTCTGTTTCAATAATATGATATTTTAGAAAGATTAATGTACAATAAACAATTCGAATATTTTGTTATCATGAATCATGATGTAAACTGATTTACAGAATATTGTATGTTGATGATTTGATGAAAAAGTTATATCAAAATTTAATATGAATTTACAAAATTAGATAATATACAAATATCTGTGTAAAAGGATAAATTACGAAATATATTGTTAACACAATTATGAAATTATGTTATAATTATGTGAATACATTGAATTGTATGAAACCAATAAAAATATGTTATGTATGTGTGGTAAAATAGGGTTTCCCTGAAAATATATAAAATCTGTGTTGCGCCCTCATTTGTTTGACTTAATATTTAAAGTACCGCCCAGACCTATGGTTTTGGTGTGATTAAAATGATTTCTAATTAGTAATTTATCGTAATAATTGTGTCAAATAATCTTACGTAATATGCGGCAATCACGCAACTAATCTTCTCGATCATGGAATCAACATTAATTTAAAATCTTCTAGATCAACATGGAACCATCTATAAATCATCGTTAAATCAAAATAAGTACTATATTTATGTTTTTAATAATCATCAGTAATCGTCAGTAATCAGTCAAGATGAACGGTGCATCTTTCATTGGTGCGCCCGAATCCACCGGTCTGTGTAAACAACAGAAATATAGAATTATTACATATGTATGAGTGAAGAAGGAAAATTATTATGATACGTTTCTGTGGGGTCTATGGGGCTTATGCCCTTGAACCTGTTATATGGTAATGTTTTGTAGCGCCAAAATCATGAAAATTCACATTTTTGGGGACAAATCACATGTTTTGGCACTTTTTGGTCTCTAACTCAAAAAATAAATAAGATATAAAAAAAAATAAAAAAACGCTCCTGGGGAATGTTATCAGGATTAACATAAAACTAGTATGACAAAATGTAACAAAATATATTTTGAGTTATCTTGTCCAAACCTAAAATGGGTCAAAAAACGTGTTTTTTATAATTTTTTCCAAAATGGTCAATTTCATTATCATGGTTGGATTAACTGAACCCTTTCGAGCAAAAAACTGTATACGTTTATAAAGATTAAATGAAAATTGAAGAAGTTACGGCAGTTTTACGGAGGCTGTACCTGAGAGTTCACAGCCCCCTTAATACTATAATTCGTCGCTGTTCTGACATAACGACACATCACAACAGAATTAAGTAAAGTGATGTGTCGTTATGTCAGAACAGCGACGAATTGTCAGTTTGTATGGTTCAAATCCGGATTCGAACAATAACAAACAGTACGACCCGCCCCTCAAAACCGTATTATCCCCTTTTTGTCAAGTAAAAACTGTGTGACCAACCTGTTTTCTCCCATCTCCCATCCCCATCTATAAACGGTCCCTTAACATATAATATTATGACTCGTTTTTCAATGTTTACTAATTCATTCAATAACATAATTATCCCCATGTTTTATTTTACATGCACAGGTAAGAATTCAACACTTGAATACCAGAGAAAGGAATCCAACGAAGAAGTAATCCTCGGAGGAGCTAGGATCAACTATTATTGTGATATCAAGTAAGGATGTAAACGATCGATTAAAAATACTACGGAATGTTTCATGGACAAAATTATCGTTCAATACTGGAACATAAAAGTTGCCAGTATTGGTCGATACTGGTACGATTTTACTATTCCAGTAGCGGTCGATACTGGAACACCCAAAATGTGTTCCGGTATCGACGAATACCGGAACAATTTATGTATTCCAGTATTGCTTGGCACTTGGACGTTTTTATCTCAGTATTCAATACTTAAACATATAATTATTTCAGTATTGCCAGACATTGGAACTATTTTAGCAACATAGATGTCAAGATTGAAGTTAGTAGCACTATTAATAAGTACAAACGGTGGTATTGCAATACCCTTTGTCATTTGACGATTTATCTAAACGTTTAAGCAGGACTGAAAATAAAAAGGGAAGGGCAACAAAAACAACAGAAGCATTTTATGGTAATATGACAAAGATTAATTGATTCTTAAATTTAACACATAATATAAGAACATAAACGGAAGTTGATATTTTTGATATGCTTTATGAAGGTCTGTTGGAAAAGTGAATAGGGAGCTGAGGATAACCACGATCTCTAACAAAATGAATTACATCGGGTAATTGTGCTCCATACGAAGGCGGATTTTGGTTAAACCTAAATCAGCCTTGGTATGAAGCACATTTAAAAGAGGCTTTCCTGTTCAATCATTCGTAAAATAGTTGACAGGTGACCCTTGTTAGGTTCAAAGATATATTTATTGAACAATACAGGAACAAAACACAGGAACACAGGAACAATTTATGTTCCATTATCAGGCGATACTTGTATACATATTTCCACTATCGACGTGCCAGTATCGACCGATACTTGAACGTCGAAATGTGCCAGTATGGAGCGAGATTGGAACCCTCACTTTATACCAGTGTCGAACGATATTGGGTGTTCCAGTACTAAACGATGCTACAGTGCAAATATTGAATTATTAACATAGTGCCTCCTGAATGTTGTACAACCATGCAAATCTCAATCCTAAGTATGTGTATCATATATAATCAAAACCGCTTTGTTTTAAAGTACTCATTGTTTTCTTTGTCATTATTACATTTCTTATTAAACCCGATTTTGGATTATGGCCAATTCTTGATTTATCCATACACGCTAATCCAACCATCTACTGGCTACTTGCTATTATGGCCTTGACTAACTAGACTTAGTACAGGCCTTTATGTTGGTACCTGGATGTACAGGCATGCATGTCAGCACACGGTCACCTAAAGTAACATACACCATTATGCTTAAAACTCATGACTGCACACTTGCTGAATGGCATTTCAAATGTCTTGTAGCGCGGATTTCAAAACATTGGTCCCTTAGCTTGAGCATGCCCTTGAAGATTGCTTCTATTGTTTTCGTGCATGGCTGGACAAATATACCAAATGTTTGGAGGAAAATATTTTAAATACTAAAGGGATATTGAATTATCTGCTCAGACCGTTGTCTTGAGCACATCTTTACTGTTAATTTGATACCTTGCAAGTTTGGTTTGGATGCACAGTACTACTTAATAATTTCAACGAGTTTAGGTCATCAATTAAGCTTAATTAAGACATATTTGGGCTTTCAAAACAATAACAATATTTGCTTTTCTCAGACAGAATTGCTGACCATTATGATAGGAACTTCATATCATGTGAATTTGGTGCTAATAGCATGTATAGGTTTTGCTGGAAATTACAAAAAGCTAATTTTTAAGGTATTTCTTTATAATATGCTAACGATATGCAAATAAGGTCAAACCTTTTTTTCTTCTATGACATTGAATCATCAAGTTGTATTCTATAATGAAATAATAATAATAATAATAATAATAATGCATTTATAATGCGCCATCTATCTAGACAACCTATTCCGAGGCGCAAACATCAAAACAAATAAAACAAACAGTTAAAATATAAAAACAGTTACATAGAAATCAACCAGTCAAATCATAAGCAATCTTAAACAGATGAGTTTTTACTATTTTAAAATATTTATTTTTTGAAATACTGTCTCCTTGTCTTACATATGTTACTTTTTGAATTAGTGCGTAATTTCAATAACATGCACTTTTGGTCATTTATGCTCTGTTGCACTGTAATACATCCTGGGACCTAAGGAACACCTGTTTCTGTTTTATTACTGGAACTGCAACACCAAAATATACATTAGAAAGAGTTTTTGAGAAGATTATACATGAAGCAATGATAAGTTCTATACAGGTAGAAATCCATTTAAGATAATCAGTCGTACCGTTCATAATGCAGTACATTCCAAATTGAAAAGTATAAAAGCAATAGTCTAGAAAGCACCACTTAGTTTTGCCCTTGAGATGTACGTACCTATTTTAAAAGCATAATAACTAATTGCAATACACGCTCTGGGAATGTGGTTGGATGCAGCAATTGATATCAATATTCATTGTTAATCCGTTGTCATCTGGCTACTTTTTGGAGTACTTTAACATTTTCACGCAGCAGGCGGCTGCAGACGACATACCAAAAGTTCACAAAATGTTTAAACAATTTCAATAATATTGAATTTCATTACCATATTTAGAATCACCATGATAAATGAAACGACATAAGTACAAACATGCCTAGTATTGAGTCAGTAATCCTTGACATAGACTTTGAAAATTGTGAAAAGTTTCTGAAAAATCTGTTTTGTGCATAGTAAAAATTTAAGCCGCGTGGAAAGTGTTTTAACACTTTCCACGCGGCTAAAATTTTAAAAGCTTAAAAGCGTTGAAAAAAGTAACTGCATTACTGTCATTTTTTAACGTATATCAAAGGCAACCATTTATCTACTAATCTGACAAATTTGAAGTGACACTCCATGGCATATAAAACACTGCATTTCCACTTTAAGCTCAATATACAATTAGCAATAAATAATAACCGAAAGCGTATACATTTATTCGTACACAATGGGTCATAATACATCACATCAATGGGTAAATAAAGTATCGAAAACAAGGCAAATTGAAAAGGTTATACTCGTTATTTCTTTTACAAAACCAGTAGTATATGCATTACATACACCCCATTGGATATCAATAAAACGAACAACTATATACAAATAGATTATAAGTTATTTTGTAACATAATAATAACTGTTGTGAGTTATTGACTTGATAAGATATCAGAAAATTGAATGTTGAAACTGTGGGTAGAACCAGATTTTGTTCGTTAAGGACATCATTTTTGTTATGATTTTTATATGATTATTCATATTACTACTATAAGATGTAAGTGTTCGGCAAAACGAGTCACACCTTGCAACATCAAACGTTAGAGATGGGGATTTAAGAATTAAAATAGTCAACGTTCAATCAAGGTATTTTGCAATCAATTGAAGGAATATTTATTATTTATTAGGGCAGTTTCTTTGACACTGCTTTAAACTAGGCTATTGATTAAATGGCAACATAGAAAATAAATTAATAGGATTAAATGTAACCTATTTCTTTATTAGCCATTCTTACTCGGTTGTTTGAAGCCACTCAGTGCAAGATTTGCCAATACTCATTTATATTATTATTCTATCTTAGGAAATCTTTTCAGATATTCGGGATTTGTTAAAGATTACAGTTCAACTTTGACCAAGTTTTACAAACAACCTCTAATGAAAGCAACACTCCAAGCAGCTTTTAAACATCAACATCATGCCCTGTCCCTTAATCCTAAAGATTTCATGCTTTAGGAAACATTTAAATCACTAAAATAATTTCCGAGAAGGAACGTTTATCATTGCACAATGCCACAAGAACCACACCATAACATTGCTTTAAATATTCTCCAACACTTCCTTACATCACATATATTGCATTTGTTGGACAAAACAGTAAGATAACACAGATTATAAATACAACAATTGTGCACATAATATCAACATTTAAGTTGTGCCTTTTACCTTTTACATGATTGCACTAATCATTATCAAAATATAACATTTATTGTTGGAAGGATTTGAGTTAAACCCTTAATCCAACGTTAAACATCACTGTCGTGGATGGCCAGCGTAGTCGACTGAGTTTGTGTAATTAATTACTCTAAAGATTTGTCGGTTTCCGATTTCGCTTTCGTAAATGTTGTCTTGGTATTTTGCAATTCATGTCAATCAGCCCCGAGAAGGAGTAGGCTCCTGCTTTGAAAGATTTCATTATTGACCTGTCAACCAATTCCAGGGTATAAATTGGAAAACTGATACATATACGTAAGCGATATATTTCACGCAGCTAAACCGAGAGTTTATTAGCTACGATTTTTGTCGGGCGTTAGGTAAAGAGCAACGAGGTAACATATTCGGGTTGCTAATTTAGGCAGGCTTACTTAATTATCGATGCACCTATATTTTTAGAATTGATACTATAGTACAAAACATAGATTTTAAGTTGTTTGTCAGTGTCCAAAGGGCCTATTAATACAAACTATATAAGCACAAAAAATATTTGTTGACATCTAGAATCAATTCTAAAATAATAGGTGCTTCGACACTTAAAACCAGATACATACTGTATTCTCCATCGGGTTGATTGTAGCCGAACTAATTTGCAATTACAGAAAGATGATGACGTTGACCTGTGTATTATTGTGAAATTTAAATTAAGGGCAGGCAAAAGTTGCCTACCTTTAAAAATTAACAGTGGTACGTTTCCAATATTCATGAGGCGTACACGAAATCAAATACTCTATCGATATCACATTTCTCTTGTAAAAGAGAAACGAAGAACTGATACCGAATATGATAGGAATGGTTTCACCTATTTGATTTAGGTATTGAACTTTTGTACAAACCTCCTGCATGCTGCTCTGCTGTTGTCATTTACAATGAATATTAGAGGTTTCAGGCTGAGCGTGGATTTAGCTAATAGATACGATGTAACCGATACTGAGGGCTGACACAACTTAATCCGTTCTCATTTATCAGTTTATTTATATTGGCACTATAGGATATCCGTAGAAATAATAAACATCTTAAGTTTTTAATAATAAATACAGTGACCTGAAGGATGGCTCTGACATGACTGATAAAACAAATTAATCAGTGCTACAACTACGTACAGGTATTTTAATAGCGACGATTTTAATTCATCAGAAATGTAATAAACTGGCCACATTGGCTAGACTCATTTGCCAAGATTAGATTAGAAACAGAGTATTTTACCAAAGGTCGTCTGTCATATTTCTCTGACAAGCTTTAGGGTAATGTAAATAGGTGTAAATGGTATTTGTTGAATTTAAAGTGCATTTAGTAGCAAGTAACTAAAGTCGAATATTGAAATCAATATGAAGGTAGCATTTGAGAAAATCACGATGGCACATAGTAGTCAATACTAAAAATGAGGATATACTTTGCTTAAGTGAGAAGATGTTAACACATTGGTACCAAGGCAAATGCTCTTTTGTAAACGAAATGTGTGCTTTGAAATAAAATCTACGTGAATTGCAGAGAAGAAAATTGTATCAAAACACAACAGCAATCATAACACGTAAGACTCTTCTTTTGTGCTATTATATAGGTCAAGCAACACATTTAAACCCAGTAATCACAATGTCAAAGGAAAACAATAATTACATCGATGTCATTTTATAACACGCACATACATATGTAGCCTACAGGAGGCTCCAGGCGTGATTGTCATTATTATTACGCTACCGGTAGGAAATCGTCACAATCATTTCACTTCATCTACATGTATATGACAGCTGCATGGTTAGGCGCACAACCATTTTAGCAGTTAGATTGTAATATAATTTACTCGCATTAAAAAGGAAAGAAGAAAACAGATAAATGGCGTGAACATTATATTTCACTTAGGTGTGTTATTGCTGATAATCGTGAACATGCCCTCTTTTCTTCAACTATCCCGTTACATCCAATTTCAATTACGTCCCAGAGGTGTTTTTTTTGGTGTCGAAATTAGTTTCACAATTAAAGTAATAACAATCACTAGTATCCAGTGGCCTACAAAATTCTCAAATAAGTTAACAAAGCAGATGAAATCAATACTGCTTGGTAGTACTTGAAGCTACAACCTACATGAGCGTACATGTAATATGACAATATTTGCAAACGTAATTCCTTAAAGATGTTCCTCACACTTCCAATAGCCATTTTCAAAACATACATGTTGTTATAGAGATATACCTTATTGCTATTGACGGGTGAGCAATAAAAAATGATTTCCCAGCGCTGCACTATTTGGTGAAACTTGATATAAATGGGCGGTGCCATGGCTTCACTTTTCTTATAAATCATATGTACTTGAGTATCACATACAGAAATATGTATAATCCTGAAACCTAGCGTTAGTACATGTCACTTACTTCTCCCTAATGGTTGGTATGAGAGCGCTCCTTCATATTCCTTCATACATGTTGTTTCCACGTTACATGTCTGTTCATTTATTATTTGGCTAATTATGTCTTAATCATTTTGACACATATCAATTTTTTTTATAGATTTGTTTGTATACGTGTAAGAAAAAAGCGACACATTTGTTTTTAAAACTCGTATACACAGTTTAATTAACAAAAGAAGCTTTAATCAGATACACATTCACTTATTTGTTGGGCCAAGATTGTACGTGCTTTTTCATGTTATGTACAATTGTATGCTGAATATAATAACCATTGACTAGGCAATTGCTGTTGTCTGTTTATCAACCGAGAAAGAATTGACAATTGTCTGATAAATACGAAATTTAAATATTGAGCAAACTCTGTGTTTTACTAAGCCTTAAGTGGATCTGAAGCATTTTGGATACTCCATGAGGTACAAAACGGTAGTTTTTCAGGATCCTAGTACTGTCTATATACATCACTCATTTGTATACAGATTTCAGTAATACAGGGAAAAGTACTTCGTACTGAAGAAATCGAGGAAAAGGCATCGCCATCATTAATCAAATTTTTGGGATTATCAAGTTTTAAGTTTTTACGCATTTCAGATGATAGTGTCGATAATAGTGTAGATTTTCCATTAGAGCAGCGCCATCTATGATAATTGTCATAATAGTCACACGCTCAATACAGTTTTTAATGAACAGTATTACTCTAAAGAAATTATCTCGATACAAAATTCACTTGGATGTTATATTCTATGTATTATACATCTATAAGATCATTCATGTTGGATGCATTTATGTAAGAGCTCGTAAGACGATGCTGGTGTCAATGTAAACAAACCCTCGTGATTTCTCTTGCATTGCTAACCGATATCGTATTATACCTTGTCATGTGCACTTCCATTTATTGTTAAAAGTCGCAAATATCTCATCAGATATTAAATAGACATACAATTCGCTAGAAAATGTAGGGGAAATATCATACACCGTTTTGAAAACAGTCAACACAATCAGTAACTGACAAGGTCATAAATATGCCAATAACTCTAAAATTATAACTCTCACATAAACACGTTAAATTATAAAGTTATTGAAATATGTCTCCTCTTTAATTTGGGATATAGCACGCTAGTAACAGTTGCTTATTGGGAAACTTACAATCGTAAATGTATGGTCCAGTATGATTTCCATTTTCACACTGTGCTTTACAACACGATGAGAGTATGACAGGTAAAGCGTATGTACCATATTAATCAACCGTAACAAAGCGGCCGGTCGACTACCCAACAACCTGGGCATCGACCGGTGAATTAGCACTACCACTACCAGTAATCACTAATTTGCCCGTCGGAGTCCGCGCGTAGAAAAGCAAATTAAAGAAAAGTAATCTATTAACCACTTTATAATTTAATATGTTTAAGTAGTTGTTATAATTTTGCCAATCTGCTGTTGGTTGCTTAATTGCGTTTAGGAAGCAAGGCATTGGACAGAGACGAGAGTCAACTTGTTGAACGATCTACTAATTGCAAGCAGATTGCAGATTGAAACACTTCTGATGGTATTTGCGATCATGTTCAATCAGCCTTTAGGAGTAGAATCCTACCAAGATCTTGCAGTGAAAGATTAAATTATGACCTGTCATATAATACCTCAGATAAATTGGTAAACTGATACATATAAGTAAGCGATATACTACACATATAGCTTTATCGAGAGGTTATTGGTATTACCTATAGAGCCACGAGGTAACTTATCCGGGAAGTGCAAAGCCTTTTAGACCGGCTTACTTGCAACCGGTGATTACGTATATTTCATTCCAAAGCGCATAAGGGTGATAGATTGCAGCAGCTATATTTCATAATAGGAGAAAGACGAGTTTTACTCACATGGAGTGGGAATTAATGACAGTCAAACAATACATAAGTGATTTAGAAAGCACAGATAATTCTATAAAAAGGCCGGGGCGTTCAACATTAGCAAACGATAACGTTCATTACTCTCCAGTATATATACGGCGTCCGTGACCCCCATCCGATATATTAATTTAGTTTATGTTTCTAGAAAGAAAGAAAAAAATGCTTGGAAGTGATACTGATAGGAACGGCTACACACACTTGGATGCGTAATTGATCTTAAGCCGAAATTGTTCATGCTGCTTCGCTGTTTGCCAATCAAAATCAATATTGCAGGTTGCTTGCTGCTGTTTGCTGCCGTTTAAAGGGATCACCCTGAGAGTGAATTCAGCTATTCCAGACACTGTCATTGATACTGAGTGCTGACATAACTTTATCCGACGTCATCTCTCTGTATGTTTATATTGGTACTGTAGGATTTCCGTAGCAATTTCAAACATCTCAAACCTCTAAAAATGAATTTAGTGACCAAGTAGTACACGTCTATGAAAAATCGCCTCTTACAAATTAATCAGTGATGCCACAACGTACCATTATCTTAAAAGCGACGGACCTAATTCATTTAGTTCACGGGCAGTTTGTTAAACTAGCCACATTGGCTAGACTCAAAGACTAGATTTAGAAACTAGATACCGGAATGTTATCATTCTTATCCCGGCATGCTTTTGAACTAAATGATATTTGTCGGTAAAAAGTGCATTATAAATTCTTATAAATAAATTCAAAAAAGGTTTAGCAACTAAAAATCAAATTTTCCTGTGGCCACTAGCCTTAATTTCCAGTCGGAAAAAAAGTAAATAGCATAGCTGTGAAACGTAACTTGAATATGAGTAAACTCTTCACTAGACTTGTTTGAGGGGTAAGGTGCATGTTATCGTCTGGCCGTGATAAACAGTGTGCACAATATTATTTGTCGAACCCCCCTTAAAATAATCTTTCATCGTGTGCATCGTATCTAGTGGGGTGACCCTCCCCCTGGGTTGACGGAGGTTAATCCGTTCTCATCTTTTGAGTACCTTTATGATACTACAAAATTTCCGTAGCAATCTTGGACATCTCAAGCCACTCAAATTAAATCAAGTACACGGAAATGACAAGATTGGTAAAACGCCTCTAACAAAAATAATCAGTCCTACCACTATGTACCACTATTCTAATAGCGACGATTCTAATTCATTAAGTGTATTGGCATTGTTTGTAAGCTCGCTACATTGGCTAGACTATTAGCAGTGATATATAGTGGAGCAGAAGTAGTGCAATCATACACGACTCCAAATAATATAGCACAGCCTATACATTATGAGAACAACATATAATATAGCAAAACAGCTACGAACTATATTTTATTTTCATTCTTATTTAGTTTATTGGTTATTTCTATTTTTCATCAAACAACAAGGACATTCTCCTATATAAATCGGAGCAACTTGCCAGCATCGACATTCTGAGCATATGTACAAATGGTATACGCACAACGCACACGTCGGTAATTTTGTGTATGGTGTGCACAACTACTAGATATGAGTTTCTAGTGGTATTACACATTCATCCCATTATTAAAACTATACTCTGATTATACCAGTTGGTACATAATATGCAAATTTAGGGAATTTTACCATTTCTGGTGGTCATTTTGGCGGCCATTTTTGATTAAGATATGTTAACAAAGCAAAAGTTTTTGATATGAGTGTCTAGTTGTCTAATGCATACATCCCACTATTAAAACAATAATTTCACCGTACATATTGATCGATTTATGTTATTTCTGGCGACCATTTTGGACGCCATCTTGAATAACCCCTTAGCATTCCAACATTATTGTTGGCAACATCCTAAATATGTTAAGGGACCATGAAAGGAATTCAACACAGTTGGTTTTGGAGAATTCCTGGGGGGGGGGGGGGGGGGGTGGCAAGAAACCCCCGTATATGCCTGACTAATTTTGTCAGTGTTATTACGCGTTAGTCAGATAAGGGCGCTATACGGAATAAAGCTTATGCACTAAAATACATTGCTATGCTCAGTATGTAACATAAATACATTTCATATGCACACAGTGTGTACTATTAAGTACATACATGCTTATTGGGTGGCTTGTATACAATAGCCAATATGGCAATTATTGGTATTCCTTTATTCCTTAGAGATGTTCCTCACACATCCAATAGCCATTGACAATATGCGTTGTCATAGAGATATACCTCATTGTTATTGACAGGTGGACAATAACAAGTGATTTCCAAACGCTACACTCGCTGGTAAAACTTAAAGGTAGATGTTCCGATTTTCAACTTGAACTTTTCTATTCTACATGAAAGGTCATCATTAAAAAAGTCGTATTCCAAAGTTTGAGTTGCATAGCTTTAATGGTTCTTATTTTAGACGCAAGATGCCTTGAAATGTGTCCATTGAGTAGTACACAATCAATTTGGTGGTGAACCACCTTTCGCGGTAATTCGATGTTATTTTACCGATTTCTCCGTAATCATACCAATTTGGACCGTCAAATTTCAGTATGTTAATCAGAAAAATATGATCTTTCATATGATATGAAAATCTTCATATGTTTGAGGAAAATCTGTGTTATGAAAATGTGATCGGAACACTTTTAATATAAATGGACTTGTTGTGGTACTCACTTTACATACCAACTGTGCGTATTTCTGCAGCTACAGACATGCCTATACTATTTTCAATTACGATCATAGATCTGATATTTGTTTTATTTTGTATAATACAATAGATAACATACCAGCATCGCATGACCTAAAAATCCCGAAATAAATTCACGAGACATTAAAAAATAATCCTACGTTATTGTGAGTTAGAGATGATTCTTACACATCCAATAGGTATTATGAATACATGCATGTTAGTGTACCTCGTGATGTTATTTAACGGGTGTGCGAACGAAAAGATTTACTATCGCAGTGCTCCTCGAGGAAACTTGATAAATATGGGCTATGCCATGCTACTCATTTTACTTCTCAATAGTACGAATTTCTATTAAAGATACGCCTTATTTAACATTATGCGCCAATGCATGTCATTCAATTTACTTTCAATGATTGATTGAGGGTGCTTTTAAGCATTCTTTTATGCACATTATTCCCACGTTCAAATCCAGTTCATTTATGACTAGGCTATGTCACACTCAATTTCAAATATGACGTTCGCTTCCAATAAGGTCCATCAATCATCAGATGTAGAAGACTTTAAAGTAGGTTAACTTTCTCGAAAAATAAATAAAACATCATCGTCGCTGAATTATAATAGCTACTTTAAGTAATCTATATTTTACATGAATATCGTTGCAATAAGGTCATATTGACTGTAGAGTAAACGATTAAAATAACAATACGTGAAGTTCCACATGTGCTTTTTTAGTAATCTATTAAGTATTATTAAACCAATATTCCGTCAGTTTGGTTAAAGCTAATGTACATAATGTATTCAGTTACCAAATATAGAGATATGCATAGTACAGTATATATTTGTGATGTTATTTGTCTATTAAACATTACCCAAATATACAATAATTTGGAATTGAAATAAAAGCATGAGTCTGCGTCGCTCACCGTCATCGCTATGGAAGGACAGCATAGTCGATTAAGCTCATGTAATTATTCTAAAAATCTGTCGGTCTTCGAATTCACTTTCGTATATTTATGATTAATGTCAATCAGCCCTTAGGAGGAGTATCTTACTAGTATATTGCATTGACAGATTACATTATGACCTGTCGTCCATAAATTGGTAAACCGATACATATAAGTAAGCGATATCTATATCGAGGGGTTATTGGTTACGATCGGAAAGAGCAACGAGGTAACTTATCCGGGGTGTGCAAAGCCTTTTAGGCAGGCTTACTTACAACTGGTGCTTACGTATATCATTTTAGAAAGCGTACACGGGTGATTGATTGATTGCAGTAGGTATGTTTTACAATAACAGAAAGACGAATTTGCTCGCTCAGTATTATGATATTGATGTCAATGGTAAAAAACCGATAATAATAGTAATTAGAATGTACATTCTACACTGTACACTGTAGTAATCACTGATTTCATCAGTAAAGCCTTTAACCTGGTAGACCATAACATTCTTATGAGGAAATTCATCACGATGGGAGTCAGATCATCTGTTGTTACTTGGAAAGCCAGCTTCCTAGATAGAAGGGAGCAATGTGTTCGCTACCGTGGTGTTACTAGTGAATAGAAGCGACTGAATGGTGGTGTGCCACAGGGTACCAACTTGGGACCACTCGGTTTTGTTGTGATAGCAAATGACGCCGCTACAGACACACCGTTTGTGGCATTAAAATATGTTGATGACCTTACGCTAATAGAACCAAGATCAGTCTCAAATCCATCTTGTATGCAAGAACATCTCAGCAATTTTGAAGAATGGGCTGCTGCAAATAACATGAAACTTAACCCCAAAAAGTGTGCCTTAATGAAAGTGTCATTCTTAAAGAAAGATTCTGCGGACCAACCGCTTACAATATCAAACATTCTTCTTTAAGAAGTCCAGGTGGCTAAAATTCTGGGTGTTAAGATCAGTGCGGACTTGAAATGGAATGTTCATGTGTCTGAAATTCTTAAGAAAGCCAATGGTAGACTCTATCTGCTTAAGTTACTAAAACGTTTCAACTTGCCTTATGATGATCTTGTCACCATTTTCTCAGGTTTTGTTAGACCTTTGGCAGAATGTGCTGCCCTAATCTGGCACCTTGGTCTCACGATCCATGACTCTGTTGCCTTGTAAAGAATCCAAAGAAGAGCGTGCAAGATCATCATGGGCAAGCATTACACATCTTATGATAATGCACTCCAAGAGTGTGGTTTAGATTCTCTGAGAGAAAGAAGAGAGCAACTAAGTCTAATTTTCTTGAATTCTCTCATGAAGTCTGAGCAATTTTGTTCCTGGGTCCCACTTACCAGAAGCTCAGCGCATCAACGAAATCTTAGGATCTCTGACAGATTAAAGGGACATTAAGTGGTGTTGAAAATTATAAATGTTTAAAAAATTACTTCAGAATTCAAGATGAACATTAAAAATTGCCATTATTCATGTTTGTACTAACAAAAACACAGCAAAACTTGATTAAAACAATATCATCGCTATTTATTGAAAAACGCCCTCTATTCAAATATGGTTCGCGTTATGTATCACGCGTGCTGCAGGGGGATACTGTCGGACGTAAAATGCTCGTTGCGGCTCTACGAGCATTTTTGAATCGACGTTTTCTTGTACAAAGAGGGCTGATTTTTCTTAATCCTTATAGGTCTAAGTTCATACATGTTATACAATTATAAAAATATACTAATCCCAGTTTTTATCATAATTGAGGGCGCAGCCTCCAACACATCTCTTAGTGCCCCTTTAAGTATCCCAAGGGTCAACACAATACGATGTAGAAAGAGTCCTCTTTTTCATATGGCCGATCTCTGGAATAAGACTAATTAGTGTTTTCAATACTGCTCTATATATCATGAACTGGCCACTTGTTTGTATTCAACTTTTATCCTGTGCATACATTTTGTCCTTTTAGCTGTGTATAATATCGTGATCATTTTAATTTATTTAATGTGAGTAGTATAAAGTTTGCTTTGAATGTATGTGGATGTGGTGGGTGAGTGTTGGGCGTAAGGTGTCTCTGCAGTAGCGTAGCCAGCGGGGTAGGGGGGGGGGGGCAGGGGGGCAGATTGCCCCCCCCCCCCCCCCGGACACCTACAATGGGGACGGCGAAGCGAAAAAATGGGGACGAGAAGAAGGGGAGAAAAGAGAGAAAGAAGGGGGAAGGAGAGGGATAAAGAGAAGAGAAAGGGGGAGGAGAGGGAGAAAGAGAAGGGAAAGGGGAAGGAAAGGGAGAAAGAGAGGGGAAAGGGGAAGGAGAGGGGAAAGAGAAGAGAAATTGTTCATGTAGTACATTTACTGTGCGATTTTTTTTGACTGTGCGATTTTTTTTTGGACTGTGCGAAATTTGTTGACCTCTTTTTTACTGTAGCTGTATTCATGTTGTGTCCGCGCCATCCACTTCACTATTGGTATCATGTTTCTTCTGTAAAAGAGCCGCGAAGAAATGAGACTCGGGAACGATTACCCCTTGCTTTGCTATGGTTTTCTCTACTGCGACAAAGGTTCACCCTGAATATAGATTATAGGTTACTATTGACACAATTTAACCATACCTCATTTCGTAGCAGGTTTATATTGGTCCTGTAGGAATTTTGTAGTAATTTTAAATATCAAACATCTGTAATGATGAATTCAGTGACAAAAAGCACACGGCTTTGACATTATGAAGCGTCTCTTACACTTAAAGGGTTTACTGAGCGATTGACGAAAGAATTTGGAAAAAATGAATAGATATTTTATATTTTCATATAATTAAGTACATAAAAACCTTTAGGTGAAATAATGTATGGAACATTGGTTGAATGATGGCGCTATAGATGGACATTTGATTGAAGCAATTTATGTGGCGAGTGGTGCTGACTGCTGATAATATCAATGTGATCTACATCGAAATAACGAAATCGCAAAATGTTACATGATACACGGCAAATTAAGGTAAACAGTTTCAGATGGTAATTCGTATATGCCTATAACTACGTAGGTGCAAAATAACCTGATTTTCAGGAAAATTGAGGGCGCACTCCTAAACCTATCGCTCAGTGCCCCTTAATTAGTGAAACATGAATATAATCTAAATAGCGACGATTCTAATTGGGCAATTTGGCATCGGCATATTGGCGTGACTCATTAGCTGTGATTTTTTCCAAGTTTGCTTTAGGCCTAAACTAAATAGAGCTATGGTATTGTTCATGAAAAATCTACACTTTAGGTAAAGGGTATATTTTAGAAAGTACTATTGAATACGTACATTTATTTAGTATTGGTATGATGGTGTCGGTTGTACTAGTTATGATACCAGATTATAAGTTACTCACATGGGACATAAATGTCAATGTTTGAGCTTAAAGCAACCATCAGATGATAAGTACTCCATCTGATTAATGTCAGATGTGTAGCGTTAATTGGATAACATACCGGTATACCGTACAAGACATGCATGAATTCCATGGAATAATAAAATATCTCTTTACATTCATATGGTGCCACCACTTTATCCCTCCAAAGACTCGATGCATAGCTGAAGAAAATATACACGTTAATTGACATTGTTCAGTCTCCAGAGTCGAAGTTTATGAATTCATAAAAAAAAAAATGTGCTAACTAATAATTAATTGGTATTTCCATGTCCGTCATTTAAACTTACAATTGTTCATTAATGGCAAATTGAAGGCACCATTATTTTCATTGTACAGAATACAGAGTACAGAATGTATGCACTAGTGGCTGTATTGGTATTAGAGATTAGGCTGTGTTGGAACTCCTGATCAGGCTACTCGATAAAACAGTTAAACTCTTTTGATATGTATCCAAATTGTACCTTAGCCTTATATTATGAAATTATAATTTGTATATGTTGTAAAATCAGTAATTATAATATGCCCGTAATCTACAACTGAATGGATGCAACTAAGTGATCTCGCTGATAAAATCCAATATTTTTTAAAATGGAGCTGAGTTGATTACAACATCCAAAGCAGTTCCTTATTAATTGCATTTCAATTGACTTTGTAATAATGCACATGATGATAGCTACAATGTCCCTCGACTCTGTTATAATGTACGCGGTAACATGGTCGAATGGATGTGAACACCGTCATCAATCTGCGGAACATTAAAACGCTTTCGCTGTCTATCGAATGTATGTATATAATGTAATTACTTATTATTATAGATACATGCATTCAAATCCACAAATTACGCTATTGCGTAAGGAATAAATGAAATAAATTTGAAATGAGAGGCATTATAATGTTTGGACATTATAATGTTTGGGACTTAATATTCAAAATGAGCGAACATTACGTTACAGTATATAACTGTCCGTCCGTATTCAAGGCGTACCATCCTCGCACTTGAGTAGTTTTCAAGTATACTGAAGACTTCACGCTTTTGACGTTTCTAGTTTCAATTGACTTGTAACATATCCTCCTCTAATAGCTCAAATTCGTATTTGCCTCGACGCTCATCTATTAAACTGCCGATCACACACACATTGGCTCGTAAGCGATTTAGTCTTGAAGGGACACAAGTATCAGATAATTAACTGATTATAGGTCAATAAATGCGTATGTGTTGTATTTAGAAACAAATAGGAAAATCAATGCACTCGCGAATGTGTTGGTATGTGAATAATTGCACGACCCGAGAGACACAAAATACGCATGTTCATAACACACTTCAACTGTAATCAAAATGTGCAATTTGTGCATTCGTGTACGCTGTTATTATTACTCTGTTATCATTATTCAAAGCAGGTTAACGAGTTTAATAACACCCACAATGCAATCGGCGAATCCGTGCCGCGTGACCAACGAACAAACAAATCGCATGGTGTGTGCATATATGGCGGGAGCGTGTAGCGACGCAAAACGTATCAACAACTCAAAAAGTATCAAACTTGATACGTTTTGCGTCGAGTTGCCCTTTTTTTGTTCTGTCTTACTCGCCGTTATCGCAAAACTTTTTGATACGTTTGTGTTGTTGATACGTTTTACGTCGCTACAGGCGCGCATATGACAAGCTCAATGCTCAAAATATAGAACATTTAGTTACATATAAGTTTCCTGGAAAAAATCGGGTTATCAAGTTTAACATTATGATTTTTGTTAGTCTCTTTTTTCAGCCTGATAAATTAACTAACTAAGTTTTTTTGTGAAAAACAAACTTTGTCGTAAGACCGTGTTTTTCAACTGAAAAATTAAGTTTTTCAATAACCAAATTGAAAAACCGAATTTGTCAAGTTGTGATAACAGAGTTTCATTGTTTATCAGATTTGACTTATTTATAGCTTAATTAGTCTTTTTTCAAATTTCATTTTTTTTTAAACGGAGTTTTCAAATTTTTAAGATTTGAAAAACATTTTTTCTCTGATAAACTGAGTTTTTATTTTTAAATTAAATGTTTATGGCCAAAAGAGTTTAAACATTTAATTAAAATCTATCTATCGATAGCGTAAATAAATATGTGTTTTTCAACAACAAACAATCTTTGAGAAAAAAAAAACCACCGAAAAAACAATAACAAACAAAACAAAGAGAGGAATAGATTGAAAACATGTTAATGGTCATACTTCCGGGATACTTATAACAGGACAAACTAAAAGACCTATCAGTAGCAATAGTATGACCTTTTCAGCGTAAATTCGATGAGAATCATACGCACCTGCTGGGGAAAGAAAACCACAGGTCACGTGATTGAAGTGATGAACATCGAAATGGTATTGCTAAAGAATGTAATGTTTGTGGGTAATACGTACAGCTAATAAAATACAGCTAATAAATTAATGCTCCAACTAACCGCGGTTCAACAACCTCGGGGTTTACAGCAGACGCGAGTAATGACCGGATACATGATTACAGCGTTCTACTTCAAGTTGTGCGTCGCTTGCAGGCTTTGCCATAAAGTGCATTAGTGTTACCCTCCATCTAGTTGCTCTGCACCCGGGGCTCTGCGAATCTCCCGGAATAAAACCTCAGTAAACCCTCTTTAGAGTGCAGTTCATGAAATACACATTCTTTAAACTAAAGCTCCATTGTTGCGCTGTGCGTCTCATAATAGTATGCTTAAGCGTTGGAGGCAAGTCATTTCATTTTAACCATTATTTGTGATTGGGTTTTATCAAGAGCTACATATTCCCTTTTTTATAATTAGTTTCTCATTGAGGAGACGTCATTGACTCGTTAACTAAATTACCATCTTTCAATCTCTATATACATGTACAAGTACAATGCTTTGATTACTTTACGTTACTAGTGATTAGTTTGGTTGATCAGTTTATGTATACATCTGTCAAACGGCTAATGATAAATTTTTAGCTCAACTTTACCAACATGATCATTTTGTCAATCAATGCATACTGTTGATAACAAATCACGGAATGAACAATTCCGGCAATATACTTTGATTATGTTGATTTCTGTAAGAAGGCGTCTTTAATAATTTGACGCTGATTGAAAATCTGATTGCGTGGAAGCGACGGAATATTGTTCAGTTTGAATAAGCGTGGCGCGAATAACACGTTAAGGTCAAGATAATAATCCTACGACAATGGCAAGCTTGATTGAGCAAACTAAATAGGGGTAATCAATTTATAATCAAAAACAAAACAACCTACTAAGATTTCATTATAAACCTAAAGCGGTTTTCTATTACCGGTGTGCATAGATAAATACATTCGATTTAAATTAGATCAAAGACATTGAAATGTACTGGAGGTGGGCATCCTTATACATGTCACAAAGTCTGTTAAAAGCAAGGACTCATTAGAGTGGTTGGGCTGATAAGGGCACCATGATAGCCCACGTATGAAATGTTAGGAATTTAAGAAATATTCTTCCAAATAGTTGGAGAGTGTTCGTCGCTAATAAATTACACTTTCGAGTTTAATAGAACTGTCAATTAGTGATAATATATTACGATATCATTACTCAGCGTCATAAATATTATCATCCCGTACGCCCACCTTCTTACCACTTGGAAACGTCTTTTCCGTGAATTGGAAGATAGTACTTATGTACTTACATACGACATGTCAAACAATCAATTTCATAATAAAGGGTTCAACAAAAGAAAGTATACACTTTGTTTTTGTCATTTTGAATAACATTCAATTTTGTTGTTGACCAAACAAGCTAAATAGGCATTTAGATGAATCTTTTAGGCATCATTTGATACCAAATTTGCCCCTAACAACAAAGATAAACCATGATTAGCACCATTTAAAGAAAATTGATCACTTTTCAAAAGTCACATTTTCAACGCACGCAAGCCGCGGGAAAATGCTGTGCGTGGCACTTTGAATGGCCGGGAATTAAATGGATGTTGATCACACAGTGGGGATGCGTTGGGTTGTGCCTGAACGAGCGGGCTATTTGATTATGGACAGGTAACATGTGGTCTTTCTTCCCGCGTAGTGTATTGAAAATGTGACTTTTGAAAAGTGACTAATTTTCTTTAAATGATGCTAATCATGGTTTATCTTTGTTGTTATGGGGCAAATTTGGTATCAAATTATGCTTAAAAGATTCATCTAAATGCCTATCTAGCCTGTTTGGTCAACAACAAAAATTGAATGTTACTCAAAATGACATAAACAAAGTGTATACTTTCTTTTGTTGAACCCTTTAGTACTTACTTATACACGACCTGTCAAACAATCAATTTCATAATATTGCTAAGACCTTTGGTTCATAGGCCTACACGTTACGTGTAATTATCAATTCTGATAATAAATGTGATGTGTTATATCCGAGCGTACAACTGTTCATGGATATCAAGGAAAGTTGTATAGCCATAACTGTATCGGGAGATACTGAATAAATGCAGCATTCCACAGTCACTCCAATCGACTTTGAACTGATTAGTAGTAGTTTTAGTTTTATTGACAAATGTATATTTTTCTGTGAGTTGTATCATATAGAACCTGTACAAAGAATGATTTGAATAGTTCCATCAATATCAAGAATGAACCTGATATCTGTTTGGCTTCTATATAATGATGGTGCTGCCGATCAATAGAAAATGGCAAAAGCTGATGTTTGACTAGTTTAATATATGTGCTTGGAATATGTTACTTATGTAAGAATAACAGCTTACAAGGATTCTATACCGAAGCCGGCGTTGTTGTTTATATTTTCCTGCTTATTTATCATCGTAATCAACGATAAAAATGCAAAATAGGTCACTTAATACATTTCACAGCAATTTCAAGCTAGATTGGAAAGCAATTATCTTTGTCCGCGCAAAAGCATTAATAAACATTTATAGTGGATTACGTCGGGGTTAGACGGAGTTGTAAAATCCAAAGAATTAAAATAAACTTTACGCCAGACTTTTCAGATGATGCCAACATATAATTTTGCATCATGTGAGTATCATGATTCGTACTAATTAATGAGGGTCGATCCATTTGGACATTATATTTGATATCCATAATTGTTTACGAGGATTTGTACGATGATGGTATAAAAGCAATTCGATTTGCAGCTCCACTTCTTAACGAACAGTTTCTTTACATTCTTTTGAGAAAAAATACTGAACATGAAAGTCAGACTTTCCAATTATTTTGGTATACCGGTATAGTTATGTTGATTTATGTAGGTATGCGTTTCCTCTTGAAATAGTTAGGCGCTGATGGAGAAACTGATTACATTTAGGCGATGAAGAAAATCCTGTCCCATTTGGATAAACATTGCACAGATAACATGGTAATATATACAGATGATGATCAAGCGATGAGGGACCTCCCCAATGGCAAGCAAAATTAATCGAGCAAACAGAATAGAGCTGCTCAAATTATAAGCTAAAACAAATCTGCCTACTATGATTTAATTAAAACGCTAAGTGGTTTCGTAGGCTTATTACCGACGTGTTTACAGATAAATGACTTTCGTTCAGCATACAATGGGACTCCTAAATTAGAACGCAAGCATTGAAAATTGTTGGAAAATGGACACCCTTATCAAAGTGACACATAGCTCACGCACGTGAGGAAAAGAAGACTCTTTAGAGAGGATGGATTGAAATGAGCAGAATTGATATACATTTTCTGTTCAATAATTGCAGGTCTGGAATGTTGTACGCTAATAGTTTATACTTTAGAGTGTAGTAAAATGGTCAATTATTGGTCAGTCGCCCAATTAAATTATGAGATATCGTCTCTGATGAGATATCAAATCAAAGACGGTCTTTGATCAAATAAGCAATCCCATACTACATTACCATGTACACAAACAACGGGCAGTCTTATAATTACTGGTTAGGCATACATATCTGAGCGTAAAACTATAATTAAAAGTTATACACAGTCAACTGGCCATAAATGGAAAGACAGGAAAGAGGGTAATCAGATCTCATTCAACCACATTAGACTTTGAGCTGGTTAATGATTTTTAATGACAACAAATATGTTTTCTGATCATTTTGATATTACAGAACGAGTGCAAAATTGATTTAAGCATTTCAATCAAAATCCACTTTTAATGACCTATTTTTTTTATTCAATGGAAAATGCCTAGAGCTGGAATTTTTACTTATTTTTGCGCGCTTGGAACATTTGATTATTCGATCAAAATAACATGTATTTTCTGCTTTGATTTCAACATCGTGATTAATTGAAAAGAGGTCACCTTGTATAACAGTAAGTAATTATCAGCATGCTGTAGCAAAACACCAACAATGTCCATTATGACAATGTTGGCTACTTAAAAGAAGGTTGTAGAATTTGGGCTAACATATCGTTAATATAGCCGATATCTACAATTTGGTTCGCTAAATATGAATTAAAATGATCTTAATAACCTGAACATGAGGCTAAGCACTCGTGGTTTCAATCAAACTAAATCCAACAACCCAGTTTCATTGAGATTGACACATGGAAAAAGTGTACTTTAGGTCCCATATTCTGGACTGTACACTATTATCGTCCGATAATTGAACACCCAATATCGCTCGATACTGGAACACAATTTGGTGTTCCAGTATCGACTGATACTGGAACAGTAAAATCGTATAAGTAGCGACCGATACTAGCAACTTTAATGTTCCACTATTGAACAATTATTGTTCAATATTATTATACTGGTATACCATTATCTGGGAGCTAATGTAAACCTTTTCCTGACATATAAGCCTATTGAGAATGCATAGCTCTATTCACATGATTCAGCCATTTTTTCAAGAACAGAATAAAGCGGTGCATATCCTACTCTTTATTTATGAGTAGTCAGCTTATAACAGACTGAATATGAAAGTGACTAGGATGACTCGATCATATACAAATGCACAACGTGCGCGCTATATTTCAGGTTAAAGTGATGGGTGAGTTGATGGCTATAGAGGACGAAAAAGCAATGCACTCATTCCAATCAAAATACTAACAATTGATTGAAGACGATGATTTTTAAACATTCACAGAAACATTATTTGTTTTGTGTGTGTTCTTAATCAGACATATAAAACGTACATATACTTAATCGCGTTCTCTTATTTTGTTTACATTTCAGATTTGAAGATTATCAGAAACTCAGCCATGGCGTACGTCAGTCATCTAGATGCCTTCAATGCAACATACACATCGATGTTAAATGAGAATGAATCAGATGCTATACAATGTGACTTACAGAAACCTGAGCATCTGTGGAGCCCTATACTTCTCGGTGTGTTTAGCTTGTTTGGAATAGTTGGAAACTTATGTTTACTAATTGTCATCTTAATGAACGCACCACTTCGAACAGCACCCAACGCTATGGTACTGAACCTTACAATTGGGGACTTACTGCATTTACTGATCTCTGCACCATTCCATATCGAGCATGAAATTCATCCATGCTATCAATATGGACAAATCGGTTGCAAGGTGATAAACGCCGGACAGGTCGTTGGTATGTGTGTTTGCGTATTAAGTTTAACCGCCGTGTCCGGTGAGCGCTACATGGCGATTACGCGGAAAATTCGTATCGGCAAAGGGAGGGCGTTTTGTCAAACACTTGTAGTAATGATCGTCATATGGACGGTATCCGTTATCTTTGCGATGCCTGTGTTCGTATTAGCCGATATGATGCCCGGTGTTCCAGTATGTTTGGCCCTACCTCATTTTGAAACATCATCAAAGTGGTATGTGTGCATACTTTTCGTCTGTATGTATCTAATCCCGTTAGCTTTTATAACCGTGTTTTATCTGAAAATGGCTCGAGTCCTGTTTCAAAGCACGC
The DNA here is from genome assembly GCA_035610835.1 of Ophiura sarsii. NCBI lineage: Eukaryota > Metazoa > Echinodermata > Ophiuroidea > Amphilepidida > Ophiuridae > Ophiura > Ophiura sarsii. The sequence continues at coordinate 8,504,203 of CM069456.1, read as the reverse complement.
GCACCTTCAAGGGAGAAAAGCAGCCCGGAGAAAAGCAATTTGTCATGCGCAGGAGATTGGCGGTAACCATCCTGGTAATGTCTGTATTTTTCGCTTGCTTTTGGTTACCCTATCACGTTTATCAAATATGGTTCGAACTTTCCTTTACATACGAAGACATTTACGCGGGACGAAAGTCTGCTCAAATCAATTTTAATCGAACATTTCACTACTTTATGGCATTTTCCAATTCTTGCTTAAATCCTTGGATAGTATTCTTCATGAGCTCTAAACACCGACAGGGTATCGTTGAATGTTGCGGGCGCAACAAGAAGCCTGTGCGGGAACCGACAACGTCAATGGCAGCATCCAAAGTGCGCAACTCTACATGGAATGATAATTCGTCTCATGCACAATACACTGAAATGTCGGCAATGTAAAATAGGATGTCCGTGACAGACAATGAGACATGCGGACCGATGTAATACGATACTAGAGTGTATGTAATGAGATAAAGAGACTAAACCTATGTAGGGGTGTGTGTACACGTGTTGGTAGCATGACACGTGATCATGAATATCGATAGAGAATAATTTATGTGTGTACACATTCATGAGTGTGCGATAGTTTTAATGGAAATCGTTTTACACAATATATATCGGTAATACTGCAGGACTTATTTGTTGCCAGTGGCTATTTTGAAAACAAGAAGTTAATTTCAAAGCCTTGTATATATTATACAATAATGTCAACCAGTAATGCATATCGTCGGTCGCATCACACACATATCTATATGAAGTAACGCGGTTTGATTTTGAGAACTATTTTTTTAGACAGAAACTGTTCAATTCCGATTACATTACTTAAACGATTAGCATATTAATTATCTAAACTAGATTTGTATGCGATTTGGGCAACGATAGCGCATCAGATACACCGGTATGTGATGCGGTCGATAATTTGTTAGGCCGAACTTTAACACTTGTACTTATGACTCATACGTAAAGATAACTTTTACGATGGTCGCTAAAGTATTACTTTGCATCAACATACGTACGAGAACCTAAGCAAATGTATGTACATTTGTACGTATGCTAATTCAAAACAATTGTTTGGTGACTTCATTCTGAAAACCTTAAAATCATTAAAGATGTCAAAACCGGTTTTCTAATTACGCATAGTCAACGTGAGGTATGTCAGAACACATTCAACCGATTTCACGGAACTTGACGGTGCTGCAGCCTGGCAGCGTTGTTAACCACTCGTTATCGTTTGACTCACAACAACGCTTCGTTCATCGTTTTAATAAATAGTAGTTGTTTATTTGCAATATTGAACAATAAATATGTATTTGATTAATATTGTTGGTATTTAATGATCGCACAAGCGTGAAACTCGGAGTAACAACTAGAAGTACCGTCCCAAAAGGTCTAACTTTTATATTTCGCTCTGCATCGCATGGAGCACTCTGCAAGAAGATTGCTTCATTACCCAGTAATGTTGCCGAAGACTTGTACAAATTGATATGACCGGAACTATAATGTATGCTAATCATGCTAATATCAATAAAATATGTACGTATTACGTTACAGTTACCTATATATTTTGCGATATATTTTGCAACAGGTTGAACTGGCCATGAAGCTAGTACTTGCGCGAGAGCTTGGTGTGAATGGTGTGAATAACATGGACCACTTGTCGGGACGACCTAAACGGCAGTCTACAGTCACATGCCTTGCTACATATGTTGACCTTTCAAACATTGAATTTCTTAAAACAAGAATTTTCAACAATGTCATGTTGGGCTCTTAATTACACCAAAGAATTGGTCGATCCAACATTATCGACCGCATGCCGCCGGGGGACCTTGACGACGGCCAAATTGCAGTCTGTAATTTTGCCACATGACTTGATGACTTTCCACATGTGTTGACTTTCAGTCCGATTGGGCTATTTTTTTGCTAAACTAAACTAAACTAAAATCTGCTAAGGATACTAAATTGTGTTTTTTTTCGAAATTAAACCTTTGATTTTACAAACTTTGAAATATCACCAGTTTTTATAACAAATTGAAGTTCAAAAGTTTGACTTTTTTAACACATCCATCTTCAAAAGTAACACTTTTAGGAGGGAGAAGATTTATTTCGCTCTAAAAAGCTTGCAAATCGGAGGTTAGGATAGTCTCAAACTTGTAACGAGATGGAATCGTAATGCGCACAACAATGCTCATTGGTTCTTGTGTAACAACTGACCCATGCATCTTGTGTCGTTGTGGTTTATTGGATGTATGCCTCATGGATATATTGACTAATCGCCATATTTGGTAATATCAACCCCCGCGAAGACCTGCTGTATTTATACCGCGGTTTTATAAAGCAAGACATTATACCGATATTCAAAGTTGTGCAAGGATTCGCTGCTGGATTCGCTCGTAAATCCTACGTCATTCGTCTTAGCACGTTGTACTCAGCTCTGTGTAGAAGGTGAGATCTTCGTGTTATTAGGAGAACTCATGGCTATAGGTTGGAGGGACCTACGTCACGCCGGTGAAAACAAATAAAACGCCGGTGAAAACAAAAACAAAAACAACTTGCGCAGATCAATCAATTAAGGCAACTGCACATTGCGCCTACTGCGGATCAAGTGCATAACGCTCAGCGTTGAGTGCGTGCATGGAATGTTTTGTTTCTGAAACACTGGTTGCCAAGCAAATTTGCTAAAAATAACTCAAAGTTCCCGTATGTCCGCCCCTTCCTATAGACTAGCTCGGATTGCCTTTTTTAAAAATAATTCTAGAAGCCTGATCAAGGCTATAGACCATTTCAAATTGAGATCGGAAATCTTCGGAAAACAGGTCACGTAGAGTAGGTGCGTTGCGTTCTTCGAACCAGTTGATCGCATTCATAGCATTGATTGTCCGCCTAGTGATTTACTATGTTTATATACACGCGTACACCCATGTGAGGTAAAACGTGGAACGAGACTATTTTGTCTTTTTATCGACAATGGCGTTGACCCGCAAATTCCCAATGAATCGAGCAGACGGTAAAATGTGAAAACATTAACCCAAATCTCTTTTATCTCACCGTTTTTTGTTACTGAAATGCCGCAACATCAACTTTGTGAGGGATTCTACCACACGGGCAGACAGGTGAAAACACGTTTAATTTTCTCCGGCACATGGACATGACTTGTGAGCTGACAAGTCATGTAACCGAGCGTCAAATCACTCTGCTAATCGGAAACATTCGGAACGATCGTATATTTTCGGATTTGAAATGGTCTATGGATAATATGGATGAAAATAAGTGTTCTACTCAAACTAACTAATACTAATTAGTAGGTGGATTATTATTGATTTTATTGACAATCCTTAATTACACAATGAATGATGAGTGCAAGAATAAGAGTTCTCTGCACGTGAAAAGTGGCCAAACCTTATTTAACGTGCCTAAGAAGATTTGCCATAACTTGATAACGAAAGCTCCAAAATCGATAGTAAACCATTCCTATGACATGAAAGATTGCTGAACATGATTATTAATACTTCGCGTCCAAGTTTAATTTTTTTATGGCAAACAAATCATGTATTACATGGCATGTTTTTCTGACAAGCCCTGTATAAAAACATACTAGTGTTTCTATAATTCGTTGATAGTACAATACGCCGCAATTCCAAGTTGGAGCGCAGCTGGAGAACAGTAAGAGACATCGAAATAGCCAATGACTAGGACAGTTTAATTTCAAAAGTTTGACGAAGTACTTGCCTAGCAATGGCCAGAATGTATAATACGTGTCGGCTGAGAAGTGAAAAAATACGGTATAATATTACGAGTTTGAAACTTCAATTTTGGTTTCGATTTGACCCAAACTGTATAACTAATTTTTGTTCTGTTTTATATTTAAAGAATGAAATATAGTTCATAGCTGTTTTGCTATATACAATGGTCTTATAATGTGTAGGCTATACCATATTTGGAGTCGCGTATGGTCGCCGCATTCTCATTCTTATTTACTCTAAAGATTAATTTGATCTTTTATCATAAAATATCGGATTTTGTTAGATTCATTTTAATCAAACAATAAATTTCCTCAAATTGTATGTTGACATTCAAAACACATCCACTATATAAGAATATTCGAGGGTTGAACGCCAAAAGGCCGTAACTCAATTTTTGGGCAAATTGATATTTTGGTACAAAAATAATCCATATAACCTAGATTTTCAAAACCATGATGAGATAACTCATAAACACTCTTAATTTGACTAACATTAGAGTTATAAGTTGGGTGCTACAATGTAATGTAATGAGTCCAAAATATTTGAAAGTCGATTATCTCAAAACAGCATTTCTTGAGTTACGGCCTTCTGGCGCTCAACCCTCGATATATAAATATATAACTGCTTTATATTATTCGAGACGTCAACCATTTAACAATAATAAAACTCATCCATAAAATATTTCTGTCCGTTTACGATAACGAAAACATGAGTCGTTTTCGGTTGTATAATAAGTGGAATTGTATAACAATATTGCATGTGGATTGAATAAGTTTTCTACCGAACAGACATGGTGAAATTGGTAATCACCAGAGTAGCATGCGCAGGAAATAGAAACACAATTGAATATCAGTTATGTTTGTTGAAGACATAACCTCAATTAAATCATATTGAGATCACTTGAACAATTCGTTTTACATGTATACAGAATCTTGTTATCAGGAACTCAACGCTGTTACTGGTTGCCATTAACGTTTGGGTGTGACGGGTCGTAGTATTTCCTACGAGCATAGTAGCACCACGTAATTCAGATGTTAAAGTGTACACACGATAGTATACATTGGTGCTAGCAATTTGTAGTCGATTAGTATGATATTATTGTACATAATGTATAGTTGTATCGGTTTGTAATCATTCTGATTATAGAATGACGTGTATGTATTAATAATATAAATAATGCAGGCAGTACATGTAAGTATATCATATGGTTGGTAATTCGTGTTAACATTCTTAATACTGATTTAGTATATTGAAATTAAAAGTATACATTTGATATTATAATATTATAAAGTATTGCACGTCATATACACAGATTCAATTAATGTTGATGCTTTTTATAGGTAATGCATTTAATGTGTGTACAACATGAACAACAACAAAAAACACCTGTATGTTGGTAAACTGTTTTATGGAAGAAACATTTAGACAATTCGGAACTGTAAATAACGAACGAATGAGTTGTCGCTGTGCAGTGCAACTGTTCTACTAATAAAAAACGGGGTTTGTTGGAATTAAATTGTGAGTTAATAGGCCTATACACATGATTATGCTTTCGAGTAATAAGATTCGGGAACATATTATGTTTCATCTAAAAAACACCTTCAGTTAAACATGGGTGACCTTTTATTGAATTAAACTTGTGCATAAGAGTAAGAGAGGCCTAGCCGTTTGTTAACGAACAATTATGGTTTCTTTTTAAATTCGGCAGCTAACAAATGTCAAAAACACCTTTAAGTGTTATTTTAAAAAAAATCATCCAATTATGATACCAAAACAAATCTAGACATTTTATTTTATTGACACTTTTGTTTAATAAAGCGTGTTGCTCATTAAGAACACCGATTCGAGTCGTGGAACAAAAGCTTTATAATTTGATCATTTCTATTTATTTATAGGGCATTCAATCAATAGTGCGCTTTTGCACTTATCCACATTTTAATATATTCTTCAAGAAAATGGAAGCCACACATCAAAACACAATACAAGATATCCGGAAATTATTATTGTCGACCCTTTTCTTTAATGAAGCAGGTTCGTTGTTCTAGAGCACTGATTCCAGTTTTTAGGGTAATTTATTGAATACGTTGGTGTTCCTACATAACGTACTGTAAATATGCTGTTTGACATTATTCAGTGTATCTCAATAAAATGTCACCATTACCTATAAAACTTTAAAAATAAGAATCAGAATTGAAATATCTCATACAAATATCAAGTGCCACTTTTTGCCACAGTTGAATGAAAACTATTCATGATTATGAACGCAATGTATAAGGGCAATATCTTTTAAAAGGTCGGGGTGTTTATCCTTTAAATTGGGATACCTTATTTGTATGTATAGGGACAATTAAAAAGTCGTATCATGCTAGCTTATTGCGACTGAAAAGGTCGGACTTTTGTGATGGCCTTCCACATTGCTCTATCATTCATGCAATTTTTCAGATCTTGTCCACTTAAGCCGGTGTCCTCTGTAAGAATCCTGATGTATCTAGTTGTGCATCTATCATAAGATTTTCGAATATCTTCCAGGTTTACCTTTGTTAAAATGCTTAATACAAAAACGGTAACATCGATATAACATAAAATAACCAGGATATATCGACAATATTGAAACTTACATATTGTCAGCACATCGTGTGAATTAATGAATAGCTAGTTGTTATTGACATAGACGATACGGTTACTATTCTGTGGGCGCGACCGACCTTATTATTTTTGAGAAAATGGCAAAATAATTTCTGATGGTTGTCATTTCGAAGAACAAATAAGCCCGACCGTCCGACCAAACCGTAGAACAGTCCTTGCACTCGTACAACATGACACGTATTTTTAACATACTTTCTGTTGATGTTCACAAACAATGTAATTACATGCGATAATGTTTTACCAGGAGATTCATAATAAGTTTAAATTTATCGTTGAAGGGACATGATTAATGATTTTGCGCATGTTGCATCACACAATCACGCAAAGTCACGTTTCTGCGTGATTTTCATGACTCAATCGATTTACTTTCGATTGGACTGTTGACCTCTTACCGTTTAAATCAAGATCTTTGGAGCGAGATATATTGTTGTGTTCGTTCACGACATGACGATGATGACGGTAGATTGGATCATTTGATATGATTTTAAGCTCTAATTGAATATTACATGAGACTCATAATGTGGACAGCTATAAGAACTGATTTGACATCACATTAACCGTCGACGTGACCTTGTCTCCACACGACCTTGGAAAGATTAAATCGTAAGTATACGTTATGACATTTAAGCTATACCAAAATCCATTACACGATGACTCTCAAACAATAACCTGATTCGACTCATAGGACTCAAGACGATTAAAACATGACCTTTGAAACATGTATCCCCTCATTTATACTAGGTCTTATGTCCAAAAGAAACTTAATTGAAGTCAAAAGAACTCAATGACCCCTTATAAACTTGACCAGGTCATATGGAAACTAATTTGACAATTGAAACAACTTTGACTTCGGATGACCTCCATGTGACCAGAAAACACCATTTAAGCAACCTTTGACCAGGACTTACGGACATGAATTAAATCAATAGGAGTTTATATGACGTTATATATGATCTCCGGTAACCCTATTATCAGTATTTGTAAATTCTTAACTACTTCTCATGGACATACATGCAATAATAAAAAATAAATTGACTTATCCGACAAAATGACCACTTACTAACTACCACATTTATCCCTCTGTTGTAACCCTACAAGGTCTTATGGACATGAATCGGATGATTGGGAATGAATTGACCTTGGATGACTTATGGGGACTCTTTTTATGCACCCAAACCCAACAAATTGTTAGCACAATTTGACCAGCAGATCTCAGTAGAAATGAGTCTGACAATGCGGACTGGTATGACCTTGGATACCACGATGGACTTCCACGTACGTCTAATATGTATTTCCCTCTAGAACGATCGTTGTAAATGAAAATAAATGACTTCGGATGACCCAAAATACTTTCACTCTTTCTGAATTGTCCGTGTTACAATGTTTTCATCAAGTTGCATAAATATACAACAACAGCGACTGATGACCGTACGCTTTGCCCAATGCGTCGCCGTTATCACACCAGCCCATTGCGTCGCCGTTATCACACCAACCCATTGAGTCGCCGTTATCACACCAGCCCATTGCGTATGTGTACACCGTTTGAACATGCTCTTCAGAAAATGCTCTCCAAACGAGCAAAGTCAGTCAAAGAAAGATCAGTCAAATAAAATGACGTATCACCATATCATTATGTATTATATATGTGAGCATGGAACATCATGTTGGGTCTAGATTGTTGAATTGTCTTTAACATTGATGATCGTTGATCTTTTCTATCTTCCACATCGACAAAAATATTTCACGGCGTTTGCCGCTGTGACGATGCAATTATATACGTTCTAATCCCTAGTGTCTGTGGATTTACAAGATGTACAGTGCGTTATAATACTAATCATCTTTCCCCATGAGATACCTTGATGTGTCCATTCACCTTACCATATAAGCCTCCGACAATTAAACGTCACGACGCTTTCTCCGCTTAAATTCGATGTGTCATTGAGGGGATGAAACAAGTGTCAATGCAAATCAATAATGTGTGACTGCGCAACAGAAATAAAAAAAATAAAGATTGTCACTCCCGTGATCATACAGCTGTTATAAATTGACTACTTGTATAATTATATAATGTGAATCGTCTCGGTTTAATTAACTGGAGTGTGAATCCACGATAAGGCGACGGACATTTAACGTCGTTGGTCGGGCGATTATTCTGTTTCGTTTACAGGGAAGACAGGTTTGAAATTACAAATAACTTACTTTCGACTTATATATATTTATTTTCGCTTAAAGCCAACTACTTCTGGTCTCTTTGAAACGAACTTGATGAAGGCACAATAGTAATTAGTAATGTCATGACTAAGACACTTTGGTCATTACACGTACAAGTAACAAGTAAGTTTGATAATCAAATGATAAGGGTATTTGGTTACTAAGACCTATAGCTAATATTTTTCGTTCTATTCTATATTAACCTTAAACACACACAATAGTTGTACACGATTTATTGACTCTATGTGTTTAAGCATTATATATATTAAATACAGACTGTACTTACGAAATACATCATGATGGTTGTGAGGTGGATTTGTTAAATTGTGGTATTTTGTTAAATTACAAAGCCCAAAGTGAAACCTTTTTCCTGAACTAATGACTATACAGGGTGTATCAAAAATATGAATGTGTTGAATTTTGTTTCAATATAAAAACCAATTCATATAATATTGATGTTCCATAAAAATGAAGTAGAAATAAAGTTGCTAAATTAATTGGTATTATAAGATATATGTACTACTATTTCTGCTATGCAGGGATCAATTTATCTTATAAGTTACGCATCAAAACGTCAGAGCATTTTCGCGTCAATTTGTTCATCGTTCTTATTTCTGATACTCCCGGATATATAGGATGACTAGAAGTTGGTTTTATAACAACTCAGCTGCATAACCTACTCTACAGGCAGATTGCAATGCCTAAAATACATAGTACGCATTACTAATGAATGGTTGTTAGAAACTTCGGTGGGAGGCGCCTTAGAAGCGGCGTATTAGTATTAGTATTATTATTATTATTGCACGAGCGTTCAAAAAGTGTTTAGTTTTTACTTTTTGTACTCTACGTCGTGGGGGAACCCAAATTTAGTACCAAAAGATGGCAAATACTAACCTAAAGACAAATTCAACTTCTCTCACGTTCGTAGGTGAGTAATTCTATTCTAATTAAAAACCCTGTTTAATTGAATGGTGACTTTTCAAAGTCTGCCAACAGAGGGCGCTATTTTATGTACAAACAATAAATTTGTATGAAAATACAATGTATTAATCAATATAATCACTAGTTCCTTTGTTTTGTTTTATTGTTTTGTTTTATTGTTTTGTGATATTTTTGATATTATTAGGCCTAAACAATTTAATGGTATTAATATTATAAAGAACCAAGCACATTCCATGATTATGGTTGTAGAACATGCCATTCAAATTTACAATATGCAATTGGAACTGGCCGAATTATTAACTTCATGTAATACAGGAATCAAGATATGCTAAAAATAATAGTTTATACAGGCCTGGATAGATACTTAAAAATACTAGAGAATAATGAGGGACTCAGAAATTCATACAATGACAATAACAATAGCAACAACATGTTTACTATTACTTCTCAAATTACATTATGTTTCATGTTTTTAAACATCATTCAGACGACTGTTAAAACCTACCTCACAGGTCCTGTACAAGTACTGCTGCTTGTGATAATGTTGACCCGTAACTCTTGTTGAGCCAATGCAATTTATACAGATAAAAAAAAGGAACTTATTACAGTAGTAAAATAAATAAATGCAAACATTATTTAGGTACACAATGTTTTTGAGTGAATAGATAGTACACCAACTAGTAACTACTGGTAATAATAAAGATTTTACATTTTTTTTTATATACAGTTTTTCTTGTGTGGGGTGAGGGGACTATTTCATTATCTGTTATTTAATATTAGTCAGTTTCATTATTGTCAAAGATGCTTGATGCAAGTGAGTGTAAAACTTGGATTTATTAATAAAACACTTTTAAAGGCACATTTTATCAATTAAATCAAATAGTTGGAATTATTTTTGCGTGAAAATGGCAAGTATCAGAATTAGATGTGGTATTATGCTAAATTGTTCATTATTAGCCATATGCTGGCCACACTGTCCATTAACAGCACCAGTTGGGCATGTCCAGTATTTTGAGAGCTTAACAATAAGATTATTGCTTAAAAACTGTTGGATAAATTAAATGTTCAGAAAAAAATTGAACATTTTTTGGAAATTTAAAAGAAAATTCGATGCGGGCGGGTAACGGGAAACAAACTATTTGAATTCATTATACACCTATAAGTTGTAAGACGCACTATACGACCCCCGGGAGAGGTGCGTTATGGATGCGTCGTTTTCAACCACATTCTTGACGGAAGGTACGTCAGTGGCAGCTTTTGGTCAGTCACGAAATTGACGAAGTCAATGTTCGTCACTGTACATGAGTTTGTCACAGTGTACATCAGTTTTACGAACAACAAAATACGAACTTTATCATTTAAATATATGCCATACTATACTACCAACCGCATGTTCTAAAATGCCTCAAATCATTCGATCGCCGTGCAAGTATGCAAGAGTTTGGCAAACGGAAAAAAACAAGTAACCGACAGTAGACCAAGAACCTTTTATTTTGAGAGTACTGTCACATAAATACAGGGGATCAGCATTGCGCTATACCATGCAAGCGCAGAACAGTCTAACCACAGTAGAGGTAGGAGGACAGGCCCGTTCACTAGGATCTTTTACGTACAAAATAATCGCCAACGGGGGTGCGTCATATGGTCCGTCAGAATCAACCAATGGTGCGAGGGACTGAGGGTGCGTATATTGTATGACAAAGGCAACAATATAATTGTTTACGCATTTTAATTGTTTAGATACAAAGTTAAATAAATCAAGAGATAAATGATAGATAAATAAATAAGAAGAAAACTATAAACGCATGGGCGGCCTTTATAATTTATAAACATTGATATAACAATGATGTTAATGTTCCATCCACTACACCAACCGTGCTAATTTAACTAAAATTTGGCGAATAATTTATTAATATCTAATTGTATTAATTGGACATTTGCCTCATTAATATTCAGCGAACATGCACCGGGGTCATGGGTTAATAATGCGCTGTGTAATTCTACGTTCCCGGGAAACACTCTGTTCAAAGGCACAAACAGTGGACTTGTGTTGAGCATTTTTTTTTGCAATTCTGAGGTGTGTGGATTCGTGTTTCTTTATCAAATTGGTTAGAAAACCATCCATTATAGAACATCTGAAATTTAAAGTGGACCAATACACCTGGGAAACTATGATGCCAAGGGCATATATTTTGCACGTAAATCCAATACAAAAGTTCAGAAAATCGACCAAAATATGACGTCATGACCATTGCTTCGGGACAAAATGGCGCGGTACCCCCCCCTATAAGGCGGCGTAGTTTAAGCGGCGAAATGGGGGGGGGGGGGGGGGGGGGGGGTGGTGATGGACCGCGGGCGCCGATACGGATGTGACCGGGACGCTTAATTTCTTTCTGCAACTATAACGGGATGCATCCCATTGTATTACTTCGCTACTACGCTTTATTCCGTGTATCGATCTGTTGTCTATTGCATCCCGTTATAGTTGCATAAAGAAAATACGCGACCGGGACGTCCGTAAACGGAGGGGAAAAGGTTGGAGTGGCGGACGGATACAGACGCACGTGGCTCAGAGGCAATGTCGCAAGGGTGGCAGCGGACTGAATCAGAACTTAAATTACACAACAATTTACCATGGTTTCTGTATAAGCAATATACGCAATATTGATAGAACCAAAAAGAGTTTCTATTTTCATGCCTATTAGTTCATTTGAAGTGTCCGAGTACCAAAAGCACCTCAATATATTGTCCTAAAATCACGCAATTGTCTCAATTTTACAACTTCAAAGGTCATGATGAATCAATGTCGCACCGAGCAGTTTAATTCTCACCTGTAACTCTCCTACTCGCCATTTGCCATTATACCGAAGTTATTTACATATCGCCATTGTTTTTAAATGAAGTGAAATTACTTACAATTTACTCTACACTATGAACTCTTTCAATCTTCAGTCCACTTCGTACTATTCCCGTCACACTTCCTTCCTATTTAACACAAAAGATAGTAGGATATTCCCACCAATAGTTAATCTAGCCTATATACAATATAAGGTCATGGCATTCACAGTTGTATGTGTGGATGGACATAACAAGGTTGACCTCACACAGTTAATAATACCCATGCATCACGGCACTCCTACCCCAGGATGTTTAAGAATAAATAATAAACAAATAACTAATCGCTCCTAACCATACAATGGCCCCAATTTCCTAATTTACACAATCCAGCACTGAATCATGATGAAGTGACAATATTTTATAGTGTAATCACCTATCCATAAAACAATGGCCCAATTTACATTCATACAATATTTGTGTGCACTGGTAGAATTTTTAAATCGTAAACGATACTGTTGGCATTGCAAGCCTGAATAGTTGATCGGGAACTGAATTGGAACAATTAATTCAGGATTAAAACCTCAATCCAAAATTAGGCATGAAAATTAGGAACAGCTGGCTTCATTCAACAATCCTAAAATCATAAACAATTTAATATCAGAAAAATGCAACTGCAATTCACAGATGCGTCCAATTATTGAATGACGTTCAATTATTTCTAACGACAAAGTACTCCACGTCAACTATCTCATGCAATTTGACACCGCAAATATTTTTGGAACACACTGTAATGATTCAAAGGCACAGTATGATACAGCGTAATTTTACAAAGCATAATATTTTTGGAATACACTGTAATTTTTCTACCTGCCCAGAATGCACTTTATAAAATAAGTAAACACCAATCGGCATAGCGAGCAGTTTAAGACTCGCTTCTCAAACATCAAAAGAAACCGCCAGGGTTTCTGTTATCGACACGCATTGCGACATTACACACACAGGTTTTTTGATTACATTGCAAAATATGGAACTATAAATCGCGCAAAATGTTTCCAAAAATCAGAATCAGAATTCCATCACTAGCCATCCGCATACTAGAAGTGTTCATTATCACCACAGTGGCATCTTCGGCACCATTTGTCAATCATAAAGAGACATTTTTGGGGTATAAAAATGACCCCGTCATCACCCGATGCATAGAAAATATGAGTTCCCCATACCAAACACACTAGGAAAATACGAAAACCCATTTTTGGTCAAAAAAAATGTGACCTCCCTCAACCTCGCCTGGGAATCACGTCAAAACAGTCCTAAATTTTGAATTTATGAAGTTAACAGGGTATTAATCGTCAACTACAGAAGTTTCTCCAACTTAGCGTGTAAATCCCGGCCTCGTAGCAATATTTTCAAATGTGTGAGAAGCAAATGAAAAATTGAAGAAAAAAAACCCGGAAAAAAACCCTACACTGGCCTAGGGCCTTAAAAGTTGACCACGAAAACGCGTAGAAATCGCTCAAATTACAGAATACATGAATCATAATGATCCTAGAATGTTCTATATACATCTACAGAACTTAACAATGAAAGGATGTTAATCAAAACGTCCAATTTCTACCTAATTCGATGTTTTTCTCTACAGCTCTCCGGGTTTTCTTCACAGCGTACCACGCGTCCAGACAAAAGATGGCGCTGACTAATTACTTAAAACCAATCACACAGGCGCGCATGAAATAATACAAGCGGCGCGTAACAAAATAGATCTTAAGGGGTATTATAACCGCTTGCAATAATTAAATAATTAAAATACGTCCAAAACCTCTACAATAAGCGATTCCCGCTACACAATCAACATCTGCGATGATATTGTGTAATAACTAGAGCGTGTGTGGTCAAATGGAACAGCGGGATTCATGATCACGAGGTTCTGAGTTCTAACCCGCTGTGGTCAACTTTATGTCCTTGGGCAAGATACTTAGTCTAATTGCCTCGTGAACCTAAGCAATATTCGGGGAGCTGTTAAGAACCATAATCTAATTACGAGTACATGTACAGTCTGTGCACTGTTGGCGGGTAGCCGCCTAAGTATAGCGATGAAAAGGGTTCTGATACAAAATGGCAGTGATAATAATTGGCCAAAGGCGCTTTGGGACTTTGCTTGCATTGTGGAAAGCGCTATATAACAACGGTGTATTATTATCATTTTGATTTTTAATGGTGAAATGTCGGCAGGCCAAAAAGGAATCGATTGAGAGTTGGGTCTCTATGAACCTGGTGCAGTTGAGGTTGCAGATGTACATTAATAAACTAACTAAGCAATCCATCGCATCCTTGACAAATATTGGCCCGTTTTATTGACACCTGCTTCATTTGCCTTGTATTAATACCTTCATTATATCCATGAATGTTGAATTAGGTCAAACAAAGTATGTTTGTCTCAGAAGACCGCGCGCGTAGCTTTTAAACTTCGCATTTCAGCGCATAATTTTTTTCCCTCATTTTTTCTTGAACTTTTGAAAATGATGCTCCTTTAAATTTAAAATTATCATTTACAAGTAGAAATTAAATACAGTTCTACAAAATGTGATTTGTTTCTTCTATGGTAGTGTTTAAAATAAACATTCCACAGATCCCGTCTCATGTAAAAAAATAACAGAATAACCAAATAAACTGCATTTCGCAAAGCATTTTATACTTTAGTTTAAAAGAACGAGAAAAACACCGCATTTCGCATTGCCTCTTCTGTAGCTCGAAACAGATTGTTATCACTTGCACGTAGTTCCGTTTTTTTCTAATAAGAAATACAACCCTCTCTCCTCCTAACTATTTATTACGTACATTAACAAGAGAACTCCTTTCCTAGATACACCCCGTCGTAAGGGTGCATCAATACAAGTATTTTTTGAATGACACTGTAGCCATTCTCTAAGTCGGGCATCAGTATTTTGTGTCCCCTTTGCCGATAAATTGCCCTTAATTAACTCTGAATCCCTTCCCTTTACGTTGTTGCGTGTGACGCGTTATGCCCATGTGCACACTTGTTTTCCAAGCGCGATTTAGGCAAGTTTGTGTGACGTTCAAAAACAAATAATCGAACCCGAAGTTTGTCTCATTATAGTGAACAAATCTGTGTTATACGCCAATTGTAAATCCTTTCTTTTTAGATTAGGTCGTTTCGATGCTAGGACATAGTACTAACTTGCTTTAATGTCAACATGTGTTACGCATCGTAGGTAGACTCGGACCCACATGCACCTGAAATGCTGTACTTTACGTTCATGACCTTTCGAATCCTGTATCACTTGCACAGCGCGCGGAGTCTTTTCATTCGCCACTCTTGGTAGGTAGTCGTTTAAACCCCCCCCCCCCCCCCCCCCCCCCCCCCCCCCCCCCATCCCGTAAACGTACCTGTTGGGCCGTTTTCTCGTACTAAACACAGTTTTAGCTTTAAACCGTGACTAACTAAAATTGTGTTTAAATTCTATTGGGTAACCATAGATATCGACCGATAATGCACTTGTATTTAACTACACAATCTGCACGTACGTCAGCATGCACCGGGCACGGCTGAGTAATCATTCAAGGCGTACAATTGGTGCACGAGCTGTTAGTTAAACTACCCCCATAACTAGCACTGAATCATAGCTCTCTGTCTAGGTACTATGAAATACAAACATCTGAGTCGGGTGCGGACATTTTCATCAATATTTTTCAAATTTTGAATACAATTCGTCAATTCGTACTGGCTTGAATTTTGATCGCACTATTCCCGCTACTGTAAAGCAATAACGCCGACTATCTATGCTTGTTTTGGTAGCTACTCCATACCCATGTTTAAAGTTGGACACTTTTCAGTATAAGGTAGACGCTCGTTTAAATAAAGAAGTTTTCGAGAATTGCGTTTAGTTAAACGATGTGCTTAAAGTCAATGTTAAACGCGTGTTTAGCTTAAAACCGCGTTTAAAAACATAAGAAAATACGGCCCTGTTAGTGTATAATAGATTAATTAAAATGATGTCAATGACAGTCATCAAGTGAACAGGTGTTAGGCTGTCTTCTATGAAGAATTTGCCACTGTGGGCCTCTCTCTTTAACGCCTTTGCGTCGTGTTCCTTTATCAGGGCAATGCCCGAGTAAAGTACTCGACAAAGACGACACAAACGGCGTAGAAGATTGGAGAAGCACATAAGCCGTATAATACCCTAAATAAAACACGTCATGATAGAAGAGCTCATGACTTCAAGAAAATGTATGACATCTACATGTAGCTACACCGAGTTCAACGCACGAGCATCCAGAGTAAAAAGAGTCTATGATTCGATGTATGGTTATATTTCAGGAGTCAACGTAACAAGTCGGGAGCCAAGAATATTGATTTTGAAGCTCCGTATTTTGTTTATCTTTTCGGAAAAGAAAAAGGACATTATGTTCTTTTAATTCCATAAACGTGCTGTACTTCTAAAATACAAGATTGATTCGTCAAAGTTTAACACTGTACGACCCGAAAGAGATGTAGGCAGACGGAAAGAACTCGTTTTTAATTAGAAAAGATGTCAAAACCATGTATTGGTTATACGTCAACAAAACTAGCTTCAGTAAGTCGCCGTTGATTTTATGCATATAGAATACATATTAAGCATTTTGTCTCGTTTGCTTCAGACTGAAATTTGCCGGGGAAATTTGGTTGAGCAAGGAGTTCCTAAATTACTTCACCTTTTGGTAAATTTTGATAAATCAATTTGAAGAGCAATCGGATTAAAACATGCTGAAGTTCAACTTTTTTTCAAAGACGATTAGGCCTAATAGGAAATCCAATATTGAAACATTGAAACAAATAATCCCTTTAAAGGTAATCTTTACATGTTCAATAGCTAGCATTGGCATTGACATTCTTGGATGATTCCGATGAGCAGAACAATACGTGGCACTGACCTGGGAATACATACAAGTAAATTAAGTTTGCATAGTTGGACGGAAGACACTTTCAATACGATTTTGATTTTAATGGTCGTTGATGGATTCACGGGTTATAAGATTACGTAAATCTATCAGTGAATTTCAGCCACGTAAGTCTTTTTTTATAATTTGACATTTAGGCCTTATCCATCTTTATAATATAATCTCATAAAAAACTACCGTGAATTTCATCATAGAATTGTTCAAGTCTTTCCTACATCACCCTGCCCCTTTTCGTCATTTTATTCCCCCCCGTTTTCGTAATTTGTTTTATTTATTTCATTGTTTCTTCATAGCACAATTTACCCCGGAATGTTCAGGGTTATTTATGATAGTCACAATGTTGACAACCTGTCATCCTACAATAATTATTGTCAATCTTGTCAGACAGTTGCTACCTTTGGGATGCACCTTTTCGTTTGTTAACATGCCATGTGGGGAAAAACTTGTTGTAATAATATTTGGTTATATATATATTAAAGAGAACACCATGGCACTCCTCATGCCTAGGCATATCATTAATAGTGTGGTTTGAGAGTCGTTGTATGAATAAATTCAACATTTGAAGTTACATATATTTTCGGACACTCCGTAGTACGGTTTCGAGTATGATTATTATCGGAGTATAAGAATCGATATAGTTTCTTTAGAGGAGATGCGTGTTTTTAAAATAAGTCCGATATGAAATTCTGCAAATTAGAAGTATGTACAAGTAGAAAGATTGGTAATGTTTTGGCTATGCAAGCTTTAGTGTTTGAGAGGTTTTATCGAATTTAACAGTGGTTTGAGATATATATTTGTCAACCATAATGTTAAACTTAATTCTGACTGGTTCCGCAAAATTCAGACGGAATAACATTTTTGTATTAAGATTGAATATATTTAAATAATAGAATGAGTGTCTTTGTAGCCAAGCAGAACTGAATATAAATATGTTTGTAACATGATTCGAACTAGTCCATTTGAAGAGGTTTCACACAATGTTCATTGGGCCTACATTTTTAAACAATGCAGATGTTCATATTGCTGTGTGCAGCCTCCATTTATGTAGAAGAGACGCTCATAATGATCCTCAATTCATATAGAAGAGAAGGTGTTCACAGTATTGAAATATCATGAAACGGGAAGCCACGCTAAAGTCATCAGAGAGTTTGCCATTCATTTCCGAAACAAAAAGACAATGTAACAACAAGAACATTCAAAGGCCAATTTATTTGCTCTCTGCCAGTTGATTCTTCTGTTCTTTGGATATGAATATTATTTTGACAAAAACGTGCAACATTATTTTAATATAAAGAGTTTGATCTGGCAATGACCTTAACTGGTTCATCTTTGTTTTTCAGTCTTTTTTATAAAACAATTCTGGCCAAATGACTACCCCGACGTTTCAAGACAGCTATATTGCCATGGATAGCCCAAATGTTAGGACAGTTTTGATAGTATATTTTTGACGCTCACAATGATGCATTCTTTCTGTAAAAGTAGCACAACGTAAATTGTTGGTAGCTTGATAAACTGGGTATACAGGGTGAGTCAAATATTCAGGTCCCGTTTTTAGACAATCAGGAAAAATCCTTTTTGTTAAAAATTGGCAAATTCTTCATTGTTTATAAGAGTAAAAATACTTCTTCATAATTGGTGAAATTTTCAAGACAATAACTTAATCCAGACCATAATTACAAAATATTAATGAAAAAGCGCGAAATCCAACGTGTTCCAAATATACCCCATTTTCCGTTAAACCCTTGCATTCATAGAGGTACCTTGGAAGTTGGTACAGATTAAACTTCACAGAACTTGGGAAATGCACATATCTCCTTTGGAATAACCTCAATATTTTGACTCACCATTGTATCTCAGGATTGACAAAACCAAATCAGATGAAATAAACGGCATCTGAAAGTTAAGACTGTCCGGCATCGTTCAGTGTGTATAAACCTATTACACAACACATGAGATCTTCATGGTAAACAAGTTGCGCAAACACGTGCACCCTTTCTTAGGGACACCCTATACATGTGTATGTACACTGTACATACCACGGGAATCAGAGCCTTGGGGTATTGTATCAAAAGCAACGTTAATAGGCTTGGGATCATATACATGTATATCTTTACTATTAGATACACCGCATCATTTTAAAATTCATTGGCTTAAAATAATCGATGTCGTCACATTTCTTTACCTCCCCAACGGTCCAGTTGCCTGATTGCGAACTTCACCAATTGTGGAAGACGTACTACCTACAAAGGTAAGTTCCACCCTGAGATACGGATATAGATTTTATTACTAGGTCTTTATTATAAAATACATGATAAATAAACATATATAAAATATTACATTTAAAAATAAAAAAATCGGACACATACCTTCTATGTGTCATTATAAAATGTGGTCACGAAACGAAACGAAACAAAAGAAAGTTAAACAACCCCACCCCAAGAAAAAAAATCCAACAACAAAAGAACACACCCACCAATACAAACAAGAAAAACAACAACAAACTAAACGAAACAAAAACGTGTTTATATCTCTGAAATGTCCATGGGTAAATATCAGTCTTGAACGGAAGACTGACACAAAATGGAGTGTTTTCATTGATTCAATGATGATATTTCCCTCAAAACAAATATTCAAGCAATGATAATGTGCAATATAAGACACTTGAATAACTTATACCTAAACAGGGTGTGGGTTCGAGTCCCGTTGCGGTCATCGTGTTTTGCCCTTGGGCATAGCACTTGCCAGGCGTTTGCCTCTATTCACCCAGGTATATAATTGGGTACCGGTATTAACTAATGTTGGGAAGGTAAAACAGACTCGTCAAGCTCGCTGTGCGGAAGCAGTGACGAACCCTCGGGGCGTATCCCAACAGCTACAATTACAAGGAGGAGTCTGGCCCAAAGAGAGGTGTGCATTCCACGCCCTAAATACCATGCCCTAAATGTTGACTTATATGATACCACTTCTCTTATAATGAAGATGGACCACATTTGCATACTGATTTGAATATGTTGAGCCTTCCATCGATAACATTGTCATACAGGGTATCCTCTTAGCATATGAATTGTCAACATATCGGCCCCCATTGGCGAAATATTGATGGCTCCGAAAGTTACTTTGCATCATACTGAAAACCAATTGGTATATTGACACTCGGGTCTAGCCACACGATACTGTCAGGGTATGATTTGATTCATGTATCCGAACTCCTTCAACTTACGCAAATATCTACTAAACCTTCCTTCAAACTGAATTGTTCGAGAAAAAAAACATTGACGCCCTGCACAACATATCGTCGGTGGTGTTACGTAGTGACGTACTGTGCCGTAAGTCACTATTTTAACACAATATTGTTATTAGTGTTTTTTGTACACAAAATCAATTATTATTACTATTAGTGGCTTTGGGACTTTATACAAATAATTAGGAAAACAGTTTTCAAAACAATAGACTATACATTACAAACAGGACCTAATTTTATCATACGTCACTATGTTATACCACTGACGACATGACTTGTTTGTAGTCCAATGTACGGATGGAGGTGGTGTTGAATTACCTTATCGTACTATTAGAGAAAAGTTGTTTGTTTCAAGAAATACAATCTCTCCGATCAGATGTCCACAAATAACAGCTTTAATCAAATAGCTTGCCACACGTGTATCTAGATTTTCTACTTAACTCATGATGAATTTCATTTCTATATAATCACTATGGACTCATTCCATTTCCTGTTGTTGCCATCGTTTGACTGTAAGGGACAAAATCCTTTTTTAGAAAGGTCATCAAATCCTTCTTTGAACAAGATTTACGAAGAATTTCAAACAAAATGTAACATTTCACACACTATGGTTGATATACTGAAAGAAAAACAACAACTTGTTTTCCCAAATTTGCCAATGTATGCACTGAAAAATAATTTGGTGTCATTTTGACACTAAAATAAGTGTCAAAAAATGGGTCCTCAGTTGGCCACCTAAAGGTGTCAAATTGACACCATTATGGGTGTAAACTATGACACCTTTGGGTGTCATATTCATTTTGACACCTAGGGTGGTTACCTGAGGACCCATTTTCGAAAATGTCATTACACCCCAAATGGGGTGTAAAATTGACTCTCTTAAGTGTCATATTGAGATACATTTACACCCTAATTGGGGTGTAATTTTTGGAAATGGGAAAATGAGTATTTGCCACCTCTAGCACATGTTTACCAGCCGGTAAGACTGGTAAGTACCGATCTGCTCCATTTCCAGACATTTTTGATAATAATTATGATACAATTAGGGTAATGTAAGACGTCCGTATGAAAAAGACGACCACTGAGCCAGATGAATCGGGCTATATGTAATGTTGCACGTATCATCGTATGCATGCATGACGAACACACAGAGAGTACTAGTCCATGCACTGACACACAGTCCAAAATGAGTCCTGACACAACAGGCTAACAAAATGCTAGTCTCTGACTATGAAATTGTAATTTATTTCATCAGTTTAATAGTTGGCGCAATATTAAACAACATGAACAAGGCTTAGGCCTACATTACGCTAATTGTATCATAATTATTATCAAAACACTCTGGAAATGGAGCAGATCGGTACTTACCAGTCTTACCGGCTCGTAACATGCGGACAAAATGGCGACGAGAACTCTTTTGCGTGCCAAGGCGCATGCGTTGATATGTTGATAGACGCCCAATTTGGTGTCAGAATTACACCAATTGGTGTCATGCTGCTTCGACACCTCTAAAAACCGTGAGCTTTCCCGCCAACTATTGACGCCCTTGGAGTTATTTCAATTAATCTGACACCAGTTTTGGTGTAAATCACTAAATGATCACTGAAAGGTGTCCGTCGGACATTTAACGGTGTCACCTTAAATTATGTGCAAACCCATATCATTGACGATTACACCAATTTTGGAGTCAAAATAACACCTTTGTAGTAGAGTCATTATCATGGATTTCGTGACCATTTCTTGATACCTTAGTTTCTTAGTGAATTTGTCAACTAGAACAATTTTAAGAGAAAATGAGCTCCCATGCACCTCTCAAAAGTTACGGGAATGTTCTTTTATAGCGCAAATTTCAAAATGGCCGCCATACAGGGGCCCAAAAATTCAAATGGCTTTAATTAAGCTAAAAAGCACACCAAATTGTTCGGCTGAGCACAAGGATTCCGAAAAAGTATAGTTTGCCCTACTTCCGATGTTTGGTTAACGAGTTTTCGGGTAAAATCGTTGACCTTTGCATATGGGGTTAAAATTTAAACTTGCTCCGATTTTGAAAAACAATATCTCATATTGTTCGTATGATCACAAGGATTCCAGAAATAGGTTTTTTTTTACCACCGGGAGTATTTTGTGTAGGTCAAAAGGTCAAGGTACACTGACCTATATAGAATCTGATCTTTTGACCCCTTTATAAAAATTGGATGTGAAGGTTTGTTTACTAGTGTAACGCGCCCTCTACTTTATGTGATTTTTAAACCCTGATATCTCGAAACCTGTTAAAGCGCAAACTTGTGATACCGTTCTGACTATAACTCAAAAACAAAATTCCGGATTTGAATACTATTTGGTATACATATTAAGCCTATAAAGGGCTACAAAATCATGGAGCCCGATTTAAAAAAATCTTTTCCAAATTTCAAAATTGGTCGGTTTCTGGATGCCATAGCAATGATCGGAAACTGCCTGCTGGCGGAAAAGATTTTCTAACAAGAGTTCACATGTCATTATTGAAGCAGTAATGCCCGATGGCCATGTTTGTTCACTATAATCATGATAATACCCTATCTGTTATAAAAATGTATGGAAGAAAAAATATCGACTCTGGTTTAATCATTTTCCTCAAGTGGATCTGCAGTAGACCTTTTCTTTTGAATCAAAATATAGATCGAATCACATGGAACTGGTAAACAGCTTCAAAAATATGTTTCTAAATAAGGTTTATCGCAAATAGATCAAATCAATTGATTATCCTTCTCTGATGCATTGTGGGCTCGCAAAGTGTACACATTCTTACCAAATTTGTACACTTTGCGAGCCCACAATCCATCAGAAAAGGATAATCAATTGACTTTTACCTATTTGCGATAAACCTTATCATCTGTTATTGTGTATCGTCAATTCCCCTTGAGTTCAACCTACTCAATATTTCCCATTCGATAACACAAGCTTGGGAACCAATACAATCGTCCATGACGGTTTTTACCATGATTAAGTTGCTACTTAAGTGTTGATGTATTTCCTAAGAGACTTTGACGTCTCGGCAATAATTGCCTTTTAATCTCGATATCAACAATATCTACACAAATTATCCTTTGACCAGTGTATTGAGGATGGGGTTAATTCATTTGATAGTAAGCTTAATCTTGTTATTGTCAAAGTTGTTATTTTGTTTATAGTTTTATACTGAATATTATTATGATTTTGCAATATGTTTTGTTACCCAAAAGGTTACCATGCGACTTATCACAAAACGTCTTCCCCATTATAAAAAAGAAGAAAAAAGAGATGAAAAAAAAGAACAAGAGATACGAAAATCCGATGGTTATAAAATTATTATCGGATAGTATTGCCGGTATGTGGCCTTCTTTTAATGTACACTCCAGATATTGAGTTCAGTCAGCCTATGTTATTATTTGTATGGGGACTGTTTCCTAAGGTATGGGCAATCTAACATATTTCCTCATGTAATACCATAAGATATGATAGATAGGACATATTATTAATACGAGTAAATCGAGTGATTGAATAGATATATTAGTGTTGCTATAATGCCTACAGCTTTTCAATTTCCTTAAATCTCGTATGAAGTAATTATAGCCATATGCTGTCTAGTCATTATCTTTGATAAACCACCTGCCAGGACAAATAACCAGTCACTACCCCTCGTAAAGAAATGGAACATGTTATTAAAAGACATTTAGTCAAATTGTTTGATACACTTTATGTAACCAAGTAATGTGATGATCATTAATAACAACATGAAACGTCAAAACACATCAAATAAAAGTCCCCGTAAATTATAATGGTTAGTAATGGAATATGAGAGGGTATTAACGACCATGTAGGTGCACTACACTAAACGGGTTATCCCCTACCCTTAAAGAGGTATTTAAAACTAGAATCGGAAAGTATGCATGACACAATCCTCAATTTAAAAGACTTGACAGTAAAAACAATTGCGTAAATGCCTAGGATTTTTGATTAATTATGATTAGTGGGACATCACCTACAGACACACTGCCTATAAGATGTGAATATCATCTAGGTAAATTTTGAGAGATCTTTCAAATTTGTGTTTTTTACTGGAAACATTGGCGATGATTACAGTGACATTTCTAAGCTCGTCAGATATGTAGTATCTTCATGGCCGTCTTTTGGGAAAATCGAGCAGGCTACCCTACCTATAATCAAGGTCCCATTTCGCAATTTAGTGGTCTAAAAGGTTCAATTGGGGGATCATCCGACTATGTGTGTTACGTGTGTTTTCCATTTTTCTTCTTCATTTTTGAGTGACCGTAACATCACCGCCCTGCGAACGGGCGCAAAACGGGTTCGCCGTCTTTATACCGTCCTCAGAACTGTCAAAATTCCTGCCGGGCGTGGATAGCCGGCAATGTCCCCGGCAACGTGTTCAACGGACGGGAAACGGCCCACCGTGTGTCCTCCAAGTGTGCCGCCGACTGCACCAATTTGTCACACGGTAAGGGGCCGGCCAGCTCACACGGATACATGTGACTAATATATACAGAGATTCCCGGAATGTGAGTGAAGCGGCGAGCTTGAGCACTTAAGTTATAAAGAGGGTTTGATGACGTTATCAAGGCGGTTCGGCCATTACCCAGGCGTTCTTGTCGCTTACCCGGGGGTAGGGTAAGCCGTCAAAGTCCGATAGTAGGGGGGGGGGGGGGGGTGCCACCTTACAATTTTTTTTAATCGCCATTTTGAAAAAAATATTTCAACCTTGATGCGTGCATTGAACCATAAAATGTTGGTTGTCAGTGTAAAGCGTTGTTAATCTAGATTATTCCCCCAAAAAATGAAAGTAATCGACTGAAGATTAAGCAAACTGTGGTAAGTTTTGTATACTGACCGCCACTTTTCGCCATTCCTATGGGATTTAAACACAGTAAAATTGGTTTTACTAAATGGTCATTATCACTTACATTAATTGTCAAAATGCTCCTGATAAATCATTCTTTCACTCTGGGATAAGTAGTTAATCGTCTGATACCGAGGTGTCAAATGAAAAGGCAAATCAGAATACACCAATGGAAAAAATGGTTCTAAAGTTGTCCTGCCAGGAGAACCCTTGAAGGTTCTTTAAAGAACCAAAAATAGTTCCCCAAACATGATACAGAACCATTGTTGGTTGATACAGAACCATTTTTGGTTCTAGTTTTCAAGAACCTGTTTTGACGGTTCTATAAAGAACCTCTCTCTTGAACCTTCAAAAGAGGTTCTTGAAAATTGAAGAACCTCAAAAAGTTCTTCATATAACCAAAAATGGTTCTGTATCAACCAAAAATGGTTCTGTAGCACGTTTGGGGAACTGTTTTTGGTTCTTTATATAACCTTTAAGGGTTCTCCTGGCAGGACAAAAAAGGGTTCTTTAATTTCTTAGAGTGAACAAGCATCAGTGACTGCATCACCAGTCAACCTTCTAGAAGTGGAGGCACGTGTCAGAGCCGAAGTGATATCCCTGCGGCGCAACAGTGCTCTATATCATCATGCTGCAGTAATATTCATTTCTTAACTGTGTAAATCCCATAGGAATGGCGAAAAACGCGGACAGTTTACATAGCGTGCCGCAGTTTGCCTATTTTTCAGTCGATTACTTTCATTTTTTGGGAGGATAAACTAGATTAACAACGCTTTATACAAACAACAACTCAATGCACGCATCAAGGTCAAATGAAATTAACTTAGGGATCGTATCAGAATTGATATGACATCATTATACACGTCTTGGAATGGGCTGTAATGTATTTATGCCTGTGATATCACTTACTATGACGACAACCTATTCATTGAAATTGTCTTATTTCGAAACCAACCGACTGTATTACCTTGTCCAGTCAAAAACCCATCAAATCGAAACAGATTACGACATTAAAACTAGTTCAGATTTAACAAGTATATAATGTCTGACGTTCCCTTATTATGTGATATTATCATGACATAATCTGAAGTGTTTTGCAATCCAATGCGTCAATGATCTAAGATCTACGATTGGTGAATTCTCTAATTCAATGACACCCCGTTATTGTTTCAACACCTGTAGCGATCTATGTTTATAACATGTGGTCGGATAAATTGTCATCCATGAATAACGCCACAATTCAACACAGCTGAACTTTTAGGTGATGAAAAAAAATAACAGAGGGTGGTTGCTATTATGTTTCAAATTTCAAATTTCCAAGGGATGTGATGGGGCAACTGGTCCGAAATGAAGGCTTTTGTAATTGTATGGGCATACTGCTTTCTTTTGAACAGTACGACTTATGTTGTAACTTGACATATATCCTTACCTTCTACATTCCAAAACATTTCCAACTTTAGGGTATTTACACATGTGATATTCTCCAGATCTTTGAAGCCACCTCCTTGAGTGACTTATTGAAAATTCACAGAAAGTATGGGCGATTTATGAAGATGGGTTTAGATCATGTTTAATGTACTTTAAATGATTGATATATATGCAACACACTATATAAATACATGCAGTACTGTCATCGCAAGATGTTAAGTACATATTGCATTTGATGGGTGCTATTTTGTAGTGTGCCCAAGGACTTTCAGAAATATGATTAAAACCATAGGTTGTGGTTGTAACGACCGTAAAATGGCGCATGTTGATAACTTGGGACATTGGTGGCTTGGATTTGCGATCAGTATTATCATTTAATGAATGCTTCAACTTACATCATTATCAAGGGTATTCATTAAGTAGAGCTACTAGTTTATGAATTTGCAAAAAAAAAGGTATACCGTTTCTTATTTTATCAAAAGACACTCGTCTACTTGTAGCTAAGACCCGAACGCCGTAATAATTGTAATTTTAAAGATACTCGCTGGCTACAGAAAACTGTGTAATGGCTTAAAACAAAAATGCAATTTTTCCTTTTTTCTTGAAATGTCTTGGAGGTATTAATTATAATGACAAATGGTGATATTTAAAAACATTTTTACGTACAATGGAGGTATTACTTATAATGACAAATGGTGATATTTTAAAAACATTTTTACGTACAATTTAATACGTCACAGGCGTGCTTGGATAATGTTTCATTTCGACAAAGTGCTGAGTCATTTTTTGGGCAAGTGGTCGAAAGGGGTTTTGGGCAACTGGTCCACCTTCAAAGATTTAATCAAAATTGTAAAATTCATTTTGAAAAATAGTTGTTATGTCAATATAACATGACTCGGAATTGAAATGTGAATAGAATATGCAATATTTCACATTCTTTCTAATTCTTAGACATTTTAGGGCATTATGGGTCTAATACAACTATTTCTGCTATTGAATGATTACGATATGACATGAACTTGCTTTAGAATGGTTTAAAACCTCGGTATTATAAATTATATCTTTATTATATTTTGAATGGTGTCTGTAAAAGATATTTGTAAGTACGAAATATCATGATTTATGTATTTTATTCACTGCTTTTTGTGTATATTAACCGTTGGGTCATCATTATCGTATTGACTGACTTCGACTGTAACATAAAGAGCTGGCTAAATATCAACATGGTTTATTATAAGTACTAAGTGATGATTATATGAATTAAATAAAATCGTTAACGAAAGGAGTATATATAGAAAAATGTATGGGGCATCTGAATATCACAACCATGTAACCATTTAACTAGGTTCATACCGTTTTGTCTTAAAAAAGAGCAGTCGTTTTCGTGCATTTCGCTTGCTGTATACACCATTAGTATTACTGCTATTTACGTTTACCACGACAACTGTATAAAACATGGGTTTCATGAGACATGTATCCCTTTTACACGTTAAATAATATGTAAATGTGTTTGTAAAGAAAATACTGCCTAGTTTCCGTGTTGTCAATCACTGATTTCTGTGTATTCTAACCTTTGGAACATAGAGGACCAGTTGCCCCAATAATGGGTAACTGGTCCGTGCCAAGTAAAGTTTTCAGTTAGTGGTAATTGGCCTTTTCTTTAGATATGTTTTAACATTGATTATATATATGTTAACAGTTACATGGGTGATATTTTCATAGCAATTCCATAAATATTAACACAAGCTTTAATCTTTTATATCATGAAATATGCTTAACCGGATCAGTTGCCCCATCCTCCCCTAAACTAATTGTTTATGACAATTAAACTATCAGAAAAATGGGTCACATTTAGAGGGAACATCATTCTTCGCCAGCGTTGGTGTCAAAACCGGGCCGCTAGTGTGAAAGTCAGACACCTACCTGATTACGCCGACGGGTCAGCTTGAAAAGGTTAACTTTTGCGAGACCATTTGATAACCCGCCAGATCATGCCACGAGCATTGACGAGGTAGACCCGTCAGGCACACGTCCAGCAGTAAGCAGTTGTAGTAATTTATGACGGGAAAGGTAAGTGTTAAAAAGACAAACCTTTTAAGATAATCTCGTTCTACACTCTTTTATCTAAACCACGACGATCTGAATGTTCCTACAGGGTAAATAGAAAGAATGTACTCATCTTTGCGATTTTATTCTAAAAAATCTATGCACAAATGGCTATGATTATTTTGCAGAGAGACTGTGTCATTTTACTTTCAAGACTTGATACATATTAATGCTCGTTCATCTGGTGCCCATGTAAACTGTGGTATAGTGGGTATCAAAGTAGGATGACAGGGTTCGAGTCCGTGTATTTTCAATGTCTCTGTTAATTTATTCACGCCAGTTTGTCCGAATCTATATATTATTTATTTAATTATTTTAATTAAGTCGGCTGGAATCATTTGCTCGATCCTCGCGTGTATTTAATTGAGTTTTGCTAGTCATAGATTATGCAAGATTTATGCATATTATTAGTTATCCACTGTTTGATAACGCAATACGGGAAGATACCTATGGTTGGGTGCCATATCACATGAGGCCGGAGGCCGAATGTGATATGGCACCCAACCATAGGTATCGACCGTATTGCGTTATCAAACAGGGGATAACGAATTTATCACTTAGGAAATCCCCAATATATCCTGTACATGTATGTGCTACCAGGACGATATATCCTGTATTGCGTTGTTGGCAGATTGCTACCAGGACGATATATCCTGTATTGCGTTGTTGGCAGAATAACAGCTCTGATTGGTTAAATAGAGATTTGGGTCGATCCATTATCATTTTCAGGGGTTGGTGGTAGTGGTGATGGGTGGATAGGGTAGCGGTAGGTTTTGGATTATGGGTTGGAATGGGGGTAAACATGCCTTTTTGGTGGTTCCCATGTAATGTTGGTGGTTCCCAGTGTTTTGGGCTCCAATTTGGTTAAGTGTTCAAGAAATATATGTTGGGAGGGGGTATATGGTGAATAAGGAGGGGGTTGAAAAATTCTCTTTTTTGGTGGTTCCTAGTGTTATTTTGGTGGTTTCCAGTCTTTGGGTTTCAAGTTGTTTAAGTGTTCAAGAAATATATGTTGGGTGGAGGTCTATGATGAATTAGGAGGGGGGTAGATAAATTGTCCTTTTTGGTGGTTTCCAGTGTTATTTTGGTGGTTTCCAGTGTTTGGGGTTCCAAGTTGTTTAAGTACCCAATAACATAGTTTTGGGTTGTGCTAGGATGTGGTGTATTAGGAGGTTGGGTTGAATAAATTATATGTGGTATTGCGTAGTAGCTTCTGATTGGATTATCAAGTTTTTGATTGATCCATTATCATTTGAGGGGTTAAAACCATAAGATTTGTTAGGGGTTGGCATTTGTGGATGGGTACACATGTGGTTATTGGTGTTGGGTTATGGAAGGGCGGTAGGAGATGGAGGATTGACAAATATTATATTTTGGTGGTTCCCAGTGTCATTTTGGTTGTTCCCAGTGTCTCAAACACTAGGAACCACCAAGATGTCACTGGGAACCATCACAAAATGCTATTTTGTCAACAACCCCCTTTTTATTCACCACAACCCCCCCATATATACTGATTAAGCACTTAAACAACTCGGAACCTAAAACACTGGGAACCACCAAAATGGGCCATTTTGACAATCTATCCCCTCCTCATTCATCACATCCCAGCCCAATCCAACAAATATATTTATTGAGCAATTACACAACTTGGAACCCAAAACACTGGGAACCACCAAAATAACATGGGAACCACCTAAAAACATGTTGTCAACCCATCCCTTCCTTATTCACTATACACCCTAGCACAACTCCTAACATATATTTATTGAGCACTTAAACATCCCGGAACCCAAAACACTGGGAACCGCCAACATGACACTGGGAACCACCAAAACAAGGCAATTTTGTCAACTCACCCCCTTCCTTATTCACCACACCCCAGCCCAACCCCCTAAACATATTTATTGAGCACTAAAAACATATCAGAACCCAAAACACTGGGAACCACCAAAATGACAACTGGAACCACCAAAAAGACAGGTCAACCCCCACATCCCCTACCCCCACCCCCTTCCCCTCGCACCCATGATAACCCAACACCTACGGCCACCCTATCCATCACCACCACCACCACCACTAACCCCTAAAAATGATAATGGATCAACCCAAATCTCTATTTAACCAATCAGAGCTGTTTTTCAACCAACAACGCAATACCAAATATATTGCGTTGTTGGAACAGCTGATTACAACGCAATACGCTTATATATTGCGTGGTTGCTAAATGGCTATGTACCAATCAGATTACAGCATTTGTATCTATTTATAGCTACTAAGTGATAAAGGCCAATATACCGTAATCGTTAATATATAAAAGTATTATATATAATGTTCATTGATCACAAAATGTCCCTCAAAATTATTTATGTCAAGTGCACTTGAATCTGTCAATTGATTGGTATATACAGGGTGACCCCAAAAATGTTTACACTCCGGGCACATAAGATATCTTAAAAGGACAGGAACACACGGATAGTGATGTATTATGACGGCTGAGTAAATAATCTTTCATTTCCATTTTATTGCGTTCCAATTGGTTATTTAGAATGGGAGATATGCTTCAGCAAACATGAGGAAGCAACATCGGCTCGGTCCAATTTGCATTAATTACAACTATGATTACGAACTTGTAAGAATGCCAAAAACATTATTGTGCAGTAATTCAAAAGTAACAATACCATTGCAACATTTAATCATAAGTTAGAATGTATCGATTATAATTACGTGCAAATGATTTATTGGTTTATGGTTAATTTCAGTGCAATACTTGTTTTATTTCAGTGCAATATTAGTTAATTTATTTAATTGGATGGACCATTTCAACAAAGAACATGAAATGTTTCAATTTCAATTTTAAAGACTGCTTTACTGACAGCTACCCATTGCACATGGAAAAAGAGTATAGAACTTGAACTCATGACAAAATACCTATATAATTTATGTGGAATATATTTATTTATGTCTTTTAA
Source organism: Ophiura sarsii (assembly GCA_035610835.1). Taxonomy (NCBI): domain Eukaryota; kingdom Metazoa; phylum Echinodermata; class Ophiuroidea; order Amphilepidida; family Ophiuridae; genus Ophiura; species Ophiura sarsii. Next base: position 8,472,233 of record CM069456.1, on the reverse strand, counting down.
GCTTGAAAAGAACAAAGAAGAGAAGAAAAAATGTGTGTGTGTGTGACTTAATCATGTTGCTTCTTGCCTATCCCAGTATCTGGGACCTAAAGAGCACTTTTTCGTACATTGTAGTCCTTCAGATTCCAAATCTGTCCACTTAATGTTGTGGCATTCTTCCTTTCTTTGTTCTTTAAGCTGGTGATGTCTCCAGAATAGCGTAATTTGAAATTATATCATGATGGGCTTGATTTCAACCATGTGATAGGTTTTTCTATTATTATGGCAGGAAAAAGAAATAATGTGATATCATGATATAAAACAAATATGGAATGCTGTTTGTTTGTGCAATAGTAAAAGTATATCACTCGATCCAATATGGATTATTCCATTACACTCGGCTTTGCCTCGAGCATGCAATGGACAAATCCAAATTTGACCTTGTGATATAGTTTGTACTATCACACTCTCGGGCATTCAATATTTGTATACTTTTACGTGTAAGTCCTACATAAGTTTCCTTGTTTATGTTATCCTGACGGGTGACCGTGGCCTGATATCACACCAGTAGTGAGGCATTTCCCATCTAGTGGGCACTGCCGATTAAATATGTAAATACAGCATTACTTTTTGGTAAATCCACATCATCTTATAAGAAACAACCGTTTAGATTAAAATACAAATACGTTGAAGCTAGCAATATTTAGCGAGCACTTATAAAATGTATACGTTTTCGTTTAAAAATAGATTTTATACTCAACGGAATCACCCTCTATGCAAAATCTACCAACTCAAGATATCTTAGGGCCTTATTGTGAAAACCATTTTGAAAGAATGTTGACGCACTGAAAATTCGTTCTATGCTTTTTTTCTTCTGAAAATAGCGTCACGACATAACTAAAAAAAGAAGAACATGATAGATTGCGCTTTCAATGTACATTACTTAAGACATTATTCTTAAGTCAATACTTGTGAACACTTTTATTATTATCCAGTGTCTGAGTTTGAATGTCATTGGTCATTAACATCACTGTCATGCGGGCATACCATCGTATTTAAAGTGCTCTAAGCTATAAGTAATAAAGGTTATAACAATATGTTTCCCTACTAGCAAAGCTTACGAAACATGACAGCAGTGTGAGATAAAAGCTTTTTAATTCCAAATCCTGTTTACATTTATGTTAGCAGGCATAGGAATAATTTACATTCAAAAGAACCAAAAAGCAAAACAATAGCAACTTAACGCTCTTTTTTCGAACAAAATGTTTTCTTAATTTAAGAAACTAAATATGTGCATTGATCGAGTGTTTTATTCTTTGTGACGCGTCATTTTGTTAGATCAGTCGAAAAATAATGCGCTGTACTTTAATTAATGGCCATGCGTTTTAAGTTGGGCCGGTATCGTGTGACGAACTTAAAATTGGTGAATATCGCGTGTATTTCCATTTGAATGGCGTTAACTTTTCTAAACTAGGCATTACCCCCACAAAAGTATACATTTTCTTGACTAAAATTGTCTTAGGAGTTCAAAAATGTACTTAAAATGAACATAGGATGTACCCCTAGAAGGTTATGAATTTGAAAAGGTCAACAATTTATGAAAAAAATCTGCTGAGAAAAAAAAAATATGAACAAAATTCTGCATAACCTACAAGGTCAATTATTGCAGATTTGAATTCCTGACAGTTAAAGCTTTCCAAGCGTATATAACTTTCTATATCTAGGTAATGTTTACGGTATTTTGCACCGGGCTGGAAAAATGTCATTTCGCGAAGAACAAAATCTGACAATTTTACCTGCTTGCCATGTGCATACTGTAACCTGTCCTTTAAGATACTAAACATCTCTTAAGTGATCCAACTCAACTTGATAGGGCATAGAAACACATACAGAAGCAATAAATGAACTGGAATACATAATAGTACCCTGTACTAACTGCACAACCTCATTAATACAAACGCGTCGACGTAAAACAATTCAAATCATGATTGAAACTTACTATATATTTAAGTTCTAGCTGCAACTAAGCAGAGGTGATGGTACATGTATGTTCATTTCATTGGCTAGAGTTATAATGCTATTGTACACATAATGTCTTCATGGTCTTCATTTTGAAGTACATAAATATCGCTCTGCTTTCTACTTCGCTGAAGATCAAAGCCACAATATAAAACACACTCCTGCGGTACAATGGCCTCCTCTCTGCCTTTTTTTGTAAAGCAAGCCTTCCTTGGTTGTTTTCTCATAATTAGAGTAGTGTCCTTTACCAACCTTTGTACCTGCCAAGTACATGTGACCATAATCTGACTGACTGTGTATTTTGTTCCAAGGGAACAACACCATCCGATATGACATGAAGCAAGAAATAGGAATATATTGCATCAGATGATGGCTGAATTGCAATGACAGAGTCCTTCACAATAGTCCACCTGTGGCAAATTTAAATCTGTATCTGCTTGATCTGCCGAGTCTTCTGATACATCCTGATCACTTGCACTCACTCCATCAAGAAAAGCTACTGATTTGAATGGCGCGACATGTGCCGTGTAGCCTTGTTTTTACTTCTGTTCAATTTGCTTGCTAGTTAAATTATTTTAATTGGCTTAATTAGGCTAAGTATGAATTACCAGGGTTCCTAGCCACTCAGGGAAATCAGGGAAAATCAAAATAACTTTTTCCAGACAGGGAAAACTCAGGGAATTTGTTAATAACCAACCCACATAATTATTGCCTTCCCAACTTCCGATAAAGTGAAAATATTTTCTCAGGGAATAATATAAATTTGTCAGGGAAAACTCAGGGAAAACTCAGGATATTTTGGTCTTGTGAAATGCTGGGAACCCTGATTACAAAGGCTATGTAAGTTTTAGATTCTATGCAATAAGCCCTACTCCAAAATAACAGTATTATAAGGCCTAACCGTATGTGCTGATAAAAGATGCTGCACCGGTACATATCCATATCCGGTCATACACATGTAGTTCTTCAATACATTGCGGGTCTGTAATTGTTAATTAATTATTTATTAATTAAGGTGATTACCCATTATTAAACATCTAAATTATTCAAATCAGTCTATTTACCAGAGTTTATGTACTTAGATGCAACAATTTCATTCCATAAACTAAACATGATTTAACTCAATTGCACTGAACTGTAATGTAGATGCCAAATTTGCTGCGCCGGACTCTCCTGCGCCGGACTCTCCTCCACCCCTGATGTTGGTTAATAAGCCATTAATTAACAGAAAATGACAAGATTTTAACACATACTAATACTTTTATCTTCTTGCCCTGCATAAGAGCTTTATTTTGATACCAAATTTAGCTATGTAGGTGGTATCTTTATACAAGAAATTGAATAGACAATGTCATTTTTGATGTGCCGATGTCACAACTCCACCTATATGCAGGCCCAGTTCAAAACGCATGGCCTAATATAAAACGGAGAGCATCGAGAAGCTTATTAATGTGGTTACATTTTTATAATACCATCGAGTGTTTTATTCATTGCGACGCGTCATTTTGTTAGATCAGTCGAAAAATAATGCGCTGCACTTTAATTAATATAAAACAGAGAAAACAACGTAATATTGTCAGTATCCTAATCATGATAATAACCTTCAGCTTTAAAAGATTATTGTTGTGAAACTGATATGCATTGTTGTGAATAAATATATTAGATAAGGAGAGCAAGTGCTAAATGCTTATAATGATTCATTATTAAACAGATAATAAGTTCCATCGTGACCTTATATTAGTTTAAGATAAATTGACGACTGTTTCGTGAGACAATGGTTAGTGGATCCCCTTTTGAAATATTATTCCTGGAAAAGGTGGCTTCTGTAAATGCAGAGATGTTAGAACTAGTATAGAGCAGTTGGATATTTTGTATGATTCACGAGTGAACCCATGCGAGTTGGCATCGATATGCCAATATTTTGAATTCTCATTCATATTTCATTGTATTATTTCAATGTGAATGTAAATCACCTCATTAAAGAACTTATTCGTGGCTTTATTTTGTTTAACATTTCATATACATAATTATATACAGTTTAAAATCACGTTTCTCTGGAAACGTCTTCAGCTTTAAGAACAAAGAAAGTAAGAATGCCACAAAATGAAGGTAACATGTTTGGGAACAAAAGGACAAAAATGTGCCATGCTCAATAACACGGACACTGACATTGTACCAGTATCGAACGATACTGGGTGGTGTACCAGTGTCAGACGATACTAGGACAGTCCAGAATATGGGACCTAAAGTACACTTTTCCCAATGTATAATGCTTGATAAACCCTTCCACATTTTGCTGCAATCAGGCTGGCGCTTGCGCTGAAACATTATTAACACACCAAAACAAGCGCATCAAGGTCTCCAAGAACGTATCGGTGACGCAGTGGGAACTGGCTGGGACATGAGAGGGTCCCCGGTACCAGTTGATTAGCAAGGAAGCATACAAACTACTTGTCCTCTGCGACTGCAGTAAGATCAATAAGACTCTCACTACGTGTCTCTCCCGACCTTATTACGCTCAATACGTCTCTCTACCATCCTTATTCTCTTTTACTGTGCTGTCAGGAGATGTTATGGATTGCCACTGCGACTATGGCGCTCGTTATACGTCCAAGCGTGACGAACGGCGTTCTTCTGGCGTTTGAAGCAGAGGTTAACAGTACGATCTCAATTTGAAATGCGGTCTGCTCACCCACGCCCCACACACAAATAAGAGTAGGGTACGGTGGATGTGAAGTAGTCCGCCTTTCTATTCCCCTCCCTTTGTCCCTGGGTACTGAAGCCTTGCATTTGATTCTTCCTATATATTGTTCTATATTATGTTGTTCACTTGTCAAACTCCTAAAACAGACTGAGCAGGCTGGAGGCTCTGTTTATAGGACGTTTGCACGGGGGTCATTAGTTAAAATCATCCTTCAGACGAAGACATGCATGGATGGAGTCCAATCACTTGGACCAATATAAGTTTAACATAAGTTTGTACTTTGGGGATGATTTGAACTAATATCCTTCGTGCAATCGCTCTATACTATCCGTGCGCACGAAGAGAACGCTGTGCAAACGTATTGAGACGTACTAGTAACGCAGATAGCGACTTGGACACACTAAGAACGTTTACAGCGTAGTGAAAGCGCAAAGTATACTTCAAAGTAGAAACACAATGGGTCGTACTAAGAACGCCGCAAAAATGTGATAAGCAGGATTGGAACGTACTAAGAATTACCTTATTTAAAACAAATTGACAATTTTGTGCAGTTTTACGCGCTCTTCCTGCGTGTTATCCAGGTGATGATACAAGCGATGTGGATGCAGAGCGTTAACAAGCGCGTCAAGGGCAATTATTGGGACCCTATCCCATTCTGGCCAGTGTCCACTGTGTCCCCATTCGGTTTTTAGAGACCTTACTGAGTTTTGCTAGGCGCTTTGATACTTGTTGATACTTTTTTCAGCACAACAAGAGCGCAATGCCTGATCACCGTAGGTGTGATAGCCGTATAAAGCCAGGTAGCAGGATCAAGTCCAAATTTCATATTGTAATTATACTGTCTCCATTTCATATATAGGCCTTTATCCTACCATCGAGACGATTCTCGTGTTCCTATTGGATAAGCGCTTGAATTTAGTGACTAGATATATCCCGTATCCGACCCCCGTATCCCGTATCCGGTCAGTAAGGAACTGCGCATGCGTTGTATTAGGGTTGCTACGCGCGCCTCGGGTTTTAGGTGACTACTTCTTTACAGAATCATTTGTTCATGTTTTGTTTTAATAGTGTTTTAGTAGGACCTCGGAGTCTGTATCGGGACTCGGGCTGCACCCTCGTCCCGATACAGAATCCTCAGCTAGATATAGTCCGTATCCGACCCAACCTCACTGGAGATTGTGTTTCTGACGACAAAATAATACTCGTAAATATAAGCTAAACACTGTTTGTGCTTGCTACAACCCGGGGCTACAACCATGCTACAACGATGGCATCGTCGGATAGTTAAGTACCATTGCATGAAATAGCGCCCTCTTGCGGACTGTGATATGTCGAAGCGGTTATATTTTGCTATTCTCCATTCATAATTCGAATTGAACGTACCGTAGAGAGCGCTTACCAATGATTGTGACGTGACGGATATCAATGTATCTATATACACCAGACCACAAACAGTTGAAGACCAGGTGCTTTGATGTTGACTAATTCAAAATCAATTATCGGTACCAGAACTCTTCGTAGTTTGATACATCATTCATACAAATCGAATGGATATATTTCAAGTTATGATGATTTCAATAACTATACCTAACGACGACACAGTTGCACTAATGTAGGATTGGCTTAGTTGCACTAATGTAGGATTGGCTTCGTTGCACTAATGTAGGATTGGCTTGCTATGGGATATCATTGATTTATAATGTCCACTGTGCGCTATCTGAACCAGACAGGTATCTGGATGAATGATTTTAATCATTCAAAATGTGTGCAAAGACTCCCTGCAATGTCTGTTAAAACAGACATTGCAGGGAATCTTTGCACACATTTAACTGCGTAATAACACACTAAGCAATGATATCCCATAGATTCCCAATGTTACTGTAACTTTGTTTTCGTTATTTGTGGTCATTTTAAACCATCATAACTTCAAAACTATCCACTTTAATATTTATGGATGAGGTATCAAACTAGAGAGTCGTTATAACAGCTCTCTGATCAAACTACGGAGAAGAAAAGTGATGATATAAATACATCAGACGTTATGTTCCGATTGTGGATAGAAGATTATCAGCCCCCCGTAAGGGGGAATTAGGGTTGGGAGGTTTTATATTATGGATTTTGTTTTGTTGGCTTAAAATCACAGCCCAGAGAATTAGCTTTCCTTTGCTTCTAAAATGAACAAAATCGGATATTCCTCTGCAAAGTTATGCTAAATTTTGCGCGTCGAAGTCCGTCGCGAAGTAAAAAATTCCGTATATTAACGCATGTATTTAATTCTTATGTATTCTATTGTTTTAAGTATCTCATTTCTGGTCAAAAATGTCATATTTTATTTTAGATTACTCCAATAATTAATGCATTTAGTGTTTTAAGATGCCTTAAATAAGTGAAAACTTTATTTTTAAATCAAATTTAGTTAATTTGATACAAACAATGATGATTAATTACCTTTAATGAGTATTAATTATTTGTATTTACTAACGACCCGACTTTTAACTGACGATATCTCCGTAACTAATTTCGACCATTTTACGACCGTGCGCGCAGGATATCTGGAAAACTAAAGGGGCTAGGACCTTCACATTTGGCCAGAATACTGTCAATAAGATAGCTTTAAAATAAATTAGAATGGAGACCCTAACCCTATGAGAACACATTTTTTTACATCTTCGTAAAAAAAATTTAAAATTTTTTCTGGTGAACACAAAATATAATACTTACCCTAGTTGGTAGTGTCCAATTGCTTAGATTCTACTTCATTCTATAGCCTCATCAATCAGCTTTCATTTGCTCTTTGTCCCAACACTCTATGATAAATAGTCTTTGAGATGTCTTGCGCGCAAGGTGTCCTCGTAGTAAAAAAGATGATCAAAGATGGCCGCCGTTTTCATGTCAACGGGTCCCACAAAGTAGCGATATTTTTTAAACCTACAACACTTAGGTTTAAGTACATACCCAATTAACATTAACGGTACCTTTAAAACTGGAGAAAAAATAGTTTTAGTAAAATATGCTCTCAACCCCTAATTCCCCCTTAAGCATAGGGACGATTAATAGATCTGTTATTTCAGCCAGGGTAACCCCTACAACCCGGTCTGTACATTTATGTAACGTGTGTGTATTTTAGCTCACCGATAGGCTCTTTAAACCTGTTTGTTTTTCAAATCGTACATATTTTTAGCCTTGCCGCCCCCATCACTGGCGCAAGCGTCATCACAAACATAATTCACATTTTACGCGATGGCGCTGTTTAATAGTAGCATTTAGGATATCTGACAATGGAAGGGTGTATAAGTAGGCATAGCACACATAACATTCAAATGATTGAGATATGTACAAAATTGGTGTCAAAAGAATTATGACAATCGGTCAAAGCATTCTTGTGTTACGGTGTTTTGAAATACTCTGTAAATTGCCGAAAACCTGCCAAAAACAGTAACAATATCCAAAAATAGAATTTATCAGGATTTAGAGAGCTCAATTTGTTAATAATGTAACATTCAAGACACCATTTACACATATTTCTTAACAATTGAATATCTATATACCATGTTAAATTAAAAAATATGGTAAAACTATATTGCATTTAACTAAAATAACCTAGTGAAATTGGTCATTTTGACCAGTTTTACTGACCGAAATCATTAAAGTGACTGATTCCAGCTAATTAATATGCGTAAATGTTATAAATCCAGTTGTTTGCAAATGGTGTATTGCAAACAAACTTGGTATACTGGCTAACTGTATGAAACTCAATCTTAAAAACTATAATTTAGTTTCATAAGCTCATTACATATGCAAATTAGCTAATTATCTATTCAAGTCATTTATATGCAAATGAGCAATGTCCGACAATTTTTTTCCCATCACTAAGAGTGATCGGTAATAGATATACTGTATATAACATACATGTATATATACCTAATTTGATTGACAAATATTGATGGATTTAGAAATCAAACAAGCTTTTTCATTTCTTAAATACCCATATTTAAATTTTCAGTCTTTTCCTCACATTGTTCACTCAAAATATGCAAAATCTGAGCATATCACTAAATGGATTAAAGTGTTTAGTACAATATCTCAGGTTAGGATTATTTAAATTGGCCCGATATATTCAGTTAAGAGCAAATTTCGAAAATTGGTTAAAATAGTCCAAACTAAAAAACATGATGATAAGTCTTTATACCTGAATCAAGGTTATATAGTGTAAGGTCATGACTACCATATATGGCAAGCTCACTGCCCTTCAGGGAGTGCACAATGTGAGGATAATTAATTTTATATAGGGGGTGTTTTTCAAAGTGGAGCTATACATACATTATACGAAGAGATCTTTTGCTTAAGGGCTTACAGACCACTCCTACATGTTACTAATTTTGCATTATTAATTAATCAAAATATTGTATGTCTGTCTTCATGACTTGTTGGCGTGCATCCATGCACGCCAATTGGGGCACTAACAATACAGGCCACATTCCACATCGTGAATAGCCATCCATTCAATAATGCAAAATGAGTAACAGGTAGAAGTGGATGTAGGCCCTTTTGCAGCAAAGCTCTTCATATGTTGTTGTTCACTGGTGTAATGCTCCCAGTGGCAGACGGGGTGGGGGTGTGTGTGCATTATGCTATGCCTAGTAAGGAAGAGTGACGTTGGTTTGGAGTAGCGATCGCGTAACTGATGGAGTGTGTTAACGGTCGCTGGCTAAATCCGGTCAATGGGCTCTTGATTTTGAGCGGGAGTAGCAAGCCGAGGAGTAGCGAACTCAATGTAGCTCCACCGTGGAGTACACTGGAAGTGTGAACAACACTTCCGCTATGCATCATAGCGTAATTTTGACCTTCGTTTACAAGCTCATGACCTCGCTGTGCTTCATTAATTTTTTACATTGAGATTATACAAACAGTTTATCTTACCGTAAAACGGGGGTGGATAGGGACTTAGCACTCTCTAGATTGTAGTTTCTTCCGTGTTGCTTCATCATGACCCAAACTTTTTAGCGCATATTATGCCCACCTTTGAACTGCCACTATACAAAATTGAAAATAATGTGATGGGTATATATTTTTTTCTTACAAAAGTTGGTGTCCCTATTCACCTCGACGTTGGGGTCAATAGGGACAGCATTTTTCCGGGTAGGGAAATCACTAGATTAAAGAGTTTTTACCTGTTTTATTCTACATATGGGTGAATATCGATAATAAGTGAGTTTTAAATACCAAAACAATCACTTTTAAGTAGTTTAAACCATTCAAAGTAATGGTTTGACAATATCTCTACATGTCAGGAAATAAATACTTGACTGATTTAGGTAAAGAAGTATTTAGGTGCTTGAATATCATAAAATATGTTATTCTTTGAATTGAGCTTTAAATTCTAATTTATATGGTATCAATTCAGTAAAAACGTTCATATTTTCTACAAATATGGAGATAAATATATTATGTGTCAATAAATGAGAAAATTTCTTGTACCCATTTGAGCTACACTTTTGAGAGGATATTATGTCCACAAATAAGCCTTTAAACTGCTCTTGGGTATAAAGTGGGTACAATATTTTCATTTAAAAACCTTGGTGTCCCTATTGACCCCAGATTTGACAAATGTTTAAATAAGAAATGCAGAAAAGCAAGGAAATTAAAAATTCGTTCAGAATTTCTTACCAATGTCAAAGAGTATGTTGTAGGACCTTTAAAGCTAGGCCCTGGTGCAATTCCAGCTAATTTACTCGATAATGCAGTTAGGAGCAAGAAGTTTTAACCACACCGTTATTTCGATACCCTGGGCTCCACATTTGTTTTTTACACATCCACTGAATCATTTTCTGAACACTATTATATTGCTCTTCCAATATTTCGAAAAAGAAAACAAATATTATACATCAAATACAAAAAAAAAATTGAGATTTCAAAAAAGTTTCCCATTTTTGTCCCTATTCACCCCATGCATTGCTTTTAATGTTTTAAATTTAAATACAACATGAAATTATTCCAATTTTGTGTTGGCGGGATATTCAAATGTGAACTTGAAATGTGTGCCATTTTAATTCAAAATCACTATGCTTGTGGACAAACACGTACACTGCTTTGTGTAGCAAAAAGGATCACCAAAGACAAGCGAAAAATGCGATTGACTAGTCATTTTGTTCACAAAGTTAGGAACAAATATATCATTCCTGCAACGTTTAAACAGTTTCGAACGTCAACTTGGCTTTGAAAACAAGATAGCTTTTTTCCACCATTGCAGTTGTTTTACTCACCCTGAATATGCATTGTTTAGAATAATACCTGCAATTCAACAGCTAGTCTTTGTCGTCCCATTCCAGTCACGGGATTTCGGCTTAGACCACCATCTTCTCTTATGACTGTCGCCATCCACTGATACATGCGACAACGCGTAGAACACAAGTACTGCCTCAGTGCGATTATATCATTTCCGTTTTTCACAAAAGAAATCGATATTGCACTCGAGTCACTGCCGGGGTCACTGCCTAATGGATGCTAGGCCTAACGTGCAGAGTGTGAGCACAATATCCTGCTCTAAAACAGATCACACAAAATAGTAATTAATTTATTTTGAAAAGTTTGATAATTGATTCCCGAAACGAATAATAAGAAGTCACACAAGAAGTACAGGCTTGTTCCCATAGTCTATAATCTCGTACAGTTACACGACGGTCTTTTCCGCAGCTCGGCTCGAAAGCAAACCTTCTGATCAGGAGTCTCGCGAGAATTTAGGGAATGTATGTTGTCGTGTATATAGTCTTTACAAAATCGCAAAGAGACCGTCGTGTATATAAACACTCCTAATTCTAAAACACACCAGCGCCAAACTGAAAATACACACACTGACATGGAAACAATGAGGGTGCACCCGTCAGTCAGAACACCCACTACTCAGAAGGTCCGCTATCCATAAAACCCTTTACTCAGAAGGTCCGCTATTCAGAAATCTGAATAGCGGACTGGTTTTCATTTGTCGGCAGAAAACTTGACACGAAACGACAGGTTGGTATTGGTAGTATTCGACTGCAACCGCTCAAGCGAATTTATTCGTCATGGCCATAGTCTTGACCATGATCGCACACACAATCAATTTTCCAAAATGTTCAGCAATTAATTACCAATATGACAGGTGAGATTTTAGCTCCTTCTATAAGCCGACCACGGAGTACTTACAATGTGCCATTGCCATTTGGATGACTCCGAGCTTAAACTGTGATATTTGAATAGACAGTGTTCAAAATAGATTCCGTAAGGAAATGATTTTATAACCTGCAATTCTGAAGCCTGTCATTGTAATATTAATTTGTAAACAGTGCCAGTTACAAATATATGCCTACACCAAAGCAGGTCGGTGTAATTTGAATACAGATATTATACCAGTAAATGATCTCCTGCCAACTAGATTAATATCTACATTCATTCCATTTTTCAAATATATCATTGTAATTTTAATTTACATGTAATAGTTTATTACATTTTGTAAACACCAACGAGATAACCTCATTAATTTTGCCAATTTTATGACGAAAATACAACAATTTGAGGCCTAAAACGACCCCCATAAGCAAAATACCCCCAAGCAGCCTCAGAACCACTGCTTAACTTTCTGAGCCTAAGCTTCCACTTTAGCGTTGGTCCGCGGATAGCCAGGGCTGTCAATGAAACACATGTTTGTGTACTCACCCTAAACGCGGCTTATCCGGAGCAATCCAATGGTAGCCCTACCGCCAAAATAACAAGCCAGGAATGATTTATAACTGCCTAAATATCTTGATGGGTTATGATTCTAAGACCGCCGAATACATCCCCTCACGAAAGCCGATTACATCCCCTCATGAAAGCTTGCCTGCGGACCGAAAGGCTTCATGCACGTAGGCAACAAATTGTAGAAATAATATCAATCAATCAATCAATCAATCAATCAATCAATCAATCAATCAATCAATCAATCAATCAATCAATCAATCAATCAATCAATCAATCAATCAATCAATCAATCAATCAATCAATCAATCAATCAATCAATCAATCAATCAATCAATCAATCAATCAATCAATCAATCAATCAATCAATCAATCAATCAAAATAAAAAACGGCACAACACGGCAAAAAATCGGTTTATCCTTGGTGTAAGACAGCACGAAGGTAACCTTCTTACACCAAGGATACAAAAATCAGCAAACAATGTCAACGGTCGCATTTCTTCTTCTGTCATCGGGTCCATACAGTTCTACATAGGGTCTGTCTGTACCTGTCCTCAACAGCCTGCCGGGTAACGGGCTCACTGTCTTCATACAGTTCTAGCTTACCGTTATCACTGTGTCCTCACCAGGTTCATACCACCTCCACCGAGTTCACACCAGCCGGAACGCCTGGGTCACCGGCCGAACCGCCTTGATGACGTCATCAAGCAGCCCTTTGTTAGCTGAGCGCTCAAGCTTCACTCGCATTCCGGACATCGTACGAGCAACATCTACATGTCTGTATTGTTGATTAACCAGGCGCCCGTTCTTAACCCGCTTTTACTCACCCGGGCGCGGATGGCCGGTAAAGTCCCCTGAACGTGTTCAACGGAAGGGAAACGGCCCTCCGTATGTCCTCACCGTGCGCCGCCGTCCGCACCATTTTTATCACACATTGGCGAACGGTGAGCCACACGGCTAATGTGACAGCGGCATAAGAAGAAACCGACACCCAACGTGCTCAACGTTCACACAGCGAACGCTCAACTTATACATACTGTATTTGATAACTTTATTGTTATACCCTCTCAAAAATGTGTACATGCTCGCTCAACAAAAGACCCAGCGTACCACTGTGAATCCCCAGCGAATACAACGTATACCAATGTCACGAACGAATGACAACTTACACGAACGTACATCCACATTTTTAAAACGTCGGGTACACGTTAGCTCTATTCGCTAATATATGACAGGGCCTTTGATCATGACATTTTAAACGTATTCTTGGCGTATCCACTTATATAGATCGCTGAAATAAATTGAATCCGAGATAAATGACACCATATTTAATTTCAAATTTTAGTCTACAGCCGCTAGCATAAATATTGTGTGTGCGTCGTTTAATCCTTAAGATTGTCATCGATGTCGGTGAAAGACGAAAACGAAAACGAAAACAGCGATGGTTGCAGGCAACTTTTAAGAGAAATATATAGTAAAACGGGTATTTATTAGCGTTATCAATTCGAATTTAGGCGACATTTTTGTTATTGTAATTAAAGGCAGTTATCCAAACTGATATTCGACCATTACGTCATGGTATATTCAGTGATAAACTCATCTAATGTGCTTCGATTCTTTGATCACGTGAAAATGGTACGCATGTGCATTTGGATCATTCAGCTCAGTATGTAAACAACATGTACGCAGGTGTGTACCTACATTATTCAACCAGCCGTCGGGCAGGTAGCAAGTAAAAGTTACCAGCCCGAATGTAAAATTACTAGCCCAACAAGATGTCATAATATTTCTGACGAAATGAAAAAAAAACACACTTATATTTAAAACCTTGAACTCTTGAATCAGTTTCATATAGGTCTGGACCTAAACATTATAGAGGGTGTAACAATTAAAATTTTATACAAAATAATTCTTTCTTCCACTGTCTAAAAACAGCACCTATATGAATGCTGGACATGTTTTTGATGTACAGTCATCACAATAAGTAACTGACCAGGTAATAAACATGCTGATAACTCTAAGAGTATAACTCCTACATAAACATATTTAATTATTTAATTAATTGATTAAGTTGTTGAGAAATTTCTCTTCTTGAATTTGGGATATTACACGCTAAGATGGTTGATTAATGAGGAAGTTACGATCCCAAACGTTAGGTCAAGTCTGATCTTCAATTTAACATTTCTTTTCAACACGGGGAGAGTATGACAGGTAAAGCGTGTGTGCCGTATTGATCAACCGTAACAATGCCACCGGCCGACTATCCAACAACCAGGCCATCGACGGGTGAATTGGCACTACCACTACCAGTAATCAATAATTTGCCGGTCTGAGTCCCCGTGTTGAAAATGAAAATGTAAAAATGAAAATTAATAATCAGCCATTCTTAGCGGGTAATATCTCAAATTCAAGAAGAGAAATTTCTCAACATGTTTATAATTCAATATGTTTATGTAGGAGTTATACTCTTAGAGTTATCAGCACATTTATTACCTGATCAGTTACTTATTGTGATGACTGTATTTGAGGAAATTACCCATCCAGCCATATACAATATTATTGGTCAGTTTATTAAGAAATATATATACAGGGTGGTCAAAATATGCAATATAAAATACTGAAATAATTATACAAGTGATGGAATATATTGTAATTACCCTAAAGGTGAGACAGACATATGATTTCGTGTGATAATTTAATATACAGGGTATTCAAACTATTATGTACATTACATACATATAGCCTATATATGTTGCCATCACATCTATCCACTCTACAGTTACTGATAACATCATCTCAACCTACAAAAGTGGGCGTGTTAAACCATTATTATAATTATAAGGGTTGGATAACAAGTATGATAATTGATTATAGATATTTAGACAGGGTTATGTCAAAAGAACCGTTACAAAATCCCTGATAGCACAAAATCATAGTAATTACAAATTTAATTCCTGTTTGCAATTACATTAGGACTATTTCTTTAACATCAAACTGTGTTCTTCCAATTTCCTTAAAGTAACATTTTGAAACCTAAACAAAAAAGAATTTTGACTGTATGTACATAGTTCATCCTACTTCGGTAATCATATTTGAAGATTAGTTAATTAGCTTAATTAATAATGAAGTAAATTATTTAAAGCATGCTTGCATAATTTATAACCACAATGGCATAAACGTAAGTATAAGCGTGATAAGAAATCTTTATTATTGGCCCCTGACATGTATCCGTATGAACTGGGCGGCCCCTTACCGTGTGAAAAATGGGTGCGGACGGTGGCACACACGGTGGGCAGTTTCCCGTCCGTTGAATACGTCCAGGGGACTTTGCCGGCCACCGGAGTTTTTAACATGCTCAAAAATGTGTATTTTTGCGCTCTGTTATATACATGTTGCGCTCGTTATATTAGTATTATTATACAGTTCTAAACTACCGTTCTCACCGGGTGCACACCACCTAATCACCGACCGGAACGCCTTGGTACCGGCCAATCCGCCTTGATGACGTCATCGAACCGCCGTTTATAAGCTGAGCGCTCAAGCTCGCCGCTTCACTCGCGGTCCGGATTTCGTACGAGCAACATCTACTCTGTATTTGACACATGTTTCCGTGTGGCGGCTGGGCGGCTCCTAACCGTGTAAAAAATTGGTGCGGACGGGGGCACACGGTGAGGACACCCGGTGTGCCGTTTCCCGTACGTTGACCACGTTCAGGGGACTTTGCCAGCCATCCGTGCCCAACTGCTGCCGGGTGAGTAAAAGCGGCGGCGAACGGTAAGAGCCATGAGGACCTTATAAGGACGGCGCATCCGTTTCGCGTCCGTTCGCAAAACGGTGATGGACGGTGATGGACGTCGACCATCTCAGCGACGGGTATGCTCAAAACTCCTGTCGGGTGAGTAAAAGCGACGGCGAACGGTGAGAGCCCGGTATGAGGACCTTATAAGGTCGGCGCACCCGTTTTGTGCCCGTTTTCATAGTGGTGATGGTCGGTGGTGGTATTGCTATATAAAAATACTTTTTTAAAAGTGTAAAACTGCTACGAACGGGCGGATGCCGCCTGGATAACCGTCCGCGGAACGGACTATCACCGGGCGCTCGCAGTGTGACACAGTACGGGTTTGCACGGTACCTGCCACATATTAAACGCCTGGTTAACATTCTTTTAACGTTTTGACGGTCTCATAACGTCTCCGTAACATCCTATTAACATCCTACAGTTTCCTCGCAATTGTACCGTCTCAAAATTCCTGTCGGGCGCGGATGGCCGGCAAAGTCCCCTGAACGTGTTCAACGGACGGTAAATGGGCCTACAGTGTGTCCTCACCATGTGTCGCCGTCCACAATAATTTGCGGTAAAGGGCCGTCTAGCTCACACAGATACGTGTGACTGCCCCATTAGTAACTTTATAGATTTTCATAATGGATCATTTC
The DNA here is from genome assembly GCA_035610835.1 of Ophiura sarsii. Lineage (NCBI taxonomy): Eukaryota > Metazoa > Echinodermata > Ophiuroidea > Amphilepidida > Ophiuridae > Ophiura > Ophiura sarsii. The sequence continues at coordinate 8,455,384 of CM069456.1, read as the reverse complement.
GACAAAAAAATTGGAATCTACTATATCGTTATAAAAAGTCTGTGTTTTCCATCAGAAATGTCCGATTTTCAAAATCTAAAATTCCTAAGAAAGCTGGACATTTGGGCACGATATATAGGAAAACGATTTGGACAATATCAATAAAGTACATACCGAGAAAGAAAATCGTATTACCTCGGCATATATCATTCTGAGACATCTTAGTGTAACCTATAACCCAATACGTAACACTAAAAATTGGCAAATTATGACCCAAAGGGTAACAAACCCATATGAGTAAGAATCGTCAAGAAGCACTTTAATTCCATCAATTGATTTTTATGAGTGCTGTAATTATTGAACTATGACTCAAATGTACACAAAAGTATACATTTTTGAAAAGTAAGGGAGCACATCAAAACCCGAACCCACCGGTTCCGTGGGGTTCCGTGCGGTTGCAGCCGATTTCTATTGTTCTAAACAATGATATGCGGTCCAACCGGGCGGAATGGATCAGAGAATTCAAATTTGGAATCAAATTTTGACCACTAATGTTGATTTTTTTTGAGAAAATGACAAAAATAAATTTTGACCCAAATGTTGACCCAAATTTTGAACTAAGCTAAAAAAAAAAAATTGAGTAAAATTTGCCTAAATCGCTTGATGATGTTGTTAAGACTATAAAGTTAGGGACAATTTTTTTTAACCTAATCTAATATTGTTTGAAATTTTCAATAAAAAGTCCCAAAAAGAAAAAAAATCCATTTGTTTTCACTTTTTTTGTCAAAATTGCAAAAAATATTAAATTAACAAAAAGTAGTCCCTAAGTTATTGTCTTTTCATCATCATCAAGCGAATTGAGCATTTTCACATCAATTTTTTGATCAAAAAAAGTTAATTTTTGGCCACTTTTTGTTTAAAGTAACGACACTTGAACCCAATACGTATCAAATTATTACGTATTGGGCTTTTGTTACGTATTGGTCCTCTACAAAACGCTGATTGATCTAGAGACCAACGTTTGTCAAAGCTACATTTATTCAACTGTTCTGGTCAGGCGGACAAAACTAATTTCTGTCCACTGTCCACAACGAAAGTTCATTTTTTCATGAAAATCCAATCGAGTCTCGAATATTTGTTAATATACTAAGTAAATCACGTAAACCTCATCAAACATCATGATTCTTCGTTTACTACTAACTATACTGCTACACCGAACACAAGTGGATAACTCCGAGATCACTATAACGATCTAAAAATGAGTGGATAGCACATGCGTTCAGCTACATTTGCATGCACAATGTCTCTTCATGGGGAATCACAGTGAGTTCTGGACTGGTTAATTCATATTAAAGTGCAAACTAGTTTTTCGTATAACATTACTTACATTACATTTTACATAGATTCTGTGTTTGCTTAATTCATGTGCACACACATAGTCAGTTTACCCATGTTACACAACTTTTCATTGAACATTTGATATGGATAACAACTCATACATCTTGTGTAGCCACATATTTCAAAAAGAGTCCAGGAGCTAACTATGCATGCTATATAATCACGTCGAGTTTTAGTCGAGTTCATTTCATAGTTCATTTCAAAACTGTTTCTTGGATATTGTGTTTTACAAAAACCTCGTCTAAAGCGCTAACTTCAAACAAAAAACATATAATATACATTTCAACAGCTCCCATAGCCAATTTACATCCAAGTCTTATGAAAATATTCAATGTGAATACACCGTGTCACAGAAAACCCGCATCATGTTATACTGACTGAGCTCTAGTTCCACTTTTTACACCATGGATTTCAATCATATTTGTATGTTCTTGAAACTGAAGGATTTCAACCATGTAGTGGTAAAACAAAAACAGACTAGAATTGGCAAACCTGTTTTCAAATCATGCGCATGTATTAAAAAGAGGTATGTCAAAATCCTGTCCAACCGATTCACGGAAAATAACGATACTGCTGTTAACCACTAAACATCTTGCTACTGATATTAATGGATATTGAGCTCTAGTTTCGCTTTTGGGCTATTTAGTTTTAATCATGTTTACAAATTCCGGTAGCCTCAGAATATCCCCAATTTAATTATAAAAAAGAAACAAACATTAAATTTGTTTTCAATCAAGGCCTGATCAAAGACATGTATGTAAACTTATACATATTCAATATATTTGAAGAAAAATAAGACTTGCTACTTCACTGTTAAATTTATGCTGAGGAAAGTCTCAACTTATATATACAATTGCTCATCCATTTTTGTGTGTAATTATAAATTATGAAGAAGCAATATCTAATAAATAATAGACAATGTTTCTTCAAATCATAACGTGTGATAACAAAGTCCGATTATACCTTTAACATGGAAATATTTCAAAGTTTGCTTTGTTATTACTTATAGGCCTACCAATAGCTTAGATTTGATATGACGTGGAACACATATTATAAGTTAACAATCGTAAAAGGATGAACGGAGCGACACTATAAACTATATAAATTAGCTGCAAAACCGTCGATTCACTTCAGATCTGCTGAATTGGTTTCTGACATACCCACCGTTGACTATGCATAATTGGAAAACCAATTTTGGATTTTATTTCATAGGTCAAAAGTAGAGGTATTCCAAAGTGTGCAAACATGATTACAATATGTTGTGTAAAATTGAAAATAAAGCTTCTTCAACACAAGTCGAAGGTTTTCTGGGACACCATGTACAATAACACATTCATCCTACACACATGCTTAATGTACAATATAACACAAATGAACCTCACTTATGAATGCAATTGTAAGATTAATGTACGCTGCGAATATTATTGAGCTTCACATTTCATAGGTTTGTGTATCTTTATGAACCTTTCGTTATCCAACATCGTACGTGTTTTCCCTGTTTGCGAGACAATGGACTTCACATATTGTACTTACGAGAATCACTCCTCTCATTATTCTCGCTATGATGGTGAACCTGATTATAGAAATCTTGATTGGCAGAAACTGACTTGAAATACATTACCAAACATAATATTATCAATGTTGGGTCACATTTAAACATGAAGACAAATAAAATCATCATCTATACACATTATTTTTTTCTCGGTTATACTTGTTAAAATCTTACATAAACGTCTCTTAGAATAATTTTTTTTCAAGACACCACCTGTTTCAACCAAATATTTAATTATGAATTAAATCTTTTAATGCTCTAAATTAAAAAAAAGCTTAATTTTGTTATCAAGAGTTGATTGAGAAATCTAACTTCTAATTAATATAAACTTGTGACTACAAAATTCATGTTTGTTTTTCTCATGCGTACACTGTAACCATGCAGTCGGCGCGCATAGCACATAACGCGTCGCAATGCGCCATGCAAAATAAACGCGCACACGCACTACACCCACGCACCCTACACACGCGGGCGGACAAATATTGGAGAAATACGCTGCGCCACGGGAGTTGGTTACGGTTTAGGCCTTGGGGTTGCATAAGCCACGGGGCGGGAGCAGTGACGGTTAGGGGTTGTGTGTATTGATACCCTTAGGGCCTAGCTTATGTTAGGGTTATGTGGTTTGGGATGGGGTTAATAAAGAAATAAAGAAATGTATTATTAAATTGCGTAACGATGGTGTCAGATGTGGGATTTGATACTGTATGTAACACGCGGGCGGACACATATTGGAGAAATACGCCGCGCTACGGGCAATGGTTGAGGTTAGGCCTTGGCGTTGAGATAAGTAGCGGGGCGGGGAGCTTTTGGCCTTGGGGTTGAGATATGCCACGGGCGGGACGGGCGGGCGGTGACGAATTGTGGTTGTGTGTAATGATGTAATGTGGTGTGGGAGACAGGGGGTTAATGAAGAAATGTGATGCTAAATTAAGTAACGGATATGCCGCGGGGTGGGGGCGGGCGGGGCGGGGACAGGGCGGGGGAGGGATGGGTGGGGTACGGCAGATGGTTAAGGTTTAGGCCTTGGAGTTGAAATATGCCACGGGGCGTGGGCAGGCGGGGGGTCTTTTCAATTTTTTAAATTGAAATATGAAAACTTTTGAATTACTTAGGCCTACTCAATACAAAACCTTTTGATTTAAAACAAAAATGTTTTAAATATTGTTCTATTCCTTGTTTCGTTATAGATTTTCCAACACTTTAAGTTGTTTCATTTTGTAGGTGTTCTATCTGGTAGGCCCTATTCCCTAGCGGGAGAGCCCGTCCGAAGGACGGGCGTCCCGCTAGTAGTGAATAAGAGGTGAGTTTAAGGGAGTGTCTTCCATGCACTCCCAGGACTCCCCCAAACCAACTTTTTGAACTTCTTTTCATTGTTTTAAACATATTCAGGTTTTTATCAAAATTTATTGTTGGTATGCATAGGGATAATTCAAAATGACGTTTAAAATGGCTGCCCAAGGGTTCACAATTTCATAAAAGATCATACATCAGCCAAAAAGTACGATGAAAGTATAGTTTTAACTACATGATGTATGTATTCGATTATTTGTAACTCACATCCAGCACGTTTGCATTGTTAACCCACTTTGAATCCAAGATGGACGCCACAATGGCCGCCCAATACATAAAAAATAGCCACCAAAAACAGCGTATTTTGTATCATATTCACCAAATAATTTAAGGCTATACCTTTAAGGGGGGGGGGGGGGGGGGGGCGTTTTTTCTGGATTCTGGACACCAATAACTACCAATTGGTCACAAAAAAATAGCAAGATAGCTACAAAATTGATTAAAATATGGTTACAAATAGCTCAGTGGACCTTATCTAAAACTACATTTAACTAAATACCAGTATCCAACTTTTAAAGCAGATAAGTTACTTATTTCATGGTATTAATTATGGACTTCAAAACCCTACCTTATATTGAAATATCCAAAAGGATCACCAAGCAGTTACAATCACCACCAAGTATACATAGGTAGTTGTATGAATTCATCGATGACCTTATTAATCAAATTTCCTTTACTTACTTAATTAATTTGGGTCATTACGGTATCACTCGCGGTCCTATAGATGATCACCTGAGGTAACAACATGATCACTGAGGTCAATAAACGATCCCTTTGGATCATTAAATGGTTATTTAGGGTCATAGAATGATCACCTGGGGGTATTTAAGCGACCGTCCGGGTCATTATATGATTGATTTGGGTCATTACGCTATCACCTATGGTCAAATGGGGGTAATAATATGATCACTCAGGATCGCATTGGGTCATTAAACAGTCACTCAGTGTCAATGGTCACCAAGAGTGATCAAATTAGCACTTGTATCGAGTCAATAAATAATCATTTGGGGTCACTAAATCATCCCTTGCAGTTATTAGATGACAATGTGGGCGGCTTGAATAATCAAATGATGGATTGGGGCCATTGAAATATCACTTGGTGTCATTAATAATCACTCAGAGTCATTACACGATCCCTTTGATTGTATGGTCAATTGGGGTCATTGATTGATCACCATGGGTTATTAAGCGACCACCCGGGTCATTACACGATTGCTTGGTGTCATTACACTATCATCTAGGGGCATTACATGATCAGCTGGGGTAATAAAATGATCACTCAGTATCGCATAGGTTCAATAAATAGTCTCTTTGTGTCAATGGTCACCAAGGGTCATCAAATTATAAATTGAATCACTTGGGGTCATTAAATCATCTCATGCGGTTATTAGATGACAGTTTGGGCGGCTTTAGTAATCAAATGATGGATGTGGGGTATTAAAATATCACTTGGTGTCATTAATGATCACTCATAGTCATTACACGATCCCTTTGATTGAGTCATTAAATGGTAAATTGGGGTCATTGAATGATCACATTGGGTTATTAAGCGACCATCCGGGCCATTACATGATTGCTTGGTGTCATTACCCTATCCCCTAAACTGATCCTCTGGGGTAATGAAATGATCACTCAGGATCACTTGGGGGTGATTAAACAATCCCTTTGTGTCAATGGTCACTTAGGTTTATTACATTATCACTTGGATCGAGTCAATAATGGTCATAGGGTGTGTGTTAGATGACGGATCGGGTCATTAAATGGTGAGTTGGGGTCAGTAAATGATCAACCAGGGTTATTCAATGATTAGCTTTTTGGCAATTATTTTGGATATTCTAAAATATTTAAAAGATTACGTTTTATCAGAATGAATGCTGTTTCATTAGCTGTTGCGGTATATGTATTACATATTATTCTTATAATGTAAAACACCTGTTTTAGGTCATTCAACATCAATTTTAAACATCTGGCGGCCATTTTAGAAAGCAATAGATATTCAAAACTTTCACAGAAGTGAGTCGTTTATCTAAAAGTATTAGTTTAAAAGTATAGTTGTATCATACATTTTGTTTGATATTATGTCCTTTATGAAATTTGACCCTTTTGGCGGCTTTATTGGACGCTATCTTAAATAACCCCTTAGCATACCAAAATTAGTTTTGGCAATACCCTGAATGTGCTTTAGGACCATTAAAAGGAAGTTCAACATGTTGGTTTGGGGAGTCTTGGGAGCGCACGGAAGACCCCAACTAGATACGCCTCTAAGTCACAATATGATTATATACCATCATGTCAAATAACCCTTGAATGCCACTTTAATGTTAATTTTGAACCTATTTGTAATCATAAAACTATCTATAAAAGTCATAAACCATGTCAAACTAGTTTGCCGATTTTTTCAAGCATCGCATGATTTATTAGTGGCAAATTAAACTACACAACTCAGAAAAGTGCCCTTTTGTAATACCTTGTGCCTTTATTTTCTTTATATTTTAGCAGCTTTAAATACGGATTATTCCTTAAATAAACATTGAATCAAATTTAACTGATTTTTGGTGGATAGTACATTGTTCAAAGATATGAATTGCACCAAAAACACCAAATTAGATTTTTGCCCAAAACAGTATGTTTACATGTATGCCGAAAATTGCCTAAAAATCGATTTCTATTTTTGTCACCCCCCCTTCATTGGAAACCTTACTATCTAAGGATTCAATTTAGTCTAAATGTAGAGCTGTAACAAAAAAATGCCGTGATACATTTTTTAAGCACATAAAATTGCCTTTTGATGGTCTACTGTATAATGACATTGTGTTATTTGAATTAATTTCATCGTCACAGTCGTCGTCAAAGAACCTAGTAATAACAAAATGTACTTTGTGTGTACTGTACTTTGTGTGTACTGTACTTTGTGTGTACTGTACTTTGTGTGTACTGTACTTTGTGTGTTTGAGTAACCACATGATGTTATGGAAGTAAAGATGTTTTCCTTTGATAATATAAATTAAACATCTTGGGATAAAAATAATTTATTGAAAAGTTGTTGACATTTTAAGATATCGTATCTGCACTAGCAAATCTAGTGAGTGCAACAATATCGTAAATGGCAGATACGACGTTATATCACTGAGAAAACTTGAGAACATACGCGAAAACAGAGTGCAACAGCATCGTAAGTGGCAGATACGATATTATTGCAGTGACAAAATCTTGAGAATAGACGGAAAAACAGAGTGCAAAAACATCGTAAGTGGTAGATACGATGTTATTGCACTAAGAATACTATGAAAGCACAGTGCAATTATAACGCAAGTGGTAGATACGATGTCATTGCACTCAGAATACTATGAAAGCACAGTGCAATTCTAACGTAAGTGACAGATACGAGGTTGTTGCACTCAGAATATTATAAAATATAATTGTAGTGCACTTACGACATTGTGTTTTATTAATTGCAAAACAATTATTTTGTTTTAGAACTTCAAAAATAGCACAAAATGTGCGCAATTACCTACACTTTAAAAAATATAAAAAAGTCAATTTGGCAAAATGTCACTTACGACGTTTGTGCACTCGCACGACGGTATATTTATATAATATTGGATGGCTTTGAGGGTGATACATATATTACAATATTGCACGAGCTATAAAAAATACTGCACGAGTCGGAGACGAGTGCAATATTTTTTAGAGCGAGTGCAATATTTTCTTGTATCACTCATAAATAAGACATCAAATATTATTATTATTATTTATATCAGGCTTTTACCCATAGTTGCGTTGCGCGTTGATTTAATTGTATTTGCAGATCCTTTGTTCCGCAAAAGTATGTTAAAATCATGATCACTTAGAGAAGCGAATCTCCCGGGAGTCTGCTGCGGTTCCGACATTTTGCAAACTTGTTGATTTGTTGTTTTCGTAGTGGTTCCCCACGTAAGCCTGCTTTATTAAGCCGATAACACGTATTTGCGAAACCCATGCAATCAGCGAAAATTAGTCTCGACTGCGTGCTTAATAAACGCTAAAGTTGCGTGAGCTCCTTTGTATACAATGCTATAGACGAATATTCGTAACGAACAAATAATGGGTATGACACTCAAAATATTGGACGGCAATATTTTTAGAATATTGGATGCATCCGGGTACTTTGGTTAAACAACAATATAAATAATAATATGATTTGTTTCATGTTCAGGCTGTCTTAGTAGATTAAAGTGTGTAATGTTTCCTTCGCCCATCCTGTACACATGTAAACGTAATGAGTATTTCAATAAATTTTGTTTATGATATGTCTTTATACAAACTTTCGCAATTGTAATATCCATACTTCAATTTCACCTGCTGTTGACAGATAGGCGTACCAAATATGCTTTGTAAACTGAGGTGCAACAGAATCGTATCATATTTTTTGCGATAAACGCATTTTTTTGCCTACATGTACATTAAATAAAAATTCCTTGCATAAAAAATGGAAAAATTTAGTACTCATGTACACTTCATGATCATTTGTAGGATCTATGGCACATATCCTCTTGGCCATAGTCCGACATATGGAGCGCACTTCAATCAGCTCACTGCGCATGCTTGAAAACTCACAACATTTCGCTAACCAATCGGCGCCTTGAGATCCAGCTGACGTATTTCGTACCACGGGTGTCTGCTTCACCGTTTTGGAGGGGGGGGGGGGGGGATATCAACCTCATGTGACTTGCGTCCCTTCACCCATATCAATAACCAATCACATAAGTGCAGAATGATACAAATTCCTGAATATTGAAATGGGTCTAGAATCCTAATTCATCTCTATCTATTTCGTAATGTCATTTTGCCGCTTCTCGCTGTCTCATGTATCACAACAATCAATCTATTATATGCCCATTTTGTTATTTAGTTTTGATTCATCCTGTACATGTATATGAACATACCGTAGTTGTGCCATTTCCCGCTGTCCCATGTATTATAACATTACACGTTCATTTACTGCTGAGTAATGCGTTAACTCCTTGCGGTAAGTACAACCTTATGGTTCAGATAGATTTGATTGTTGTGTGTATTCGAATCTCATTGCACTTGACAATCCCTGGTTCTCTATAAATTACTTATTACAATTATATTTACAAGAGCTCTTTATCTTCAAAATCTTGTCGTGCATGAACTTCCAATACGGTATTTAAAACAGTTCGATGTTAGATTTAATGCATGCAGTATTAATATATAATATAAATACAACATGTACACGAATTCTTTACATTCCTATAAAACAAATAACCAAACATCAAATTATAGATTGTGGTGACATTTTCTTATCTTGTATTTGAAATATTGCGTGTGGCTGCATATCAAGAAAGCTGTGTGCTGATACAGTAGGGTGATACTGCATGTTTGCATTTGTGTGTTAAATCGATCGATCAACTATTCATTTGTTGATCTGGTAACTCACCGACTGATACATGCTGGTTTTCCGCGCCCTGGATACCTGCATCAACTCATATATAGGTGCAGGTATAGGTTTCTCTATTACTAACGAAAATGTTATGTAATTCGCACTGTTATGACACACGGCAAATAACGATAAACGCAAGTTGCAGTTGAGGTGACGCATCGAATAGACCATTTCAAATCCGGAAATATACGATCAGTTCCGAATGTTTCCGATTAGTCGAGTGATTTGACGCTCGGTTACATGACCTGTCAGCTCACAGGTCATGTCCATGTGCGGAGAAAAACAAACGTGTTTTTCACCCGTCTGCCCGTGTGGTATATTGCGCTGGTGTTGGTGATAGATTGCATCCATCACAAAGTTGATGTTGCGCAATTTCAGTAACAAAAAAAAGTTGAGATGAAAGAGATTTGGGGTAATATTTTCACTTTTTACCGTCTGCTCGATACATTTGGAATTTGCCGGTCAACGCCTTTGTTGATAAAAAAACAAAATAGTCTCGTTCCACGTTTTACTTCTCATGTGTGCACGCGTGTATGTAAACATAGTAAATCACTAGGCGGACAACCAACTAGGACAATGCTGTGAATGCGATCAACTGTTGCGAAGAACGCGCAACGCACCTACTCCACTAGACCTGTTTTTCCGATGATTTCCGATCTCAATTTGAAATGGTCTATACCAAATGCATTTTCGCGCTGCCATGTCCATGACGCAATGGAGAGCGCGCTATGGCATGCGTGTGTGTCTGGCGCTCTCGCCAGTCGTAGACACAGTGTATGGTGTTCCAATCAGCGAATGTGTAATTGTTCTAAACGTGAGACTGACACCGACCGACTTTATTCTGAATTAATATCGTACGTCAGTTTATGACAGCAAATCAATGTGATGACATGATGCGCTTTTTGGCATCTATGAATGAGTTGTGTGGAGTCCAAACGATGCAGGGAACCAGTGCGATAGTGCACATAACTGTCTTAATAGTCAACTATCCGAATGCGCAAATTAAGGAATTGTTTCCACAATTTAAATGTGAATAATGCTTAGTTTGGATGCATCCTTCTAAACTTCGAGTGCATTTATGGTTTCCCAACAATTAGTTATACCCAGTTTGGATTCGTACTCCTGAGAATTCATGAATATCTATATACATTTCCTACTGCATGCCACTATTACAATACTACAAAAAGGATTCTCGTTGACTCATAATTATCAGTATTTACAAATAATATTTGCGCGAGTTAGTTTGTGACAAATAAATGACATACAAGAAACACTCATTGAGGGCAATCTCATAGTTTACAAGTAGCCTTATACACCTATCAGTTATCAGTTGTAAGACGCACTATACGACCCCCGGGAGAGGTGCGTCGTGGGTGCGTCGTTTACCAATAATTCTTGACGGAGGGTACGTCAGTGGCAGCCTCTGGTCCGCAAAAAAATGACGGAGGGTGCGTAAAGGTCCGTCACTTTACATGGGTGCGTCACAGTGTACATTTGTTTACGAACAACAAAATACGACGTTTAAATATACGCTCTAGGCCTACTATACCACATAACTCCTTTATACCGCCAACCAGGCTCCACTTTAATACCGCAAACATCACTCCGATATTTTATACCACATGTTCTAAAATGCCTGAAATCACTCATCCGATTGCTCCGCGCAGTCGCTTGCTATCGTCCTACAAGCCGATGGATGGAGTATACAGCAGTCTTGGCCCGAGACTATACTACCGGGGGAAGCACTCGTAATCACCCGTGTTGTCCATGCAAATGTAATCAAATTTAGGGCATCGCATGTGGGGGTCACCAGGGGGGGGGGGGGGGGGGGGGGGGGCATATCTGACTATTTCTTTTAGTATACAAAGGTTTACATCGAGTTTGTAATTTAATTTGGGGGCATCATGGTGGGGGGGGGGGGGGAGTGGGGGGAGCCCCGGGGGACTTTCACAATAGCGGTATACGTGTATGTGCCGCCTTTTGGGGTGCCTTTTCTCGAAGTATATGGGTGATATTGATTAAATCAGAAATGTTTTTGGTATTTGGAAATGCCCCCTTAAATTCTTTGATGGTTTATAGAAGGTGTAATTTCCAATCCGAAGTTCAAATGTTTAAATACACTTTCGAGAACCCAATTTTGGTTAAAATACACTTTAGAGAACCCAATTTTCTACTTATTGTAAATAGGCGCAAGCCTACATGTATAACAAGGGATTAAGGATGCCCCTCCCCCCACCCCAACCCACCTCCTGGTTACGCCACTGAACGGGTAGAAGCAGAATGGGAAATGTTCTCGAAATTGTTTCATCTTCATCCTGACGTTTATGACAATCAGTTAAATATTTTATGAATTTTAAACAAGTCAGACACTATTGTGCATATAAAAGTTCTCCTCTTGGTTCCGTCCATCCCGGTCCCGGTCCGGGGTCGATATAATTATTCGAGGGCCACGGTTGACCAATGGTGCGTCCAAAAATTAACTGAGGGTGCGTATTTGGATGGCAATGGTCCGTCGTTTTTTTGACACACGGTGCGTCATGGTACATGAGAAGTTGACGCACCTCGGTAAAGTGACGCACCACTCCCGGGGTCGTATAGTGCGTCTTACAACTGATGTGTACAACAAGGTGTATTATGTTACGGAGAACCTTGTGTCTACTTCAAGAGGAGAAATCTAGGTATATCATACAATGGAATGTGCAAATATGAATGAACTAACCCCAACCGAATCCGTGTTATCTGGAGTTTTATCCGAAGCTTTCTTTCGGTTTGTCGAATTCAGTGATATTAGTGACGTTTTCAATCCACAAATTGAGTTTGGGTCTTATTTACATTATTCGCAATTATGTTGCCGTGCCTATGAAATTTCGACATTCCTGAACAATTCATGGATATCAGCAACATCTCAACGCCGTGCTTCATAACTATATTCACACCCACACTCACGCATTCTCCATGTTCACCAATCTTGCCGTTTATGAAAGTACTTTGTTAAGAACAAAGTTGTGTTCGTTATCCATGCGAATTACCTCCTGGCTTCATAGTTCAATGTTATTTTACAAGAGTGTTTGCGAAAGTTCACTATGTTCATGAATCTCATTATGCTTTACCTTGGATCCCACCATTTCGTAATTCTTTTTGGCATGGGTCTTGGTTGTTCTTCGACGGCATCGGATACCATTTATTAATTCATTTCGGTGTGTCGAACTCATAAAAAATACAACCCATGGGTTAAGGCAGGAGTTTCCAACGCCCATAAAGAAATGAAATTGCTGAAAGAAAAACACTAAGCTCCAGATGCTGTCTACCTCGTTTAATAAATACTCGAGCCTGAACTGAAACCATATTAAGTACGCGTAGTAAGGTAGCCAGAGCAAACCGAACAAAACCGTTATGACAAGAACAATGACTGCCAGCCGACGGCGAGCCATGAATTGTCGAGCACCGGGTTGAGTCTCGTTTTTGAAATTGTTTTGGCTTTGAAGCAGAACACGCGCCATGTTGATATAAAAACAAGAGATAGCCGCCAAAGGCAGCACGTAAAGGGCTAAAAATTGAACTATTGTGTAAGTTTTTGCCGTCGGTGTAAAGTATGGTAAATATACACAGATCGGGTCACATCCGTTAGGTGTCTCCGTATTTGCTAGTATCATAATCGGAACAGATATCATAATAGAAAGAACCCATATTATCGTAACTATCGAGAGGGTTTTGTGCATTTTGTGTTTAGAAGCTCTCACCCTTGGCTTTGTGATAGCTTGGTGGCGCTCTAACGACAAAGCAAATAAAGAAAGTACGCATACCCCTTGGGCCGCAACCTGACCAGATTGACTGAACTTGCACACGATCCCGCCAAATTGCCAATTCGGGTTGATATCATGCTCGATGTGAAAAGGGGCTGATATCAATAAGTACAGTAAATCTCCAACCGTGAGGTTGACCACCATTATGTTTGCGGCTGTCCTCAAGTGTTTAGTAGAGACCACTACGACAAGTAATCCAATATTACCCACAGTTCCAATAAACGCAAATATGCCGAGTAATATTCCACTCCAGTACTCATACTCGCTTCTTTCATCGTCACCGTTAGTTGAGTTTTCGCAGGATATCTCGCTGATGTTTATATCCATAGTTCACCATCAAAAACAGTCATCAGTTCTGTCTAATTCACTCTGTTCTGGAATAGAGGGAGAAAGAGAGAGAGAGAGAGAGAGAAGGGGTGGGGTGGGGATATATTAATGATAAGTTGAACATCATGATTTTTTTTGCGAAAGTATTTAACAAAATTAACATAAACTCTGATACCAACTTATATTCTGAAATCACATTTAGTTTCTGCACACCTAATAACTATGAATACTGCTTTTAATGCATATCCGTAGGCGCATTGATTTGTTTTCACGTTCCGTTTGTGGACGGTCGGAAAGACACTCAACCGACGTAACTTCGAAAGCTGCAAAATGACGTCATGATAAAGGAGTTTATATATTAAAATCCTTCGAAACGTCTTAAGGGGGGACTTAAGGAACTAACCTTATTTTTGGAATTTTGTGAGTGCTCTAATTATTGAATCATTAGTCAAATGTATATAAAAGTATACATTTTTGGAAAGGAAATGGATCAGAGAATCCAAATTTGGCGTCAATTTTGACCAAAAAAGTAGATTTTTTGAGAAAATCACAAAATTCACTTTTTTGACCCACATTTTTTTGAACAAAGCTAACAAAAAATAATTTTGAGTAAAAAATGGCCAAATCACTTTATAATGATGTCAAGACACTAATGAAGGGATAATTTTTTTTTTAGTACCTAATCTAATATAAAACGTGAAAAAATTGATTTTTTATTTATTTTTACACTTTTTTGTCAAAATTTCAAAAAATATTGGATTAGATTTTAAAAAAAAAATCGTCCCTTCAGTAGTGTCTTAACATCATCATCAATTGATTTGGACATTTTTAACTCAAAATTATGTTTGTTAGCTTTGTTCAAAAAAAATGGGTCAAAAAAGTGATTTTTTGTGATTTTCTCAAAAAATCTAAATGTTGGGTCAAAATTGATGCCAAATTTGGATTCTCTAATCCATTTCCTTTCCAAAAATATATACTTTTATATACATTTGAGTCATGGTTCAATAATTACAGCACTAACAAAATTCAACAAAAAACTTCCTTAAGTCCCCCTTAATGGAGATGCCTGGTATAGAAGTAAAACGCCTCTCACTTTAGGTTGAAATAGTTGAAATATAGCTGTGTAAACAGAATTTCATAAATGAAACTGTACATTCTGTTCTATGGAATACCTTTCAGATTAAATTTCAATGAATTTTTATCAAAAAATGTGTCACATTTCATTCTGATTTGTTCATACATATTTATTGTTCTTTCACGTATACATGTCATGTGTGTACGGTCCACTGTTCGCTGTCGTCTATAATCATGCCTTGTAAAGCTTCGATACAGATTGTTTTACACGGGCCTTTAGAATGATTGATAGTTTCATCTTTCTATATTCATTGGGTATATCCTTTCGTAATCATAAGTGATTTTCATTTGTTATTTCCTGAAAAGTTAGACTATTTAAAGGGTTGTTCGACAGGTTTGGCCATTCAACGGTTCAAAGAGAGGGAAAAGAAATGTAATCCTTAAATGTCATGGACCTCAAAAAAATGCGTAGGGAATCAGCTATTTAATCTAGCTTATACACCTATTTCTTTGAATGGCTTAGGATGTCATTTAATAGACATATTCCCAAAAATAAACTAGTGGCCCGAAGAGTCATTTGATGCTATCTCGAATTTTGGATTGATGATCAATGGCAACGTCAAAAAGAGATATGTATCATCTAAATTGTAAAGATGATCACGTTTAATAAAAAACCTATGCCAAATGTATTTGAGATTCATACATTTGGGATTCTTACATTCTTTAAGATTCAAGATGGCCACCAAAATGGCCACCGTAGTCTTCAAACTCGTTACGGTTCTGTTCCCTGTATATTCTGAACTTCTTTTGACCACGGATATGCTATGGTATCCGGGGTTGTAAATCATGATTCCTTTCCTCCAACTCTTTGAGTTATTGCACCAGCTGTTAGTGCCTACAGCGCTGTTGGTACCTGCTCTGGCCCTTTAGTCACCCCGGGTTTGACGAGGGTGTTTTTTTGTAGCAAGGCCGTCACACTAGTGGGGTCATTGTCAAATTCAATAAACGCATATATTTTTCTATAAATTCGTAAATTAAAGTACAAACATGAATACATCATATAAAAATAACACAATCTGCTTTTTGAACGAGCAAAATTGGTTGGATATTATATTGACTTATATATTGGAAAATATTTTATGTTCACAATAATGTCATACTCAGTAGCTGTCTATAAATAGCTTCCAAACTGCGAGAAGCAGCAAGCCCAAAGTGTTAAGTTTATCATTTGTTATGTTATAACAAAATTATACTTTAAACTTCAATTTGTTATAAAATAAGTGCTGATTCAGATTTTGTGAAATAAAAAGTTCAAATTTCGAGAAAAATCACGATTATAGGTAGTGCTTGATCAGGTTTTAGTTTCCAGCATGTGGGCTTGTCTGGGGACGGTGCAATGTAAGTCTGCCAATTCCTGGTCTGAGCATGTTTTTGAGCGTGGTTGTATAAAGAATTTCTAGCTTTGAACTTCTATTTGTTATAAAGATGAGTGCTTAGTATTTCAGATTTTATAAAATAAAATGTTCAAATTTTCAGGAGGTGTCGATATAGCATTTCTAGATTAGACCACCACCACTTGCGCCGCCCGTTTCATATAAAATGACAAGAATCGTAAATTTCAGACATATGTGAGGATTTCAAAATATTAAAAACAGCCGCTCTTGCATTAAGTGTCGTTAGGGTTAAGATTGCTTAAAATAAATTACATGCATTTTAGTCAGGAGACATTTGAAAGCAATTGGCCGCTAATCCAAAATGACCGCTAATCCAAAACACGGGATATCTGTATGTCGGGGAGGTTATCTTACACTATATCAACACAATATGATCAACAAATACTTATAATTTAATCCATTATATTTCACACTGATTTCTATACAAGTGATGCATTTATAAAACGTTGAACTAAAGTAATGAAACACTTACTATGTGCGTCTGCATATTCTAAGTACCTACATGTACTACGGAATTCAGATTTACGCATGAATTGATCGTTCTCTTCGTTATATTTCAAAAAAGTGCAACAGACGTTGTGAACTTTTGAGGAGTAGATCGACGTTCCATAAGAATCATTGATAATCACGCACTAACATGACCGTCAATTTGTTAACCTATCGATATTCTATTACAATTTGATCGACTGACATGCTTCATTGACATGCAACGTTATTAAACCCGTTAGTTCCATAATATAAGTTTAATTATCTTAGTTTCGGATAAAATAGGACAGATTATTTTACATACGACAGATATGTAATAATACACTTGTTGCTGTTCAGCTCTGCTTTTGATCTCATGTCATTAACACCGGACACAATAGTCGGTTCAAGATGTGTACGAGTGCTACGCATACTTAATTCATAACACATGTATATACAATAAATATACATTGCACCCTGAATGGAATTTACTATTAGTAAAAACAAAACTAACCGTTACATGCAAACAAACTTTATCATTGATATGTAAGATGAACTAGTTCCCCGATATACATGATATATATTTAAAGCACCAGTTCGACAATACTCGAAACTAAAGATATTTGGTTATATACAACTAAAGTGTTCAAACGTATCCACGAGGGTCATTCAATAAGTTCTACCTCCTACCTCCTAACTTTATAATAATATAAGCCAATTATGTGAAATATCACACAATTAAGCTACAAATTCATTGTAAATTGATCTGAGTACTGGTTGCACTTTTCTGGAGATGCAGTGAAAACCAAACTTACATTTAGTGTGACGGAAAAGGATGAAAACCACTTTACTGTTATTAAGGTACACCTGAAAGACATTATCAAATCACATTGAAAGCAGAAAACCACATTCAAATACCTCTTCAACTCTTAAAATAATGATTTGATTTTTTTTTTTTTTTTTTTTTTCTTTAAAAAACTGCAATTTTTGACAATTTGGCACATTTTTTTAAAATAACAACACTTCTGTTCGTGTGCATTTTTAAAAACATTGATTCCATACAGTTTACGTTTTCTTCATTGCATTTCATTTAGGACATTCCTATCAATGTTTCACCAGGATAAAAGAACCATATTTCTACCATATTGGTTTACAAAATAGTGAATTATATTCAAATTATAATATGAAATTGTTTTTTCATGTGACAAATCCAAAATGAGTTGAAGTATAATAATAAAACAAATTATTATACTTACTTGTGACAGTTTCATGCTACACTGAACACTTCCTCAGACTATTTGACGTCAGCTCTCATCACAGGCTTTTTATCCTGACGACCACCGGAAGTAGATTGAGTCAATTGAGTTGATAAGCCCCCTCATCCTTGTTGAGAGTGGACTTACCCCTTCTCCGAATCCAGATGGACTCCTTTAACCATCTTGTGGTCTTATGTGCCTCCTTGTCGATGACCCTGGCCTTCTCCCACCCGATGACATGGTTCGTTGCTGCGACGTGCTCCGTTATCGCGGATTTGTATTGTTCGTCGATGGAAACCTTTCTTTGTGCCCGCGTATAACCTTTCGCATTGATCTTGTCAACCTCCGCTTTGTGTTCCTGAAGGCGCTTGCCGAACAGTCTGCCACTTTCACCGATGTATGATTTTGTGCATCCTTTACATGGAATTTCAT
This sequence comes from Ophiura sarsii, assembly GCA_035610835.1. Classification (NCBI taxonomy): domain Eukaryota; kingdom Metazoa; phylum Echinodermata; class Ophiuroidea; order Amphilepidida; family Ophiuridae; genus Ophiura; species Ophiura sarsii. Next base: position 8,436,851 of record CM069456.1, on the reverse strand, counting down.
ACACAATTTCTGCCGTCTGATATGGATCTCTTTTGTCCTTGGGGTGGACCAGCATGTTGCCAAGCGTACAGTGCGGTTTCATTGCTGTTGCGAAGCCATGTTTCTTGAACACGCGAGATGCCTTTTCCGATAACCCCTCCACATAGGGCACGACGACAAGACCTTTAGATTTGTTGTCCGGTGTTTTGTTGGTGGATGCCTTTTTCTGTCCGTGTTTTTCGCGGTCCTTTTTGGCTTTAGTGATGGCCCAATCAGGATAACCACAATGCTTGAGGGCGTCGCTTATGACTTTCTCCTCTGCCTTCCTGTCTTCCTCCTCAGTGACAATAGCTTCATTCCTGTCCAGTAACGACCGTATTACTCCCAACTTCTGGTGGAGAGGGGGTGAGATCATGTAGCGTGAGATTTGAACAGCAGATACTGGTTGATGTGCGTCTTTTCCCGTTATATGCAGAGTTTGGGGCTACCGCCCGGTTTCCTTATAATGAGGGTAGTCAGGAACGGTATTGTGCCGCTGTCCTCTTGTTTGTAGGTGAACTTGATGTTGTTGGTCGGGTCGATGCCGTTGAGGTGTTCAGTCAAGTTGTCAACTTCCTATTTCTTTATGATTTCCAACACATCGTCCACGTACCGTTTCCATAGCCTAGGTTTGCAGTTGATGGGAGCTGTAGCGATGGCTTGCTGCTCTAACCATTCCATGAAGATGTTGCAGGCTATCGGACTGAAAGGACTACCCGTAGCTGCGCCCAGAAATAGGTAGTGGTAAGCACGAAGTGACAGAGCTCCATAAGATCGTTTACTGAGAGTCGGGTGCGTTGCTTTAAGTCTTTGTCCTCTTCTAGTCTGCGTCTTATGATGTCTAAGGTGAGCTCGATGGGTCTGAGTCAAATAGTCTGATGAAGTGCTCAGTGTAGCATGAAACTGTCACAAGTGAGTATAATAATTTGTTTTATTATTATACTTCAACTCATTTAGGATTTGTCACATGAAAAAACAATTTCATATTATAATTTCTGAACAATCCTGATGAACTTACACCAAGATATATTCAAATTTCCGGAAACATCCGGAAATTACCGGACATTTCCGTAGAACAAAGTTTAAAAGATGTATTTCGTAATTCTCTTTTATGTTCTGCATCTAACTCAATTTCGACAAACAAGTGGAGTTGATCCCATTTGGAATAGAGCTCTTCATATAAAAAAACCAGATAATGGCTCACTGTATAAATGCAATAATACTATAATGATATCAGAGGCTGTGTTTTTCAAAAAACGGGCGAATCATGTTATGCAATTGGGAAAAAGTATAATTAAATTTATTTTGATACCTGATTGCACTTTTATAACAAAAAGTATCACAAACTACGGTTCTATGATTGATTTATAAATCTCCGTTTTTTTCTATTACATTGTCACATATGTAAAAAGTTGTGTAGCGATCCTGTCAATCAATTCGTTTTATCTGCCAGCGTCTACCAATCCGATATCTAACATCAATGCATTATTCAGTCTATCTTAAATATAAACATGGGAATAACATTTTTGAACAACATCTACCTAATTATTAGACTCTTGTCCCGATCCTTAAAATTGACATATAACATAACTAAAAGCTGACTGCAAGTCGTGGACTGTGCATGGACTGTGTATACAACACAGGGAGGTGTCATGAGGAATCAAGGTGGAGCAGAATTTTTATTTTCGTTATTGCCATAATGCACTCCACACAGGCGCGTACGCAGGGGGGGTGTTTTGGGTGTGAAACACCCCCTTGGGTCTGTCCTAAAAAAATAAAAAGAGGAAAGGAGAGGGAAGGAAAAAGAGAGGAAAAAGAGAAGGGAAAGGAGATGAAAGGAGAAGGGAAAGGAGAAGGAAAAAGAGAAAGGAAGACCGGAGCCCGGACAATGGAGACAGGGGGAGGGGCAATGGCGTCACCAGAGGGGCGTCACGGGGGGATTGCCCCTCCAATATTGACTGTATGTCGGTTGAGATTGGCATTGTCCGTTCATTTGACAAGAGGAATCATGGAATTATGATGGTTTAAAGTACACAAACGAAAAGAATTCGCGCGCTACGAGCGGATATGTCTCAAAAATGGAATAGTTTGGGAGTAGGAGCTTGTTTAAAAGCAGAAATGTACCTCAATCATAGCACAAATAAATGTAAAGTTGAAAGTTCTGTTCCTTTTTCTTGAGGGTTACAAACAGGCGGGGACAGCTAGAGTTCAAAGGGTTAATCACGTGTATTAAACATCCCCTCCACGCCGAATAAAAAGAAAAATAAGAGAATATGAAGGGAAAAGACAGGATAAAAATGAAAAGAGAAAAATAGATAAACTATAAGAAACTAAATTGAAGATATGGCTTCCCAAAATGCAATATTCTTTGGTACAAGCTTGTTTAGAGTCAAAATGTAGCTATAAATCGGGCAAAAAATAGGTGTAAACTCGAAAAATGTTGCCCGCTACGCGCGCATTTCTTCACTCACAAAATCTTGTCGGGTCATTTTCATTTCTCGCCCCCACCCCCAATATGAATAACCTAGCTTCGCCACTGCCGTGTCATGTGACACACATTGAATCAATGATATCGCCGGTAAAACCAATGCCTGCAGATTAAGTTATTGTAGGCCTATATAATGATGTTTTAGGGTTGAACTCAATCTAAAGTATTAAGATTTGGTGTTAACACATGAGTTACTGGTGAGAAATTGCAACGTTGAACTAAGAAAAAACCTGCAATAAGTGTTCATATTTTATATATGGTGGGAGGATACCCCACTCGAACTCCCCCGGGACACGCAAGCGTGTCCCGGCATGGATAGTGAAATAATGATATCAATATTTCAAAAACACCCCCCTTTACAAAATCCTGCGTACGCGCCTGACTCCACATGAAGCATAAACTACGCAACCAAAGTAAAATTAACGTTACCAAATAAGTTTTGTCTCAAACAATGTGCAGCATAGGTCACGAAAAACAAGTCCTTGTTCCATGGGCCAGACCGACCCATTTGTTTACAGAATGGAGAAGAAACACGTTCACATTCAAATTGTTGCAGAATTTTGGGATTTGTATGGGCACTTGAAGGAAAAAACACACAAATAAATCCGACCGACCGACTATACCTGAGATGTCCGTCTACCCGTAGAACAGGGACATGCAGCAGTATTTACATGTATATAGGCATGTAATGAATGTTATACATTTTCTTGATATTGGCACAACAGGTACTTCACTTATTCTTTATGTAGTATACTCTCCGACACATAACGGTAGAACTGGTGTGACTGCATAGTCTGATCAGCTCAAATATTACCTTCGGCACATTTATTGGTTCAGTCACTCTTGCGACGCCTTATTTCTCCTTGAGATAAAATACTTAGTTAGTAATTAGGTTTGACTCATATTAACACGTCGGAGTGCCTCCTCACTAGTATACTGCTCTTTAAGAAACTGCCATTAACCAATACTTTAGGGCCAATTTAGCGAGGCAAATATAATTGCTTGGTTGCATTCATGCAGACGGTTGATTACGTTTGGCGTACTACGCTGACGTCAGATGTGTTGATCGTAAGAATAAACCCGGTGATAACAATATTTGGTGAGTAGCGATATGAGTATGGACATTGCTTACCTGGAACGTTTAGTATTTTATGTGTCCAGATATGACAGTCGGAATGCGTCATCAAACCCCACATCCCGATATTTCCTGTTTTATGAGCAATATTATTTTTAATATAACTATTATGTCAACGTCGTTTATCTGGAATGTTTCGTTTATCATCTTTAAATCAATAATGTAGTACATATAAGAGGACCTGACGTTTCGATTCTAACAGAATCTGTATTGAAGGTTAAATGACAGAATACAACATACACAACATATAATAGACAGGGGAACAATGGGCAGGAAATGACAAGAGATAATGTAACACAATGGGGGGGGGGGGGGGGGGGGGGGGGGGGGGGGGGACAGATGGGTGAATAGGGAGAAGGATTAAGTGGATATTGTAACAAGCGGATGACATAGACAAAGGGAGATGAACTTCTTCAGGGAATTGAATCTTTAGGTAGCCGTTCAGAAGAAGTGGTACATGTACGTCTCAGTAGAGAGAAGCGATGGACGAAGCGTCTTCTTACAATCCAACCCCACTGTCTAAACATCCCGGAAGGGAATGATTATTCTACTCAACCGCCCTCACCTCCTCCTCCATTTGTAGCTGATTGACATATCACTTGTATTTTGTACCCATTTGTTTTTCTTCACTTTATTTTTCATATTTTACTACCTTTTACTGTTTACTATATTTTCATTTTCGGCATTGTCTCCTTTGCACAGTAATTTTCATTACTCGTTCCAGTGCATTAACCAATTTGTTTTGTCTCACACTTCTTTGTATTATTATTAATCATCACCATTATTGATTTTACTTACCATTGACATGTTTTAATCCCATTTGCCTTTTGCTTTTTCCTCTCCCCTTTGTCTATGTCATCCTCTTGTTACATTATCCACTTAATCAATCAGCTGTCAAGTTTAATATCCCTTCCCCTATTCATTCATCTGGCACTTGCTAATTGTGCCGATGAGTATGCTTTTTGTGTTTTCTTAAAATAACAGACAAATGTAAAATCGAACACCCCGCCCCCATATTAGGAAACTGAATTTTCACAATTTTAAAAACAACTAAGTTGATGTATAACTTATCATTTACGAGTATATCAATTACTAATCAGGAAATCAATATTTTTTAGAATTTATTTGTACAATACAAATAAATAAATAATTTGTCTGAAAGTCTATTAAATCAAATATTGATTAATTAAGTTCTACAGGTACCTTTTTCAATATTTACCTTGCAATTTTTCTGGATTACATTTTTAAAGTTAACGCAATATAACCTATAGTGATACTGATAGCCATTTGATCGTTCAAATTACAATATTTAAACTTAATAACCCTCATACTAATGGACCTTTTGTAACTTTATACTTTAAATAACAACGTATCGCAATATGACAAACCTAATCTCGCTCAAATTCAAGATCACCGCCATAGCACCGCCATTGGTGCACTCGGCCGATAGTATATTAAGTCAGCTGAACTGTCTTGTAATTCTGAAGAAAATTACCTAACAAGTCTATATTGAAGCACGCGTTTCCATACTGACTTCATAACGTATAAGCATTTGAACATTTTGTAGCTCTGATGAGAACAACTATGTTGACTCAACATTTAATTAGTTCCGCCTAATTCTACTGACTAATTAGTTCCGCCTAATTCTACTGACGACAACATTTAAAGATAGCACTTGATTTCGATGATGTCTCCCGATATATCAATTCATCATTATCAACAAATCAGCAAGCGCAATTTGTCCGGGATAAATCTTCCGTAAAACAATACAAATCATAACACAAAGATTGTTTGCGGAAAGGCGTTGTATTATACTATTTTTACAGAGGACGCTCACACTGTTATAAAAGTGGTCACACACATCACCACAAAGCCTCCTTGATGAAAGGCTAAGGAAGAACAACATTGGAAGTTTCATCCCGACAATAATGTACACAATCTTGGGTAGAAATAATAGGCAGTTTTTTAAACAGGTTCGCCGTCGTAGATAGAAAAGAGACAAATGTAGGAAAACTATCTCGCCTGGGTATTGAACCAAGGACCGTTTGCTTACGGGGCAATTGCCTTAGCCTTATCCATTGGGCCGCAAGACATCGCTTGATAAAGCATCTGAAATTAAACATTTAAGCGATCACGTGTTGTAATCAGTCCGTGTATTAAAAAGAAGAAATGCCTGTAAATTGGGAAACTAAGATGGATTCAATAGAAAAGGCAATTAGGTATTGGACGTTGAGCATTCTATGAATACGGAGTTGGGAATTTCAGGTACTGCCCTTCAATGGCTCAAAGCCTATCTATCTGATAGACAAAGCCGTGTTTCCTTCGGCAACTTCTACTCTGATCCTGTTTTCTAGAATATGGACTGCCACAAGGTTCTATTCTAAGTCCCTTAACGTTTATAATCTACACACTCCCTCTTGGTAACATGCTATCCACAAGCTACAACTGCGTATTTCTGATGTTCAAAATTGGATGGCTCGTATACCATGTTACCATTAAAGGAGACTAAAACAGAGTTCATTCTGCTCCCATTTTCTTTGTCAATGGCAATTGGTGATGCACATATTGAACCAACACGTCAATGTGTACGAAACCTGGGCATACAGTTTATTAGCCTCTGTCAATCAACACATTTCCAGTTGAATAACATCCGGAGAATAAAGCGATACCTTGATAAAGACACTGACCATCATGTTGTCAGATCTTTAGTCATCACACGTCTTGACTTAGTCTTTGTCAAAGACACCGCGCGAAATTACATGTCGAGCACCAAGCGAAGCGAGACGTATGCCAACCTGTCGACCGCCGAGGGCGGGATGCCGAGCGGAGTGAGGCGTCTTTGCGCAAATAGCTATAGTGTATTCTACCGTGTAAGCAGTATGTGTCAATCAAACACCGTCGTCATCGTAACACACGATTAGCTCCGCCTAATTCTATTGACAACAACGATAGCACTTGATATCGATGGATACATTTAAGCTATAGTTAAGTTATACCTGATTTTACGACTAAAAGATAGTGTTACTATTACTTGTTACTGAGTGTATGTAATTAATAAAAATAAATTATTTATATCAGGATTCTAGAAATACACGATGGGCGATTGTGTGAGTGGTTATGTCCCTGTAGGCCTTTAATTCGTGATCGAAATATGTTCCGTGTCACGAGCCATCATTTAAGTGTGTAAAGCATTATTCGTGATAGCACACTGATTAAAATTAGTTAAATGCGGTGTTAGATGTTAAAAGCATATAGCTGATCCATTTCCGTCTTATAAAAACACGCGAATAAACGCGATATTAGAGCTTCTTCCGTTCCATGCGATAACGGCGATGAAGGTTAACAAACCCAGAGTGGATTATATTGACGGAGTGTCAATATTGTTCTTTATAATCAACGCAATGGCGAAGACTCGAATGTTAACATAATGCAGACCGAATGTACTCGTCGTGAAGAGCAGACGTTCTGGCCCTTTATGCAGTAATTCAGTAATCTAGAAAACAGTGATTCAACTGGAACATAGCGCCAACAGGATACTTGAGACATACTTTATGGTTTGTATTAAACATGTTAACATGTGAAATGAACAATCCCCAGACAACAACAAACAGATATAGCCCTGGTTCGTTTGCATGGGCCAACGGATATTGATGTAATCTGTGCATCCCTCATAAAGGTCACATTTCCAGTGTTGGTAATAACAGTCACTGGTAATATTCAATCCCATTCTCACCCGTCCCCCCCAAAAAAAAACACCCGGCGACTAGTCCTCAGTTATGTTTGAACGTAACATGTGAGGTTTAACTCATGATTTGAAGGTGAATGAGGACTGCATATATGTAACATACGCTCAGGGGCGTCCCGGACCCTTTTGAATGGGGGGGCGGGTGTAGAGGTCCAGATTGCCGACAAGCACCCCCAAAAAATAGTTAAAGGTAGCTCTAATTATTTTGCAGTCACCTCTTGAAATTCAAGGGTGTGTGTGTGGGTACCCACTGGGTAGGATAAAAAAAATCGCACGGTCGAAACATTTCGCATGGTCAGAAATAATCGCACGCTCAACAAATTTCGCACGGTCACAAATAATCGCACAGTCAAAAAATCGCACAGTACAAAAAACAGCACATTCAACAAGCACCCCCACTGCCATTTTTTTTAAAGCAATGTTATGATCAAAATCGCAAATGTACCGACGGTACCTCGTTTGTGCCGACATATTTAATGAATAGGGAAGATTTTGCCGACAGATTAGATTCGGCCGATGTCCATGTTAGTATTATTAAATCAGTTCGAGAACGTATCAAGCGAGATTCTCTTCACACCAGTTCAACATATTAAGTTGCTTATGCTCTTATAAAGAAGATCATAATTTAGATATTCTATATGTATAATGTAATTGGACGTGCTATATATATTTTCCGTTTACAAGCAGGATCGTATATATGTCTCGTAACTACTGTGTCTTTACCTAAAGTGTGTTGCACCTCAGCCACAAAGGTTCACGAAAACATAACAACAATAATGCGACATAGGAGATACCTAGGGTAGATAGCATAGGTTGAAACCAATATATTCCAGGAGCTGATACATGTAATAGCAGGAAGTGCTTCAAGCAACGTTAAACGCAGCATTATCGCATGGACACATTTATCACGGCTATAAAACTGGAACACAGGATCTCGAAATGTTACCGAGAAATGCTTCAACGGTTATTTCTTTTGAGTTTTGAAACAACTATATAGGTAGGTTGATACACCCCACAGGCTGAAGTATTATACAACGATAAGGGTATGTGTCACAGTTGGTGAACGTCAAATAGTCGCATCAATGAGCATATCTGATCCCGTCCGCAACCTGTGTCCCAGGACCACAAGCTCATCATGGTTATATTTCTTCGACTTGTGTCCCAGGACCACACGTTCGACCTGTGTCCCAGGACCACAAGCTCAAAATAGGGTTAGGATAAGGGTTGGGGTTAGCGTTATTGTTTAAGCTAGTGGCCATCCTTGATTGTATTCCCTCGACCATCAACCCCCTGTGAGTGTTTTGACATACATTTGTTCATGAATATCATTTCAGCGGTGTCAACATATGAGCTTGTGGTCCTGGGAAAAAAAGTTGCGCTTTATTCCGTTGAGGGCGCCAAGACGGAATAAATCTAATTTGTGGTCGTGGGACACAAGTTGCGGACGGGATCAGATATAATGCGCGTTAACAATATCGGCATTTAGAACAACAAAATATAAGCAGTAAAGTGTAGTTAACGATAAAGGTCATCTTAAAAGAAAATGAAATATCATTATGTTCGCCGAGGAATGCGCTTAATTAATAAGATCTCCAGTGCACCATATTGAAACGGCTGGAAATATTAATTTATAAATATGAAGGTCAATTAAATCGCACATTAAGCAGACAAACACACCATAACAACATAGTATAGCTTCAGTACTTGCAATCCAACATTTCGTCACATCAAGTATGTAACCTACCGGATGTATCAAATAATAGTTCTCTGTTTCTTTTCACACGACCTTGGATAGGCCTATGTGTAAACTCGCTTTTACATCACTAAACTTCATGTCATCGTAAAGCCCAATAATCATGTTGTCACTCCGTAAATTTTGGAAAGCTCAATGTGCTCTATGTGGTTCTGTATACCTTAGTGGATTTACACAGCTATTAAAGAAGCAAAGGTACTATCAAAATGTTTTGTTCATTGCATCAGCTGCAATATTACGAATAGTGAGTTTTGTGTCAATTGACTATACTTCACAGTTATGAGGGCCGATTTTACGAATACAATAATGCAATATTATAGAAGTAACATTTGTTAAGATGAACATTGAGATGTTATTTTCAGGCACAGTATTTTGTAAGCGTTTAAATGACACCTTATTTCGGTTTAATGCATTTATGTGGAATATTAAGTTGAGATTTCTTTTTGTATCTTATGTTTCTTTCATGCTTTGTATCCTCAGTATCTTAAAATCCAATTCATATTAAGTCCTAATAGTATACATTTTGCCCAATAAATTCTTTATAATAACCCCTGTAAACAAGAAAAAGGAGGGACTTTTTCACGTTTATAAAATGTAAGAACCGTTGTTGTGAATATGAGCTGTGTCATCGACTTAATAATATGTATTATGAATGTTTTGGTTTTCGTTAAGATCTTATCTTGTCTGCTTATTGTCTCATTGATACAATGGTATTTCTAACATAATCGGCTCGGCCCAAGCATTAATTAGGGTATATTGATCAGATAACCTGTTCACTTCTCTTATACATGCTAAAATACTCTGAAATCAATTTACCAGCCATGGTTTGAGGTAACACCTGTCATCTTTACCGCGTAACGATGGCCTATATAATACTGTCACATTCGTATAGTAAAATGCTTTTACTAATTTGTTCGAGTGAACCTTTAGACAACTACTGTCGCGGCTCACGGGCTCATACGTCATTATTCCTTTAGAAAAAAAAATCGCCGCGTCATCGTTCTCTAATTTCCTTTTAAAACTTGTGTTGCTCTTCTTTGAAAACCGGCACTGTGAATATATAATACTTCGATAGAGAGTCTTATCTATAGAGAAATGTGTGGACATACAATTGGCCAATTAGCCTTCATGTCATCTACTATCAGTGGACATCCATTGAATGCGTTATATGAAGGTATGTTCCAATTAACCTACATATGATGCTTGATCGTGGCTAGTAAATCGTAATTAGACATTTCCTGAAGACAATTTGACTCTCATAAAAAGCCGGCACTACATACAAGTAGGAAATCGGTCAGCTCATATGATCTATTAAAGATGTAACCGAATAGACGATTTTTCACAGGACGTCTTCACTGCATTACGCAACAGCGTTAAATATCGTGTCTACCATTATACTACTATCTTCTTTCCTAGGTTGTTTATACGCAGCCCATTTAAACATACTTTGAGTGAAGATATTGATACACTCTAGTCGTGTCGAGCCAATCAGAAAGCAAGCAATAAAAAGATGTCAATTGAAAGTGCCTAATGCACTCCGCGTGTGCGACGTTTGATGCGCGAACCGCGCGCTTTGTTTTGATTCGTTGTTCAGGGATTTTCCCTGCGGATGTTAGCACACGTATCAACATGATTTGTTCATTATTACCTACACTCTTATCTTGGCGAGATCGAAATGGGTTAAACAACCTTAAACAACCTTAAACTCTGGTAGTTTCGTTATTCCTCCCTTCTAATTATTGGTTAACGACCGTTAATTTTCGGTCAGTTTAACTCTTAATCAATTATTGTTTTAAACTTTTTAACCAATTAATGTTTAAAACGCTCTAACCAACTAAAAGTTTAACAGTTAACTAACTTGGTTGCTTAACACGTTTAACCAATAACTGTATAGGATTTAGTATAAACGCTTTATACTGTTATTGTTTATGGAATCAACAGTTATTAACCAGTAACTGTATAGGCTTTATACTGTTATTGTTTATGGAATCAACGTAGTAGTCCAGGGTTATTGGCAAGTTGGAACCCATCATCAGAGCTGACAGCGACACCTGAAGGCAAGACTACAATATACGCTTCGCGACCACACAAATCAACCGCCAGGCAGGCCCAAATGATGTTTGAGTCTCGCATGCATTATAAGCTTATCAATATCATGATGCATCCGGCGAGTCATGACCATCCATCCAAAAATGTACCGAAAATCCCCGGCGAAAATCGCTCAGAAAACATCATTTAGGCCCACCTGGCAGCTGATCTGTGCAACCGCAAAACGCACACCACAATCTCACCTTCAAACATCGCTGTCAGCTCCGATGACAGGTTCCAACTTGCCAATTGATATTTAACCCATTCGTCCGCCATGATGTCACGTTGACCAGATGCACGTGGATAAGTTACCTAAACTGATTTAGTTTATGAGTGATGCAGTTCGTGTGTGAAACCAGTCGCGGTTCTTAAACCGAGTTAACGCGGCCCTAATTTCCCTAAAACGTTCTTAAAGTTTAATACCTCATAAAACCGAGAAAACAATTTAGTTTAACGCCACCGCACGCCGGTATAAACCAGAAAGGTTTAATGGAAGTAATCAGTCGTTGTAGAAAAACCTTAAACTTTTCCTCTTAAACAGCATCATTCTTATTCCAGGACTTAAGAGTGTAGATCAAAACAATACTCAAATTGTGAAATTTGATTTATATAGTATAGTGCGTATAATTTCTCTCAGAACAACACAAATATAACTATTGACCAAAAACAAATTTGGAACGCACATTAGTGAATGTCCTTGCTTAATTTTCGTTGGGACATTCGCCTGTGGTTGTTAATATTTGTCGTTATATTGTCTATTGTAAACACCGTGGGTTGGTAAACTGCTTTATATTATATTATATATATATGATATAAAACATTATTATAATATTTATGTGATTCTTTTGGTGGAGAATAGATCACATGACATGAACTATTCAGTATATTTCCCTGTCGTGTATTTTGGCTGTACAAATCGACTATTCAACGCTAGTGATGTACGGTATAAATGTACATGTATAACGCATGCTATATACAGGCCGGTTTTACAGCTACACTGCTAAAATGTCAAAACTCATTTTGTTGTTGAAATATTGAGTTAATTGTTTCAATTGGGCAACTGTTGAATATTTGTCTCAGGCAATTAAGCAACTTATGCTAGATTTACTCATGTGGTTCTTATTGATCAACTGTTGCTTAAATCCTCGATTCTAAAAATGGCGTCCGTGATGGATCTTCTCAGAGCTTGGGGTATGGTTGTATACGGCATAGATCTTATCCCGTCCGCAACTTGTGACCAGGACCACAATTAGATTTATTTCGTCTTGGCACCCAAAACGGAATAAAGCGCAATGACACTGACAAAATAGTTTAAGAATGTAGGATATCCAATATTTTTTGTTTGAGCGAGTTGCCATCCTTGTTTGACATACATTTGTTTATGAATATAATTTCAGCGGTGTCAAAATATATACACTTGTGGTCCTGGGACACAAGTTGCGGACGGGATAAGATATATGCCCTGTAAATATTCGAATACAGTTTGATTAATTATATTCAAGAGTGTTATACGCCATTAGCCATACATTCCCCTATATCTCCCTGTGTGTGCAGCTATCTCATCCATCAAATCCATCGAACATATAATGTGCAAATGTCGCAGTGTTGGACTAAAACGTAGCTGCTCTCTTATGAAAACGATCCGACTGAATCCGAGTTTTTCCGTTTTCCGGAAAACATGTTTTTTTCTCATTACTCCTGAACACTGTTAAATATGATCATGGTGATAACTATTACTTCAGTTATTCTGTTAAGTGAACAAATAGTTAATTAATCCAAAATTTGAACTATTTGCACTCAATGATAATCATGAAATTATTTAATATTGAAATCCACCTAAAATAAGGATGATTATAGGTATAGGTTTACATGAATTTTGAACCGTCGAAACCACCACACAAATGGCACAATGCCCTGCTAGCTTTGCATCATAACTGCGTGACCGATGCGTGAACACGCTTTACTCCTGAAAACAAACACATCGCGCGTGACACCATGAACACGTTATAGACATTAACACCTTTTACCGCGAATTATAATGCAGAATTTGGTATATCGTAAAATCCATCTGCATTTGTAATCTGTGCCTTTAGCATTATCTATAACCACTAATAGTTAAGCATTAACACGTTGTTGGTATAGGATTTGCGGATTACGTGAACAATATTAAGGAATTTAAACGTAAGTATTAAACCGAAAATATATATATTTCTTAACACCACCAAAAAGAAACGAAACATTTTAAAAATTATCATCGACATTACAACTATTTTCCAAATAAACAGTCAGTGCAAAACTGGCTTTAAGACAAAACCTGGCTTTAAGTACAAAACCGATCATGACACCATAAAACTATTCTTGGTTGGTAAATTTATTCAAAACTCCACAGAATATGATCTATTGGGTCGTGTATGCGCTCAACTCACGTGACGTAAACGTCTGGGTACATCACGCCAAACTCAATGAAATCTCAGAATTAACCCAACCAAGCAATTATATTTGCTCCACGAAATCGGTCTAAAGTATTGGTTAATGGCAGTGTCTCATAGTGCAATATACTAGTCAGGAGGTACTACGGTGTGTTAAAATGAGTCAAACCTAATTACTAGCCGAGTGTTGAAATCTCGGGAAGAAATAAGGCGTCCAAATGACTGAACTAATATAGGTGCCTAAGGTATTTTTGTCTGATTGTGATCAATTCAGTCACACCAGATTTGCTTAAATTGGGATGTATAATACTGTCTGTGTGCTTAGAGAAACCAAGAGAGTACTTTTTATATGGACGATTTTGTACTGGCTTGTACAATAATTGTGATAAATCTACACACGTCTTTGAGAATAAATACACAATTTGATATCTCTCCTCTTGTTCCTCGTAGTTCAGTATGTTACAAGATTTCGGGACTTTTCTGTGAAATATATGAATGAAGGACAAAGATACTTGATACTGGATAATCCTGGATTGAAAAACAAGTACAATGCTGATCAGAATTGCTACAACTGGCCATGGTATTTATGCACACATGACTAATTATAGTTATGCGTGATGCTTATTCAGATCGGCTGTCCCTCATCGGTCAAGTAAAATATCGATATTCTCGTATACATATGCCGTTAATGCCATCGGTTTCACGTTGTCGTTTGTTGCGTATTGCTAAAGTCTGTCGACAGTAAAAATTTAAACAACAATCAAACCACTTGGAATATTTTAAAAACATGATACTTGAGCTAATTGATCCAGATATGTTAGTGTAAGTCTATCTCGATTTTATTTACGCACGGAGGATTTATAAAGCAATAAGTTTCTTTCAAAATGACAGACACCTAAAGCTACATAAGCTTACAGACAGTCAAAACTTAACTTGGGATTGCTACTACCGCTATGGAAAGATACAATTGGCGCTACTCTGCTAATTAAAACGTGGTCCGATTCCATATTTAACCATTAGCTATTAGAGCTTTGTCATGGCATTTTTTTCTGGGTATTAAACCTGTAGACAATCTAAATTACCATGATAAAGCTTGATCTTAGCCGACAGGAGACTCCGTTACAGTTCGTTAAAACCAGAACGATGACGGATCAGTCTAGATAATATGCAACCATCTATTCATTTTACATGTACATTCTTAGATTATTTTTCAAGGCACAGAACACAACGTGGCTACAAAAATATTGCTTGATATATAATTGAAACATTGTTAAACTGTTGAAGTTTGTTATGTACCGTTTGTAGTAGTAAAATGCATACAACCTATTTGTTCTCTCAACATCTAGTATCGAATACCAGCATCTGTTCGTGAATTTCATAGGGAATGACAACTTAAACATCACAACTTTATTTCAAATGGAGCCTATTATTAACCGGCATGGTAATCAGTTAATTGCTCTTAATGTTTTTATATGCCTGTTATCCTTTATCCTTAAACTGTTTTGGCCTGTCTTTCTTATATCCGTAATGATGCTTAAAACCACATAGTATGTTATTATCTCTGTCTCGCTGCTTTCTTGGTTACTGTTATGATTGTAATACACGCTATATGTTTCAGGAAGTTTAATTTCGTTTAATGACATATAATTGTCTGATACAGTAACAGTTGCTCTTTAGCAATTAGGTGTCTCGGATAAGATACAGGGTCCAAACATTCATTCACAATAACGTTTCGTTCCGTTGCAAATAATTATCGACAACAGGTATACTTTTAGAGCTTAACGACCTTTCAGACGTAAACCTAGTTTATGGCTATTCAACACAGCTAAAAGGGAAAAACCTGTTTCATGTAATCGGAATTAAAACAATGTTACCCACGATACAAGTATGTCTTTCCAATACCACCTTAACCCACCACTCATACCCAAATCCTGGCTTAAACAGTACAATGTATATATTTCGCACCGCCTAAACCATAGGATTACTAAAATAATGTATAACTAAGTTTTTGATAATGCACATCAGTTGTATGACGCACTATACGACCCCCGGGAGAGGTGCGTCTTGGTGCGTCATTTACAACAACAAACCCCTGAAGTAGGGTACGTCATGGGGTTCACCGTCATGGGCAGCCTTTGGTCCGTCACAATATTGACGAATGGGTGCGTTAATATCAGTCACTTTGCCCAGGTGCGTCACAGAGTACGTCATCATGCGTGCAACAAAATGCAAAGAGGCCCTACTCACCACCACCCAGGTTTTATTTGTTAGATATGCAATTTTCGAAGTGCAAAAATCACTAATACGATACTCTCAACGCGTGTTCAGTGAAAACCTTGCATGCGTAAAATCACACAGGATTAACTCAGGATTTGAAAAAAATACACAGCAGGCTATCAATAAGTATATGTCCACGTAAGCCTTTATTACGAGATGGAAATATGTTCCATCTTGGATCATCTTTTCGGTGAGTAATATTGTGCTTGTAAGAGTAATCGAATTAGATGAGTTAAATGTTATATGTTAGTTGTTAAACCTGTTAAGAGCCGGGGTCATGGGTGTAGCCGACTTCGTCTCGAAGTGTTATGTATTACGAACCAAGGTCACCGCACTGATCCAATCATTTGTAATGAGCTGTGTGCATGGAGGTCTTACATTTGATTGGGAATTGTACTAGTTTATTCTGCTTGAAAATGGTCAACTCCTTACAAAGTTGGACGAGTATGCGCAGTAAGCTTACTAATTCATTTACACAGTGCGATATTGCCAAAAGATGCGCCCCTATTTTGCCGTACAATTACAATGTTGTCGACTATATCAAAACTGCAAAATATAAGTAGACAAACTATCGTAAATCACAACTATAGTGCTTATTGTCCTTAATGTTGGTAGATTGTTTCATTATTAATTGAAGCAGAATTGTAAACAAACGCCGAGTCACGCCAAGCAAACCCGGAAATTACTGTAGTCTTTATCCGTGAATATTACGCATGGAACCACGTGTGACATGAGTGACATTCCATGGTATTTTTTGTGACGCATTCCGATTAGTCGAATGAGTTCAATTGAGAATCAACTAGCGAATCGTAATTTGCGTAACTTATTTGTTATATTTAGCGATATTATTAATTTACGAACCCGGTGTTTTTTGCGTATCAAGAAACGTTATATTTTAATCAAATTGATAAATACTCGAATGTGTTAACAACTAGAAAATGTAAAACTAAAACTGAAGAATATTTTAATATTACATAAAAAGTGTTTAAAAACGTAGATATGTGAGTTTTAGGCCATGAAATTATGACGCAATATCTGCGAAAAACTGTTGTGAGTCCGTACTGACTGGCCGTCATGTTTTGATTTGCGTGATCCCGTTGTTGCGTTAACCAGCGACCTTGGGTGACCTTACGTAATCACTTCGATACTGAATAGCGCTCTCTAAGGGAAGTTTTAAAATCAGAGTGGATTGTATTGATTGAGTGTAAATATTGTTCTTTTATTATCAATCTTTTCACAAGGACTCGAATTTGAACATAACCAGATGTGCTCGATCAATTCAACTCGAACGCCTTATACTTGTGATTAATGGAGCATTTCATAAAAATAAATGTGTAAAATGTTCCCTTGCATAGGCCATGAATATTGGAGGCAAGACTCAACTCCATTCGTTATTCGGTTTGTAACTTACCATTACAATCAGAATATTAGAAATTACTGACCCTTGACGAGATGTCATATAAACACTACACAAAAAGAAAGTATCCACTTTTTCGAGGCATCTTGTGTTTATATCATATGACCCTAAAGAAATTCAATAAGTGGGAAAAAACCTACATTTCCTCCCGCGCATTGTGACGCCTTATTTGTCACAATTGCACCAATATTGATAAAGCAGTGGCCATTTGAATAATAAAAAAATGCAGTTTCCATTGTTGCACTTTACCCTATACCCATGAAAAGAGCGTAAACAAAACAGTAAATCTAAAGTGTACCACTTTTTTCTTTCCATGAAAAGAAAATCATAATCCGAACATCTCACATCGTCCATTACGTTACAAGGCCCGCTTAGCAGCGCTATAAATTGTCAATAAATTTAAATATTCGATATTCCATCCAAGCTGGTTGCTATGACATAATTATCGTGTGCAACCAACCGGCTGTATTGAGTAGTGTAAAAGTATGAGCGTAGATGTAATTTGCAACATAATGTAAACTTACCCATGCAGTTAGCCCCGAATTTAAATATATGCACTGGGTAATCCTCTCGTAGTATTGATAACAATAGGTTTACCAAAGCAATTTAATAGCACTTCTAAGCGGGCAATTTATGTCATGAATTGTTTCCAACAACTGTTTCTACTGGTGTGAGACTCATCCTTTACAATGTCCATCCAGTATCAATGCCCAGTCTCTCCATTTCCGTGCAACCTCCTTGTAACTCCAAATCGACGAGCAACTTCAGTTACAGAAACTCCAGCATCCAGCAAACCTATCATTATTCCCCGATCCTGTTCTGCCAATTTTGGCATGGTCAAAATTTGCCTTTTAACAAGGAAGGTTGCACGGAAATAGAGAGACATGTGTTGGCTTACAAACGTCATGAAAGATACTAGTCATTCATTATGATCCCAGTCCCTCAACACTTTTGGACCGGTGATTTGACATTTCGCCGGTAATAAATCATCAAAGGATGTGTCTATTTTCCAATATGTTGTTGCAAATTAAAAGACTGCAAAGGACATAATTATGCCCCAAGGGCATAAACTAACCTTCATAACCCTGACAATGGACCACAGAAACAGCGGTTGACAACATCTTAGATGATTTATTACCGGCGAAATGTCAAAATCACCGGTCCAAAAGTGTTAAAGGAAGATGACCCGATTTTCAACTTGATGTTTTCTATTTTACATGAAAGGTCATCCTTAAAATTGTTGCATTCCAAAGTTTGAGTTGCATAACTCAAATTGTTTCATTTTTAGAAGCGCAAGGTCAAAAGACATGTGCCCATTGAGTAGTACACAGACTGGTTGGTGGTAAACCACCTTTGGCAGTAATTCACCACATTTTAGCCTATAATTTCCAAATGAAACATTTCTGGCCCCTACTATTTTACAGACATAATGAGAAAAATATGGGGATTCTTCTGATACCAAAATATGTTGATGTGAAAAAAATCATAGCCCCAAAAAGTGATTGGGTCATATACCTTTAAGGGATTGGAACATGATGTTGTAAAGGACGAGTCTCACACCAGTAGGTACAGTTGTTGGAAACAATTGAAGATGTGAGATGGTTAGTATTTAATTTGAAGGGTTAAATAATTGATATGTGACGGCATTCTTTTGTTTGCTAAATAAAAAATAAAAAAATAAAAAAATAAAAAAATAAAAAAATAAAACAAATAAAACAAACAGAACCAAATGCAAATGTTTATTTTAACCGAACAAAATGATTGATGAAGCCTTTCACGTTCCTGTACATTGCTAGTAATAGAATAATGTCATCACAGTGTCAATACACCGTATTTTTTACACCGTTATTCTGGTAAGAGACATTGACGTTGACGTTCCCTCGAAGAATTTAAATTTAATCTGTAACCAAGCATTGATTGACATTTTAAGTATATTAACAGCCTGCTAATTAAATTGTTATACAAGACCATTATAAGACTCAATTAATTTAAAAAACAAACATATTCAAGTGTACCTGTTGAAACAATGTAACTGAGTATATATTAATGTC